>CALYLW010000405.1:315000-521413 GCA_944989445.1 Ampullaceana balthica
ACCTTATGCTGTGAGCCAACTGATCAAATGCCGTAAGCCAACTGACATACTGCTGTGAGCCAACTGACCAAATGCCGTAAGCCAACTGACCTACTGCTGTGAGCCAACTGACCAAATGCCTTAAGCCAACTGACCTAATGCGTTAAACACACTGACCTAATGCTGTGAGCCAACTGACCTAATGCCATAAGCCAACTGACCTACTGCTGTGAGCCAACTGACCTAATGCCGTAAGCCAACTGACCTAATGCCGTTAAACACACTGACCTAATGCTGTGAGTACACTGACCTGATGCTGTGAGTACACTGACCTAAAGCTGTGAGTACACTGACCTAATGCTGTGAGTACACTGACCTAATGCCGTTAAACGCACTGACCTAATGCAGTGAGCCAACTGACCTAATGCCGTAAGCCAACTGACATAATGCCGTTAAACACACTGACCTAATGCCGTTAAACGCACTGACTTAATGCTGTGAGCCAACTGACCTAATGCCGTTAGACGCACTGACCTAATGCTGTGAGTACACTGACCTAATGCCGTTAAACACACTGACCTAATGCCGTTAAACGCACTGACCTAATGCTGTGAGCCAACTGACCTAATGCCATAAGCTAACTGACCTAATGCCGTTAAACACAGTGACCTAATGATGTGAGTACACTGACCTAATGCCATTAAACGCACTGACCTAATGCTGTGAGCCAACAGACCGAAGGCCGTAAGCCAACTGACCTAATGCCGTTAAACACACTGACCTAATGCTGTGAGTACACTGACCTAATGCTGTGAGCCAACTGACCTAATGCCGTTAAACACACTGACCTAATGCTGGGAGTACACTGACCTAATGCCGTAAGCCAACTGACCTAATGCCGTTAAACAGTCTGACCTAATGCCATTAAACACACTGACCTAATGCCATTAAACACACTGACCTATTGCCATTAAACACACTGACCTAATGCCATTAAACACACTGACCTAATGCCGTAAGCCATCTGACCTAATGCCGTTAAACACACTGACCTAATGCCGTTAAACACACTGACCTAATGCTGTGAGCCAACTGACATAATGCCGTTATACACACTGATCTAATGCCGTTAAACACACTGACCTAATGCTGTGAGCCAACTGACCTAATGCCGTTAAACACACTGACCTAATGCCGTAAGCCAACTGACCTAACGCCGTTAAACACACTGACCTAATGCTGTGAGCAGCTCTGTCTCCGTTGTACTCCTCGCCCCCAGCATCAACATGGTCAGCGCCGTGTGCACGCTGTGAGGGGAGATGATGGCGTTGGCCGTCAGCTGGGGGAACAGGGCAGAGAACAGCTTGGCGGCGAAGAAGCTGCTTGCCGCCCCTACACGGCCTGCCATGGCCAGTGTACGTTGTTGGTTGGCACCAGATGAACCAGGTCTGCCAGGTCGAGGGTTTCGTGGCCTTGTCGGTCTGTGAAAGGAGACGTTTTTATCAACTGTCAACCATTGGGGAGGGGGAGAGGGGGGGGGCGGTGGATGGGTGGGAACTGGAGTTATCCCAAGCAATGTTCCCTCAAGGTTCATTGATCCGTGTGCAAAGTAGAAAAAACAACAACAACAAAAACTCGTGTGCAAATTTGCACAGCATCCATTTTATGTGCAATATTTTACTAAATTTGCTGCGCGGTAATTCTAAACTGCTGCGTGGCGTCGGTCACATATCTGTGCAGCCGCGAAGTATTTAGGGAACATTGGTCATAAATTAGCTTGCATGCAATAAAGTCTTTAATCTGGAAGTTTATTAAAGAAAGGTAACGAAATTTATATAAACATTATTTAATAAGATAAGTTTGTTTTTTTTATTTATTTTTTTAAATTAAAAAGCTAAGCCCCACGTCAAGACACTCCAAACTCACACGCTCCCCACACATCTGCATTATATTTTGGGCCAAGACTAGGGGTAATAAGCCACCAAAGAACACACAGGGTTGTCAAAGCAGACGGCTAATGTGATGAGAATGGTCCTCATCGATCACGCCGGGCAAACAACAACATTGCAACCCCTCCCCCACCCCCACACTCACACTCCCAGCCCACATAGATAAATGTGTGCGTGAATTAAATGTAAGTGCAAGTCCCCCGTTTACCTTGTGGAGTTTCTGCGTCGATTGGCACTTCTTGGAACTCTGAAGTTCAAGGGCGAATCGTGTAAATCATCCTGAGCCTCGAGTTCATCTCTGGCCCAAGTAGCTAGAGATGAGATAAAGTGACCGGTTAGATAACTCACCATAATAATAAACTAGCTAGCAAGGAAGAGCATGGGAGTAAATGGTGGCTAGATTAAGGTCAAAACGTCATTTCAGCATGGGAGTAAATGTGTGTTACATTAAGGTCAAAACGTCATTTCAGCATGGGAGGAAATGGGTGCTACATTAAGGTCAAAACGTCATTTCAGCAAGGGAGTAAATGGGTGCTACATTAAGGTCAAAACGTCATTTCAGCATGGGAGTAAATGGGTGCTACATTAAGGTCAAAACGTCATTTCAGCATGGGAGTAAATGGGTGCTACATTAAGGTCAAAACGTCATTTCAGCATGGGAGTAAATGGGTGCTACATTAAGGTCAAAACGTCATTTCACCATGGGAGTAAATGGGTGCTACATTAAGGTCAAAACGTCATTTCAGCATGATGCTTAAGGGCAGGAGTTGGCAAACATGTGTTGCATGATACCCATTATTATAAATTTTATGTTGACATCAGCCCTAAATGAGGAAACACTAGTGGATGATGTATGCCCCAAATAAGTCTGCATTATCGAGTTCCCTTTTTACCCCAAATAGGGTAATTTACGCCTATCCGCCCACATCTTCTAAAGATAGATAACTCCGGCTCAAGGGGATATTAGTGGTTTACAAGGGGAATAACTACAATAGAATGGGCAATATCTGCAATACAAGAGGAAGCTAACTTTACGCATTGCATGGGGTGAAGATTCTACGGCTAAAATTAACTTATCTTTCTTCTAGTCAATAGAGAAAGCTTCAAATGTTTACAATAAACTTACTCTCAAACCATCATGTTACATAAACCAAAGAGAAAGTGAAAGTACACTGAAATTGTCGTGCTTATGAAAGTACAATAACTCACCTGAGACATACACCAACAAGAGAAGGCCACAGCACACGACAACTTGACTGATCAACATTTTACCTGTGGGGGAAAAATAAACTATTCACATACAAATATGACATAGTGTAAAATGTGTAACATGATATTGTTTACACCACATTGTTTACGTCACGTTGTGTACATAACATTGCTTACAAGACAGCAATGTGGAACGGTGAAAATGAACACTGTTTACCAACTCAATAAAATAAAATTGATTTCTAAATTTATCAGACGATTATTTCTCTCCCCCCCCCCTATACATAATGTATTTTTACTGACCTATAAACCTGTTTGTGACATAGTTATCTTTATCGAGAATATGTAATTGTGTCATATGACAATAATTACATTCATCGAGTAAAACTTATTTCTCGTACATATTACACACTTCGATATGTTTATTCTTGCATATAGAAAATGAAACATATTTTTTTCCTATGCCTATTCGAGTATTGTGTTAAAATTGCTGTATTATTTTAATTACAATTTACAAGTTGGAATTTAATGTCGTATGCATTATTACTACTTTGTTATTCTGTCTTCTGGTGTTGCCATGGCATGATCATCTTTATCGAGTTTATCATTTTGTTGTTTGACGCAAAGTCTTACATTTTATTATTATTACACGCTTTTATTTAAGTCACACTGTTTGTATGTTGTATCCATCCATCCATCCTTCCTTCAAATCTTGAAACGTAAAATTAAACCACTTCTGATGGTCCTAGAGATCTCAAAATTTTACCACAGATAGATCTTGGATGACAATGCATTGTATCAAAATTTCAGATCGATCGAATGTACCGTAATTAAATTAATCAATATTTAGTTTATCTCTATTTATCACTATTTAGAATGTATAGTCGTCTGCTAGAGTTGACCTCAACGGTTCACTGGTTTCACTCCAGCCCTCGTTTACCAAATTCCCGTGTTTACATCAAGGCCAGGGGAGATCAGCGCGTTTCAGTCTTTAAATGTTTGTAAATAAAAGCGTGTCCTTTTGTAAAAAAAAAGATTTTTTTACATTTTACTTATTTAATGTCACTTCATTTTACGTTATTCTCAAATGAGTTGAATCTCCAAAGCAAACAGCTTATAAACAATCAGAACTGTTTTAAGTCGTTCACTAGTCTCACTCAAAAGGCTAAAGACATGCCGTTTTACATACTCTTATGAACAAGTCCTTTGATATCTAAATATTATTTAATCATCTGACCATCATTACAAGTATGAACCTTGAGAAAACTGCGTTTACTTGCAGAAATGAGAAGTTGCCTTATTTGAAGTATTCATAGATGCAGCCCAAAAACTTGACACAATTCCCTGTGTCGAGACTAGAATAAAAATTAAAAAAACATAATCAAACAAAAACGAAAAGAAAAATATACGACATGTATACGTGAGTAAAACATACCTCATACGCAGCACCAATTTCAATCAAAGGTGCAGGGTAAATAAAGTGTAGGTCCTAATAAACAGATTCACCCAGAACACGCCAAGACCTTGACCTTGCTGTGGACACTTACTACCCCTTTACATACTTACACTTACAGATGTCAGACTAGATATCGGATAAGAACCCTCAACACAAGTGTACAGGTCTAGTGCAGTCCTGGTCCTGGTCCTTGTCAAGTCTCTGCTGCTTAATGATGCACAACATTGGTGTAGAGTGTAGAGTGTAGACCTAAATCCGTATCAATAAAAAAAAACCACACAATATAATCAAATAAAACTAAGATAATTAAGATGGTGAAAAACTGGGGGCGTGAGAGTAGAATTATTCTGTTATAAACAATTGATTCGATTCAACATCATCATTATGTTATCAGCCTGATTGACAGACCATTTTCTTTCTCAAATTATTTAAATTTACCTTCAGGGTGGGGGTCGTTTGTTGCCAGGTATTTTATTCACAAACTTTGACTTGATGCATCGCAAACACGACAAACTGATAGGCCGACAGGAAACGACACCCTTTTCAAAGTTCCCTTTTGTGTGCAAGCATACGTATGCCTATTTGTTGTGAATTAAAGTTGGGGGGGGGCGAATGAACTAAATATCAACACACACGCTGACTACAAATAACTTAATACATTTAGATATTTTCGCTCATGTTGCCTCAATGGTTGCATCAATAATAATCCGCTACTTATCAAAGTAAATGGGGCTGGGCATTTTGCTAGCTACACAGTCCGCAACAGAAACTTGTGAACGGTTCTTCACTTGCCCCATAGGCCAGCATAGTCCGAAAAGGGAAATTTACACTTATAAGAAAACAATGGAAATAATAATACTTTTTTTAAAACTAGAGGCACAATCATTGCGTCATGAACTTCAAGTGACGGTGTCCTGAGGATGAAATCGGGGCAAGCTTTCTGGCATGTATGGATAAGCATGAGAGAAGAAGATAGAAAGAAAGAAAAAAAAACAAGACAAATATAAAAATATTCATTTCAAAGTTTTTTTTAAAATGAAATACGGATAATTATTTAGCTGCGGCTCATTTGCTAAAATTATCATTATCAATTTTGTTTGTGCTCGGTAACTCAAAGCTGCAACGCCGCGTCTAACAAAAGCTGCATAGGTCGCCGCGCAGTCGAAAAGGAATAAACAACCGGTAAAAACAAAGTTTTTGACTATAAATCCCTTAGATATGAGACATAACTAAATATGTGACATTCTCAATGGAGGGCTGAGTCACTTAGACTCTTATAGCCCGGCCTACAATACCAACGGCGAGCCTCAACATAAGGGCATCGCCATGGAGATATTCCTCCACAGTGCGTGGGCTGCCTGATCCGTCCGTGTCCCCAATCGCCACAGAGCATCGGGTCAGGAGATGTGCCACTGTTTCCTCGGCCATACCACATAAACGGCAGCCGGGTTCCCTGTTCCTATCGAGCCTATTCAAGTAGCTGTTTGTTGGACAATGTCCAGTCCGCATTTGCGTAATGAGGGACTGGCAGCTACGAGGAAGCTCCTACCAGGGATCTCGCTTGCGCGGTCGCGGCATTTCGCCGTATAGCACCCTTGCCGTGTCACCATTTAGACATAACTAAAAGTATTGATTGTATTGAAAAGTATATAATCCGCACCGCGCGTCAAACATTTACAGACTGAGTGTGACTGGCCTCACCTTGCTGTCAAACACGGGGATGTGGTCATCGATGGCTGGGGTGAAATCCAATTACACGTGGATGTCAACAATAGCTGACGGCTACATAGAGAATATAGATACATAGAGATAAACTAAAAATGCATTGATTCAATTGCGGTACATTCGATCGATCTGAAATTTTGATACAATGCATTGTTAGATGAAACAAGTCTATGAACAAAAGTTCAACTCGATAGCATCACGGGAAGTGAATCATTTATGACTTTTGTTTTTCCGACTGACCGATTGCGAGCCCTCGACAGACAGAGAGACAAGACGGTGAAGCTAATATAAGGGATTTAATTAAACAACCCGTAAAAACAAAGTTTTTGACTATAAATCCCTTATATATGAGACATAACTAAAAGTATTGATTATGTTCAAACGCGACAACCATTTACAGACTGACACCGATTGATATCCCCTTGCTTTAAAACCGGGGGAAGAGACGGGAGGGGGTGTGGACATCGATGGTTGGCGTCAACGCCTGAACTCAACTGGCACGTGAAAGAAAAACAATGACAAACCGTGAATTTGAATTACATATGTTATATAGAGATAAACTAAAAATGCATTAATTTAATATTTCTGTACTTTCGATCGATCTGAAATTTGTTAGGTGACACGAGTCTATGTGCCAAATTTCAGCTCAATGGCATCACGGGAAGTGAGTCATTTTTTACTTTTGTTTTTCCGCCCGACGACGAACGACAGACAGACAGAGAGAGAGAGATTACGACAAGATTTCGAAGTCAATATAAGGGATTTAAAAGCTGACCCCTTTCCCCTTATTTTCACATGTTTTTTTGGACGTCATAAAATGAATTCTTGCCCCCCAAAAAAATATATATATATATTTCAAATGGGGCCGTCCATAAATGACGTCACGCAATTTTGGCCGATTTCCCCCCCCCTTCCCCCCCCCCTCGTCACACTTCGTCACAAAAATTCTAATTGAAAACAAGCAAGTTTCAAATATGTTTTTTTACATTTAAATAAGGATTTAGTGTAAGTCTGCAACCTATTTAATATTGTAACCAGGGGTGTACCGGATTCACATTTTAAAATCCGACCGGAGCTGGATTCGGACAGATTTATGAAGTGAAATCCGGGTCAGATTTGTAAAAATGGCCGGATTTGCCGGAGCCATTATATATATATATATATATATATATATATTATATATATATATATATATATATATATATACTATATATATATATATACAACTTTTGAAAAATTAACGATTAATTTATCGTTAATTCGATTAAAGCAAAAAATTGAAATGTATGGTTTCATAAGTAACATTTATTAAAATACTTGTCAAAAATCGCAATAACACTGGAATGTCTTCTTTATATGACATCTTTTAACCAAAAACGCAAACATACAATGGTATTGACATTATTTGGTTGAAGTGATGAGCGGGTCTTATTGACAATATAACCAGCCGAGCTGAACAATCGTTCACATAGCTTTAGATTGTCTCAGCTGAAGTTTCCGATACTGTAGTGGATGTTTGGTATGCAGGTGATATGTAAGCGAAGTGTTAGAACCATGATAGCAATGTTCCCCGTAACCAGCGCGGCTGCGCAGATATTTGACCGACGCCATGGCACGCAGGAGTTTAGAATCACCGCGCAGCAAATTTTGTAAAATATTACACGAAAAAGGGACTATGTGCAAATTTGCACACGATTTTTTTAAAACTTTGCACACGGACCAACGAAGCTTAGACTTAGAGGGAACATTGCGCGGTAGGCAAACGATTTCTCTCAATGTACACAATAACCTTTATCAACATTTTGAACATTAACGTCAGTCAATAGTTTAAAACCAAATTGTTCGTGTAATCGTCCGGAAATTAGTTTAAATTTATCGACCGAAATATTTTACTTTTTGACTTCCAGTACATTTATAAGTGCTAGGTCGATTATTCGTTTAAAAAAAATTTAAATCGTTAAAAATTTTAAACGATTAATCGAGAAATCAATCGTTAATTTTCCGCAGCCCTAATATATATATATATCAGGGCTGTTATCGATTAATTTAAATTTAATCGTTAACTTTTGAAAAATTATCGATTAATTAATCGATAATTTCGATTAAAGCCAAAATAGACATTTATGACGTCATTAAACTGAACATTTCTCACGGACATTGAAAATTAAGAATATTTTGAACTAAATTTTATGACAATGTGTTGATACTTGATCGGATGTTTGTGCTGAAGGTGGTACGTCAGCGATGTATTTGATCCTTTAAAAGAGAATTGTTTATGGGCAGTGAACACAGTAAAGTTTTGAAGGGGGAAAACCAAGGTGAAACAAACATATTTTTAATTTCGAGTCTTAATTAATGGATTCGCGCAACATTTATTTGATTACATAATGTTTGTTATAACTAACACAAAACCGTTCAAAAATTTTAAATCGCTTAAAAAAGGTATCGATTTTTTTGGAAAATTAAGCCATATAAGTCACAGATGATGCTTTTTATAAGAAAACTGCAAACAAAACAAAAATACATCACCGCTGGGCCCGAATAATATGTGCTATTAATATCGCCACGGCAGTTTTTGGGTGGAATTTTGACATGCGCAGAATGATGCGCTAACAAGTACCTACATGGCATGGTGGTTCAAATATTGTTTTTAACTTGCAAGACTAAGTAGTAATTTATATTACTCTTTCAGTTTTTAGAAAATGTTTGTACGTTAACTTACTAAAAATTAAATTTATTTTGTTTTTATTGCAATAAAGTAGCAAACATAATTTGTGTTTTTCATTAAAATACGTTTATTCATCAAACATGTTACGCCTGTCCAATTAAATTAATGTGTAAATAATTTGAATTCGTCTATTTTATGGAAAGTTATTACTATTTAGGGCAAGAACATGACAATATTCAAATTTCTCCGTTAATAAACACCACAACAGCATTAATAGTTTCGAAAAGACACACTTTAAAATTTCAAGCGTCTTAGAAAAATTGACATCTGAAGAAGTAACTAGTGAAACGAGATCAGATGCTGGAATTTTACTCAGTTCAATACAATATTTGTCTTTTCTATATTATCTCAAATTTATTGGAACCCGTCTTTTTTAAAAATAAAAAAAGAATCCAAACCCATTTTATTGAACAAAGAAATCTGCTAATACAGAACGCTGTTATAGAAATTTGGAGATATCTACTGATACACCGAGTTAGAAGGAGAAAAAAATATGTGAGGGGAAAATTCAGAAGACGTGCTTCTAATTTTTAGAGCAAGAAGTACAACGAGAAATGTTTTTTATCCATGGGATGGAATTATAAAAGAAAATAAAAGAACGCGTTAATGAGTTGCATGTCCTTGAAAGAAAATATTCGTGTGTATCATGTAACCTACTAAATGAAGGATTTTAACATCAAATACGTTTTTTTAATGACATTGATAAAGAACAGTTTAATATTGAAAGAAAAAGGATCCAGGTTTTTATGGCTATTCACAGGGCCGGTCTTAGCAATGGCAGCTTAGTATGCGAAAAGGATTGCGCGGGGCCCAGTTTGGGTAGGGATAAGGTATTAATAAGGATAATAAGTGAAAATTAGGATAGGTTGGGCCTATGAAAGCGCGGGGCCCACTGCGGCCGCATAGGTTGCAGTGGCCTAAGACCAGCTGTACTTACGCTACAAGAAGAGGCGTTATTTTAGAAAAACGAGGGAAAAGGCCCCTTTGATCTATTAAAATATATTCAACAGTATAGATTGGAAAATTCTGTACCCAACATTATAATTTTGCTAAGAATTTTTTCAACAATAGCTATCAGTGTAGTTGTGAAAGGAGCTCCTCCAAACTGAAGTTGATTTAAGACTACAAAATCTTGCAATATTGTCCATAGAACAAGATATTACACATAATTTAAATTTTGATAGCATAATACACGATTTTTCTACTATAAAAGTTAGGTAAGTAAATGTATAAATATGTTTACATTTTACATACTAATGTATACAATTTCTTTCTTTATAAAAAAATATATAAATAAAAAAATAAAATGCATATTAATTGGTAATGTTTTTTGGGTGTAAATTTGGAATATGTTTTGTTTCATTTCGGGGGTGGGGGTCCTGCGACCTCAATAACTTTCTTGTGGCCTTTAAAAAATGTATCGTGTATTTTTTATAAATGTACTTACAGGCATATCATCGTATGCGGCCTCTTTTATTGTTGGCTTTCCTTATGTCTCGTGAGACGATGGAATATTCTGTGCTCTTGTGGGATCCTCGCGCATGGCCCTGCAGCTTCTGCTGTGGCTGTACAAGCCCACTCGTGAATGGCAGCCTTTGCCGCACTTCTGGCACTGAAAGGCAGCACCTGTGGTTGTCTGATTAGCTCTCCTTTTCCTCTTTTGGCGGTCCGCGTCTGCGACCTGTCGCAGGTCTCTTTCTCCTGCTTCTAGCCCGACAGTCAACGATTGTCTCCATCTGTGTCTGTCCCCAGCGAGTTCCTCCCAGCCATTTATGTCGATGCCAATAGCTTTGAGGTCTCTCTTGCAGACATCTTTGAAACGGAGGTGAGGCCGGCCTGTAGTCCTCTTTCCTTTGGCTAGCTCAGAGTAGAGGATGTCCTTTGGGATTCTGCCATCCTCGAATCTGCGAACGTGTCCCAACCATCTGAGCCGACACTGGCGGAGAAGAGTTGTCATACTTTGTATATTTGCCTGTTGTAGCACCTCATTGTTGGTGACATGGTCCTGCCAGGCGATTCCCAGGATGCGCCGGAGACAGCGCATGTGGAAAGCACTCGATCTCCTTTCTTGCCTGGAGTATAGGGTCCAGGATTCACTGGCATAAAGGAGGGTGCTTAGCACACATGCTCGGTGCATAGCAATTTTGGTTCTGATGGTCAGCTTTTCGTTTTTCCAGACTCTTTTTGAGAGCCTGGCTAGAGTTGTGGGGGCCTCTTTTATTACTGCTTACATAAATATGGCATGCAATGGTAAACATATTCCCCACCTTTACTGCGTTTCAATTACAATTATTTGTTCATGTTTATTAATTTATAAAAAACATCATATGATTGACTTAAGGGCCGTCCATAAATGACGTCACGCGATTTTTGCTGATTTTTCACCCCCTTCCCTCTCGTCACACGTCGTCACAAAAACTCAGAACCCTTCTTCAATATGACGTCACAAAGCTCCCCTCCCCCAAATAAAAGCCGTATTTTCTATATGAAAATGAGCATGTTTCAACTCAATTTTTTTTTCCATTTTAAAATGTTGTTAGTGTAAGGCTGCACTCTAATATCGTTACACGCGTGAATCCCTTAAAACGTTATAAAGTGTCGGTAATCATATATTTAAGTTTAATTGGAACTTTTATTTTAAAGTTGCCTGTTTTGATGTAACGTCACATTTATTAAACACACACCCCCTTGTCACATATCGTCACACATGTGTGACTACCCCCCCCCCTGGTGCGTGACGTCATTTATGGACGGCCCCTAAAAGGGCGGCAAATGTGAGACCGCCCCGGGCGGCAAAATCTCTAGCTACACCACTGGCAATACTACACAACCCAGCATTTGAAAGGGAACATTGGCGGCGGTAGTAAAATTTTAATTGATAAACTTTACATACTGACAACTTTGTACGTCTTCTTAAAATCGGTTTTTCTGCAAGGCCTACACAGGAAACACAAGGGAATGGGCGTGAGTTTGTTAATTTTTTTTCAGCAAGGTGTGTCAACACCTGTGGGCGGGTGGTAACAGTTATTACATCACCAACCATTTACAAACCAAACCTTTAACTTAATTTTTTTTTAATCAAGCCTAAACTATTTTCAACCAAAATAAAAAGAAGAAACTTTCATATATTTTTATTAAATCCTTTATATTAACTCGTGGTGTCTGCGGCCGACCGACCGACCGACCTTGCTTGCTTGCTTGCTTGTCGCCAAAACTTTTGATCGATTTTTAACCCACTTGCTCGCAAGATAGCGAGCTGAAATTTTGCAAGCAGTTTCGTACCGATGATAAAAACAATGTATCAAACTTTCAGATCGATCGCATGTACCGTAATTAAATTATTGATTTTTTAGATTATTTTATTTATTCCTATGTATCATGCTATTTTTTGAGATAGAGCGTCGCGGTGCGTATTATATTGAACAACCTTTCTGTCGCGCAATAAGGTGCGTATTTTACTGACAACACTTTTTATAAACCTATTCCTGATCGGTGCGCATTATATTAAACACGTTTTACGACACAACTGCAATTTTGTATTTTTGGATGGTCTTGCGCTGCGTGTTATAATGAACATTCTTTTAGTTACGTCTCATACGTAAAGGATTTATAGTCAAAAACTTTGGTTTTTTACGGGTTGTTTTTTTGTTTTGTTATTACAGTAAATATCTTTGAACAACTAAAATATACTTTTATAAACATTTAGATTAGGTACTTTTTTTTCTCTAACAGCATGGCCACGACAGGAGTGGAGAAGCGAATGAGGAGGGGGGGGGTAGATTTAAAATAATAATTTTTTAAAAAGTGGCTTGTCTCAACTGGTAACTACCGTATATCCTCGTTCTATAAGCCCGTTCGTTCATAAGCCGACCCCTCTCTTTTGGGAAGAGACTAGTATTAAAAGTCTGTTTCCTGCTCGTAAGCCGACCCCCCCAAAAAAAAATAATAAAGAGTAAACAAAATGGTAATTTTTTAAAAATAATATAAACTAAATTTGTCATTATGATTGTTAACTTTGTACTTCCTATCTTTGCCTTTGTGCACTTTGTTAGGCAAGGGTTACCGAGTAGCCGTTTTTTTTAAATTTTATTATTTTTTTTTATTTTTTTTTGGTGTGTGTAAAGAGTAGCGAAAGCGCGTACATTAAAATTCGTTGCTGAAAACAAAATTTGTAAAACAATTTAATAAAACCTTTACAAAAATAAATAAAATTAGTAAATAAAGTAAGTGCAGATGTTTATTATTTTATAACTTCTGGTAGAGCAGTCGAATCTTGTAGAATGTAGAAAGGGGCCGTCCATAAAGTACGTCACGCTCCAGAGGGGGGGGGGAGTAAGAAAGTGTGACACTTTGTGACAGGGGGGGAGTAAGGCCAAGTGTGACGTCACTGTGTTTTATATTTAAATTTTATTATTTTATTAATAAAACACATTTTTTTTGTTCGAAAGCGTGACGTACTTTAAGGGGAGGGGGGGCGAGATTTGTGACAGGGGGGAGTTTAAAATGGTCAAAAATAGCGTGACGTACTTTATGGACGGCCCCAAAAGGACCCTGATGATCTACAAAACAAGACCGATATTCAATGTACATGCAGAAATCATATATGACCCGCTCGTAAGCCGACCCCCCCACCCACATTTTCCCCATGACTTTGTCCAAAAATGGGTCGACTTTAGAATGAGTATATACGGTAAATAATGACGGCGTATTTCAAAGACTCTTTAACTTCCTGTCATTGATTCATTCAAAGAACCAAAATCTTTGTGTGTGTTTTAAGTTTTATGATTTTTGTTTCATGTTCAGAAGGAAAAGTTGTATCAAAATACCTTGTAGTTTGTCAGAACTTTGAAAAATAACACGCGTGAAGCCATTGAAAACGTCATTCAAATAAATTGCAAGCAATGAATTACTTAAAGTGGAAATTTTATTTAAAGATGCTAGTTTTTTTTTGTCGATGTGACGTCAGCATTTATTTACCACCCCCTCCCCACCATCACAAATGCTTGAACCCCCCTCCCCCCTAGGCGCGTGACGTCATTTATGGACGGCCCCATTAACAAAATAATATAATGTTGTTTTTTTTTAAATCTTTAAAAGAACCAAATCTGAATAACAGACGCTCGAACTGTTTCAATAATTGTCAGTATGTATTTCAATATAGAATCTACAATGTATGTTATTGTGAGATCTTGTGAAAATCTCCTCTGTTATTCAAGTTATTCTTGTCTGAGGACCTGCGTGGATTCACTAATTAGTATATTTTATATACTATATTAGAACGACCACTTGCTGCGTTAATGTTATCAAGTACGGTACATCCGTTTTAGAAGTTGATGACAACTGGCGCCATCTACTGCTAAGTATTTTTGACGTAACTTCGGCTGACATTTGACGATATACCACTTGACACTTTATCCAGAGGGTGCACTTGTACTCTTAATATTGTTTACACACAAAGCCAAGCAGTGGCGTAACCCCGTCACGACTTACCCCACAGACCTCCCTCCTCCAAGTCTGCCAGACGGGAACACACAGGATTTTACGTTTTGGTGTCACCTCTTGTGATACTGTTACCCGGTGCTGTCCGTACACCCCCTAGTGACGCCTCTGAAGCAAAATATGTTGTTGAAAAATGGTATTGTTGTTTGTAAGTCTCACAGGGAATCATTGCTCCGTTAAGACCAAGGCAAAAAATCCACTGTGACCAAATTTTCCACTCTCATTCTAATTAAATATCCCATTTTCATTAAAATTTCCACTCTTTTCAAGTTTCCCACTTTCAGCAAATATACACATATGGCTCAATATTTCCCAAGGGGCCGTCCATAAATGACGTCACGCGATTTTTGACCCCCTCCCCTCCCCCTCGTCACAAAAACGTAGACGTAGTCCCCCCCCCCTCTAAAATACGACACAAATCTTTGACCCCAAAACTTTTTTTTTCTATTTGAAAATAAGTATGTTTCAAATCCCGTTTATTGTCATTTAAGTATGTATTATTTATTTAGTGAAGATCTAAATTGTAATATCGTAACCCGTGTGAAGCATTTTTTAAAAACGTTTAACCAGCCTTCAGAAAACGAACTGTGTTAACATCCTTAGATTATATTTTATTTTAATGCATACAAATTAAACATTGACTATTAATCATCACGGTTAATGTCTTTGTTAAGAAAAAAATATATTTAAAAATAACATTTTTAAAATGTATTTTTTTTAAATCCCCCAATTGACTGACGGGCTATCCGTAAGAAAGAGGTCGGCGAACAGACGTTAATATCCTAATCTGGGGTCAAAAAGAGAATTCTTGGGGGTAATGCAGACTCATTTGGGACATATAACATCCACTACAATCCCCTAGATATATTAAAATACGTCGTGTGTGCGTGAACGCTTGGAACATATGCCCATTATTGAACCGGTTCCTTACAGTAAATGCGTTTTTTTAAAATTTGACAACTACATGTATGTAGATTTCTAGCCTACGTACTATACGAAGACACCTAAATCTACCCTACTTTCATTTATATTGACACGAGTGACACACTAATCTTAATCCACATGACTTGTCTGTATCAAGTATCCTTTCTGTGATATTTAAAATTAATGCCTTAAAAACTGAGCTAAGAAGAAAAGTTGTTTTGTGCTCCTCTCGATTTGCGATGTCAAGAATTGATGCATTCAATAAAGTTAATGAATACTTGACTAATTTTAAATGGGCTCATTTACCATTATATCTAGAACAGTGCTTCTCAAACTTTTTAGTATTTCGGACCGGCAGGAATTTTTTCTATTGCATCAGGGACCGGTGCACTATTTTCCCTGCACTGACAATTTTTTCTGTCCTTTTATTGAGAACATTTGCGGACCGGCAGCGGATGGCCCACGGACCGGCCCGCGGACCACAACTTTGAGAATCACTGATCTAGAAGACCAGGGGCGTTTGACCAAAAACCAATCGAACAATTATATCAAACTTAAAACGTTTTTAATTCTATCAAATAGATTCCTTCCCCTTTTAAAGAAAAAAGATATTCCGTGTCGTTTTGACTTAAAATGTCTACACATAATCCTATTCAGATCATTTTTAGACACTTGTCATGCTTGTAAAACTCACCAGTAGTTGTTTTTTTTTGGGGGGGGGGAGGGGGGCTAACGACGCTCCTCCAAATCCCCGAGTCATGTGAGCAGAACCTAGAGTCTGGGGGTGGGGGGTAACGCACACATAAACTTGTATATTTTGGGGTAACGGGCAAAAAAGTTCGACTGCTGCCATGAGAGAACCAAACGGAGCTGCGGTTACATCACAAATGATTTGATGTCAACATCAAACGACGCAGTGGAACAATTCCATACGTTATCTTGTGGATTCTCTAACTTAAGAATTATAATTATATTTAATGTTCGTGTCTTGATAGCTTACGCCAACCAGCGTCTGATGGCCTACCGACCGGCATATTGAGAAGCACTTATTTTTAAAAATGAAAAAAAAAGAAACAAAAAGTCATTAAATAAATAGTAAGCGACCAAATATTTCAGTGGAAGTTTCATTTAAAGTTACCCTTTTGATGCGACGTCACATTTCTTCAACCCCCCTCGTCACAAAAATGTGACCCCCTCCCCCCCCTAGGTGCGTGACGTCATTTATGGACGGCCCCCAAGATTAAACAAAAAAGTCATACTTTTATCAAATGTACCCATCAGGCTCAAATTCACATCCTGGTCAGTTTTACATTCTGGTGAAATTTTATACTCCGACCAAATATGCAACTGAGAGACAGAACATGACGACAGCTCTTCTGATGAATTACTGCGTTACAAAATAGAGGTGAAAGTTCCTGAATCCATTAACCCTCTACAATGGTGGAAACTTAATGAACACCGATATCCGATGTCATTCATTGCCAAGACAGTTGTGTGCATACCAGTTACCTCAGATCCATGTGAATGATTGTTCAACCTCGGCTGGTTATATTGTCAATTAGACCCGCTCATCACTTGAACTAAATAATGTCAACACACTTGTCTTTGTATTTTTGCGCAGTTGGTTAAAAGATGACATATAAAGGAGACATTCCAGTGTTATTTAGATTTTCAAGAAGAACGGTTAATAACTTTTTTTATGACATAAATTTTTGGCTTTAATCTAAATTAATAATTAATTAATCGTTTATTTCTCAAAAGTTAACAATTAAATTTAAATAAACAGCCCTAGTTTTTTTTAAAATTATTTTTCCTTTAAAATTTTTTTTGTAGATGTGCGTTTGTAAATATAGTCTTTATCATTAAAAATATGATAAATGTATTTTACTTGGCATCCCTTATCAGTGTCAAGAAATTATGAGAATATGGCCTAAAATGTCGAGAAATTATGAGAATATGGCCTAAAATGTCAAGAAATTATGAGATATGGCCTAAAATGTCAAGAAATTATGAGAATATGGCCTACAATGTCAAGAAATTATGAGAATATGGCCTACAATGATGGCGTTAGAAAGGCATTATCCTTTGAGAGCATTGTGAGACAAGCTCTCACTTAGAACCCCCAAGGCAAGAGGAAAAGCATTGTGAGACAAGCCCTCACTTAGAACCCCCAAGGCAAGAGGAAAAGAGGTCGTCCCAAAATGACCTGGAGAAGGGAGCTGGGGGCAGATAGAAAGATTGGCGCAGGACCGGGATGCCTGGAGAACCCTTGTTCGTGGCATATGCCCCAGATGGGACGATTGGCGATGATGATGACCCTTCGAGGGAATTATAAGTAAATTACATATAGTCATTTAAAAAAAAAGAGATTAAATATATTAAAAACAAATATAAACAGAAAGTCAGAGAAATAGTAGTTTTTTTTTAAAGACATGACCCAAAATATTGGTGAATAAAAAGGAAAAACCCATTGATTTTATCAGTAAATTAAAGAAACACAAAAATCTATGTAGAATTTTAATTTCTGAGAAAATGAAAAACCTTAACAAAAATCAAAAGCAACTTTACAGATCTTATTAATCATCCTTCAAGCTAACGTTCATCTGAACAATTTGAAAAGTAATAACGATACTAAAGACATTTTAATTTTTTTTACATCAAACAAAAATGCTACAGATGAGGGCAAGAAATAAATGTCCAATGTTTTTGTGATAAAAATAAATAAATTTTATGAATTAGGTGGATAATAAAATTAATATGGAAAGTAAGCTTTACAAAATATTAAGCTGAAAATAAATTTAGTAAAAATAGCTGCTACATAAACATACCATTATATTTCACAACGGTAAATTTCTACAAAAGATGACATTTGAGAAGTATATATGCTTAGAATTATGTGTGTATGTGTGAATATATACATGTATATATTATATATATATACTGTCGTTAGTTATTTTTTTGCTTACATTAATTTTCCCCAACACTTAACAACTAGAGTTGTTACTCTAATATCACTGATAAAAGTGTGGGGTGGTGATCTTTCACTCAATTTTCATTGTATATCGTGTGTGGATCGTTATTAAAGGGTGAACATATCAGTAATGCAGTTGAGTTTTTGAGATCTCCTATTTACTCTATATTCAATGGTGGCATTGGTGGTTAAGTGATGTGTGTGAACATGTGCGTATGTGTATGTTTATGTATGCGTGTGTGTTAAGAATTACAAATCTAGCTCTCCCCACGGCTTTCCAATCTTTTAACTGTAACTGTTTTATTAAATTATTCTCTGTGAGATGAGATTGAAGTGCAACAAGCATGAAAAAAAATATAATGGTTTCAACAAAGACATGGTTGCATAACAACATTAATTTCAAAAAATAGATATACATGTACATAATTTTACAACTTTAAAACTGAGTAATTTATAATGATATTGGATATTTAATTACTTAATTTCTATTAAATGTGTATTGTACTGTTATTTATGTGGTTATTATGACAAGAATGTATATTTAAATTATTATATGTATGTTATTATCTCCATGTAAAGCGCTGTGAGCCCGGCTCCTTGCTGGGAAACAGGGCTATAAAAATTACAATTTATTATTATTATTATATGATCTCTGACTAAACTATAAGAACCCATAAGAACAATATATTTTAATAAATTATTTATAACAGTAATTTATAATCACAATGTCAAATTTTAATTTTAAAACTACTGGACATTTGTTTTATTTTATGATATCAGATACATGCACAATTCAACCACTTGTAATCCACATTACTTTTCTAAAATACAAGGAACAAAACGAATAGTCCAAAGTATTAAGGAAAATGATGATATCACTTTTGTGGAGTTTTTGGATTTAATATTTGTTCAGTGCATAATAAAACTTTGTGTTTTAAAAACAAGTTGATGTTTCCGTAAATTGTTTTACATGTATATAAAGAGATTATCAAAATGCTTTAACGTTTTACACAGTTATTTAAACAGTGAAAATACATTTGTGACTTTTTGAAAAAAAATATATAATTGAATTCTCGCTGATTAAAGAATATTCTAGAAAAACTAGAACATAAACTGTTAACCTCCTTGTCAGTGTTTTAATGGAAGCCAAAAAATATAGAATTTAATATCAAAGAAATATTAAGTACAAATAACAAAACAATGGGGATTAGAAGATAACCAAGAACTTTTCACTGGTTAAAAAAGATTTTTAAAAACGGATAGAAAAATATTTTACTTAATAATATTAAAACATTCTGTTGAAATTATTGTAAATACAGGATAAGAAATATGAAGATATGACTGAGAATGTTTGGTTTTATAATACTCAAGAAAATCAATAACGAAAGACAGATTTCTTTATTACTGCTGGGACAATATTAGAAGCATTTTCAGGGCTCTTTACAAAGTTGACTCTTAAAAATAATTTGGAAGATGGTTTACAGTCTACAATAGAATTTTCGGCAGCTGCAACAAAAAGAGTATTTGTATTGCAAATGGCACCATAACATTCAACAGGCTTGTCCCATAGAACTTCTACTAACTTCAGACACAAACTTTTACATTTATCTTCGTAAATTTCCCGAAGATTCCCGTTACTTTGAAGGATGAATAATTGTTTCTCTTTCCTGAAACTAACAATATTTTCAGCCGACCCTTCAAGGTTGTCCAGCCGTGACCATCTTTGAGATCTGATGTCTAGACAATGTACAGCCGTCTCGTCCACACCGTTTATAACCTCTGAACAAAACGCAAGTATGAACAAGTCAAAAGAGCAAACGCATTCAATGTTTTCAATTTTATCTTGTGTGGGAAATTCAATAAAGTCCACTAACAGACACTTCCAAAGTCTTGGATTGAATCTTCTGATTTGTTGCTTAGATGAATTAATTAAATAGATATATTCTTCAACAGCAACCCCCAGCCACCTTATGCCAGGAAGTTTCGTGACTTCTAGCCATTGACCTTGTACAAACAAACACAAGCAGCTGTTCTTTTTTAAATCACCAACTGTGAAAAAGTCTGTCATGTAAGCACTTAACTTTAAAGACTTGCAGTTGGAAAGGTAAGGGCAGTCTGGTAGAGAGAACCACTTTGCTTCATTGTGGTGTGATAAAACTTGAAACATTCCATTTGAATGACCTATGACTCCAACATTCTCAAAATCACTACATGGTCTATGAATGCCTCCATTTAGCAACACACCATGTTGACGTCCAAAAGATGTATACAAAGTGGCATCCATGATCATCTCCCTTGTTTTTTGGTTGTCCATAATTAAAGTTTCACGGGATATTTTTTCAATAGTTGTAGAGCTTACAAGACAAAGTCTCACTTTTGAAAGAAGTCTTTCAAGACATTTCATAGAATCTTCCTTGGAATATTTTATTTTAATTGAAAAGTTTTCTGTGCTTTCGCCAATTTCTTCTTGATCTTCTAACATTACTGGGTTAACATCAAACTTTTCATCCATTACTTCTCTGACACAGCTGCTGCTTGCAGTATCATTGAGTTCTTCGGAGATCGTTTCAAAAGTACTTCTACTCTTGACCCAACTCAGAATAGACTCAATGACAATATCCTCACATGATATAATCAAATCTGGACTTTCTATAATTTCAAGTAAATGGTTTTCACTAAGAAAAAATTTTTTGTGGGATTTACTGACTTGTTCATAATTAGTCTTGATAAAATCTAGAACATGAGACAATACTAATTCTGAGCGTAGTGATTTTGCAGTTGAGTAAATAGTTGTCCAGTTTTGCAGATATATATTTTTTCTAAGAAAGGTTTCACACAAGGCTATAATATTTTCATGCTTTAGTTGTAATGCTATTTTCCAAACGGAAATGACAGTTTGAAATGATAGTGTGCAAAAAATATTTGTTATAAAATCTACACAAGTATTGAAGACAACTGTTATTTGAAGTTGGTCTGCTGCCAGCCAAACATTAAGCATGTTGTCACGTGTGAGATAGTTACATCCATTGTAGATAGTTTCTAAAATGATAGCAAATGTTTCATTATTTATACCCTCAACGTTTGCCTTATTTTCCAGTGATTCTTTCATTCCAGACTTGAAAAGACCACGGAAAAATCCAGAACATGCGCTAAGTATCAGACGATGACATTTAAATTCTTTGCCTGCCACTTCAACAACGAAATCCTGGAGTTCTTCATCTTCCCTCACGGATGATATGCCTTCAATGATGGCACGGGCTATTTCACATTGTATCAACATGTTGAATGCTTGTTTCAGATTCTCTTCAGTGCCTGAAAAACAAATAAAGACTTTTTCTAATAAATATTACATATATATAGGCAAGGATCCAATATTATGATTAGGCTGTTAATAATTTGTTTGTCTCATTAGATAAACCTAGGTGTGTTCATTCATGTTTGACAATAGTACATTTAGTAAGGAGCGCAAGCCTGTACAGCTTTGCTCTAAGGATTAATGGTACATGTATTATTATTATTATTATTTGTTCACTTATATAGCGCAGTACCCCAGCCTACAGCTGGGCTCACAGCGCTTTACAAACATGTTCAACAACAACATAAAACACATTGCACTCTAAATCTTCCTAAACATAGTAACACACACAAAATGTATATAAATGTTCAGAAATGACTGTTAATTTGATGGAGCGAGATCAGTGCACCTCATCGCTTTTACGCCGAAACAGGTGTCCTGGACTTAAAGAATGTCCTTAGCGAAACAGGAATTCATGATAAAGATCTTGATCCAGAAATAATAAGACAAATACACACAATTAAATCAAGAGTTCAAGGCTATGCATGCCTGTTAGGCGTAGCCTCGTTCTCAAGACTCCACCAAGACGTTTAATCGCAATGGTCGTCCCGTGGTTCGTTGTAGTCTGTATCACTTCCATCAGGTTGAACCCAGTCACCCTGTAGCGAGAGTTCAATCTTTTTTCCACTCTTGTAATAAGTTACACACGCCAAGACAACGCTCAAGTCAACGAAAGAACGCGCTCTACTTGAGATGACGTTCGATCGTAACTTCCGGATTAATAGTAATAGTATTAAACAGCCACAAAATGACAAGTCCAAATAAATACAATACCCGACGGGCATAGAGGGAATTCAATTCGATGATCGATTCTTTGATATCTTTAATTTCCTCATTTTACATTGGTATCCGTAAGCTAGGATGGTTTCATTAGAAAATCCCGATTTTCTTAAGTAAGCATTTTGAGAAGTTTTATTTATGGCACCTCTGTAAAACAGAAAAGAACATATCCATCTGATGAAAATTGACACCCAAACCTTACACACCAGCCATCATGGTGACGAAATTGCACACACAACTTGGAAATTGCCAATCTGAACAGGAACAAAAGTTAGGTTGTTTGCCGATGACTGTATTTGCTATTCAACAATGAAATGAGAACAAGATAGCAAAACTTACAAAAAGACCAAGATGAATTAATAAAATGGGAAACTGATTGGAGTATGCCTTTCCATCAAGAAAAGTGTCAACAGTTAAGTTTTACAAAGAAAAAGAAAGAAATAAATGCAAACTATTTCATTCAATAGTCGAAAGGGGGAGGCCTCTACGGGGCTCGGCGGATGAGTAGGGTCGCGGGGCACGGACCTGACCGCGACTCGGCGACCTGAAACCAACATCTCCCGGCAGGCAATGCCAAAGTCCGATATGTTAGGGTTAGGTGCTAGTCACATATGATTACAGTCGCTGTACGGATCTTAGACAAAGCATCTTAAATGCATTGTCGATGATGAAAACCAAAGTACCCGTTGAGGGTCGGGTAAATCCGAAGCGACCGTTTCGTCCCCCTCAATTTTACTAGCAACGCCATTGAGCGGTGCCGGTTTAGGGCCAGGAGCGCCAGTACGGATTAGCAAAAGGTACCGCGAAGAACGCAGCGGACGCCAGCTCTGAGGAAACCTTCCAATGGGGGTTGCACCCTAGGTAGGTCATTGATGATCCCCCGCATTGCGGCGATCCTAACCATAGAGACTCGTATGCTTTGCCGGGGTGGCGCCGAAGTGGTAGCGGGTCGTAGTAAGGCAATTCCACCCCTCCTTGTGAGGCCAACTTAGTGGGAGGCATCCTCGACTTTCTGTCTTAGATGCCCAGGTGGCCGCTTCAGAAGCGACCGCTCCGGGGGGGTTTTCCCAGCTGTCAACGTCCTTTTCTGGGGGAGGGGGCCAGATAGCTGGGAGGGTCTTCCAGGAAGACCCATGAAGAGCACTAGGCTCGGGGCTTCTGATTTTCTTCCACATGTAGGATCATTCAATAGTTTGCATTTATTTGTTTCCTTTTTTATTATTAGAATGTCTTTTCTTGGTGTTCTCTTGATGACACGTTCTATTTCCTCATAGAATTTATCCAAAAGGTCATCGTTGTGGTCGGAAGTTGGAGCGTACACCTGTATGATTGTGACTTGAATCAGTGCCGCACAGTGGAAGATAGCTTAGCTGCCAGTAATACTAAGAAAGCGTATGAGACTTTAAGAAATCTTACAAAAAACGCACCAGGTGACAGCTTCGATAATTGAAGACAGTAAAGGCCAGCTCCTTACTGATAACATGGCGGTACTAAGACGATGGACAGAATATTGCACCGAACTGTACAATTGTAAAATCAATCCAGATAGCAACATACTACAGAAGCAACAGAACAGAGAGATGAACTGATCCACCAGTGCTGTTGAGCGAAGTTGAAGAGGCAGTACGGAACTTAAAAGGGGGTAAGTCGCCTGGAGTTGACAACATCCCTGCTGAATTGCTGAAACATGGAGGAGCAGAGGTAACGAAAGCCTTAACAAAACTCTGCCAGAAAATATTTGAAAATAAGATATGGCCCAAAGATTGGACGCAGTCGCTAATCATACCATTACCTAAGAAAGGCAATAAGAAACAATGCCAGAATTATAGAACAATCAGCCTTATATCAGCCACCCTAGCAAAGTAATGCTAAAAAAATATCCTCGGCCGGCTAAAGCCAATATCCGAGGAATTACTGGCAGAAGAACAGGCAGGTTTCAGACCAGGCAGAAGCACAATCGAGCAGATCTTCAACTGTCGCTTGCTCATAGAAAAACATCTACAGCACAAACGCGAACTCCATCACAACTTCATAGACTTCAAGAAAGCCTTTGATCGAGTATGGCACGAGGGACTTTGGCAAGTTATGAGAAGTTTCAACATTGAAGAAGGGCTGGTAAAGGTGATCGAAGAACTCTACAATCAGGCAAGCAGTGCAGTTTTATTTAAAGGCTGCGTAGGGGACTTCTTCAAAACGACGATCGGAGTCCGCCAGGGCTGCATTCTCTCACCTGTCCTGTTCAATATCTTCCTTGAAAAAATCATGCAAGAAACTCTCAGTGATCACAATACATCCATCTCTATAGGTGGAAGACCCTTATGCAACCTAAGATTTGCTAGATGACATAGATCTTTTGGCTGGGAGCAGTAAAGAACTACAGGAGCTCACTGACAAACTTGCAGACAGATCAGGTGCATATGGGATGGAAATCAGCTCAGAGAAAAGCAAGATATTGTTAATACTCAGCTGCCAGTATGGCCAACATCGTAATGAACCAACAAAAGCTGGAGGAGGTACATAACTTTAAATATCTAGGAGCTATTATATCTAGAGATGGTACCTGTGAAGCTGAAATTCGAGCTAGAATTGGGTCGGCAATGGCAGCAATGACAGAAGTTAACCAAAATATAGAACAGCAAAAACATTAGCCTGCCAACAAAGCTCAGGCTTTACAGAGCTCTCGTTAAAACCATTGTCCTTTATGGATGTGAGACCTGGACACTAATGGCAGCCACTGAAAGCAAGATGCAGGCATTTGAAAACAAATGCATGAGGAAAATTCTCCAGATCTCCTATTTAGAACATAAGACCAATGAATATGTCTGGGACAGAATAAACTCTATTGCGGGTCATCAAGAAACCATCATAACAACAATTAAGAGACGCAAGATGGCATGGTTCGGTCATGTACTGCGACATGATATCTTGACAAAAATTATCCTTCAAGGCACTGTAGAAGAGGGCCGGTGAAGAGGTCGACAACGGAAAAGATCGCTGGACAACATAAAGGAATGGACAGGGATGAAATTGCATGAATTATTGGCCGCTGCTCAAAATAGGCATATGTGGAGATTGTTATCTGTTGATGTGTCCATGCGCTCTCCCCAACGACCGCAACGGTCATGGGACTGATGATGATGATTTTATTCAAAGAAAACACTGATTCAAACTAATGATGCAAAATACTTAGGAGAAACAATAAATGAGAAATTATAATAGAATCCACATGTAAATGAAGTAATTAAAAAATCAAACAAAACTAGGGCTGCAGAAATTATTGATTAATTTCTCGATTAATTGTTAAAAATTTTATCGATTAAATATCGATTAAAATAATTTTAATTGATAAAAATTCGATTACAATTTAAGAAAATATTTATATTTTTTTTAAATGTTAGTAATAAATAATTAATTATTAATAATTAATAATAATTTATATATATTTTTTTACGTACAAACATCTCCCACGTAATATTAAAATGTATTTTATTAATTTATGTGGACCGGCAGAAACTAAAAAAAAATTGTGGACAGCAAGGAATGAAAGCAAGTTAATACAAACGTGGTAAAAAATAACTGACACCATCAGCGCAGGGAAACTGGAAATAACTCAATAAAATGTTTTTTTAAAAGTCAATTACCTGTTTTTGTTACTTCCCTTGAAATGTTCAATTTTAATGACGTCATAAATTTCTATTTTTGGCTTTAATCGAAATTATCGATTAATTAATCGATAATTTTTCAAAAGTTAACGATTAAATTAAAATTAATCGATAACAGCCCTAAACAAAACCTGAGGCTTTATAAAAAGAAACTTTTACAGATTTAATAAGAATATGAAACTAAAATTCTACTACCTTACTTTGGTGAGACTTCTACTAGAATATGCATCTTCTGTATTGGACCCATGCACCAAAGAAAACATTGCTAAACTAGAACAAATTCAAAAAAGAGCTGCCAGACTCATTAATGGAGAATACTGACAAGAGTAACACCATTAGTTAAACTATTAAGCCTTGGAACACTAGATGTTTACAGGACAAAGAGCAAAGTATTTATAATACATAAGGCATTTATTATAACTTGGAAATACAACATAAAGATAATCTAATTCAACCCTGAGATAGACATAAGGATAAAAACACTTTTATTTTTCCTTATGCAAGAAAAATACATACAAATCTCGTTCCATCCCGTCTGTTATTTGGACATTAATGGGTTGCCTGATGAAACCAAGAAAACCAACACTCTATCAACATTTAAAACTCTAATAAAACTGCAAGACTATACATAAACCATGGATAAGCGTAGGATGAAATAATATTCTGTTTAGAAGGAGCGTCTGTAACAGATAAGATTAGATACAATAGATATGAACCATGAACAAGCGTAGGCCGCAATAATCGTCTGTAGCGTCTGTAAAGGATAGGATGAGAGGTCAGAGTAGCCTACACCTCTATCCAGAATTAACCTTTTTATTGTTTAGCCTGTGCCAGAACATCATCAGGTGTTAAATATCATTTTCTATTTTCGTAACCCGAGTTAAAAGCAGCCCATTAGGGCTCATTAGGCAGACTAAGCCATGAAGGTGAAGGCAAGTCAATATATTTTTTTTCATTATACTTTATACTTATAATATCAGTTGTTTAAAAATCTGTTGCAGACGCTCTTTCTATACAGAAGATTATAGCGTCCTACGCTTATCTATGGTTTGTTTTTAGTCCTGCATTCTTATTAGGCTACACTAAAAGGCTCAAATAATAAAACCTATAATGATAATGAAACTAAAGCTAATATCCTTAACACATATTTTGCATCATCTTTTTCTGCCTCAGGCGAAAAGGAAGTTTTAATAAATTTAAATAAAATGGAGGAAATAGGTAACATAACTGTAGATGAGATAGGTATACATTCACTCCTAAAAAACTTAAAAATAAACAAAGCTACTGGCCCAAATGATTTGCCTGCAAGGTTATTAAAAGAACTAAGCAATGAACTGTCCCCCAATCCTTGTAGTTCTCTTTCAAGCCTCTCTAAACCAGGGTAAAGTGCCCCAGGATTGGAAATTAGCTAACGTAACTCCACTCTTTAAGAAAGGGGGATAAATCAGACCCTGGTAATTACAGGCCTGTATCACTTACTAGTATCACCTGTAAATTACTAGAACACATAATATATAGTAGAATAGTTAACCACCTTGACAAATATAATGCCCTATGCCCACATCAACACGGCTCTAGAAAAAACAGATCATGTGAAACACAATTATTAGGTTTAATAGATGAACTATCAAAAGGCTTAGACAAAAATGATCAAATAGATACAATATTACTAGACTTCTCAAAAGCATTTGACAAAGTTCACCACCTTAGTTTACTTAAAAAACTTAACTACTTTGGAATCTCAGGTTCCTTACATCACTGGATCCAAGACTTCCTTTTGGGCAGGGAGCAAACTGTAATAATTAATGGATCTAAATCTGCACCAATAAAGGTTAACTCAGGAGTTCCACAAGGAACTGTGCTAGGTCCCTTACTCTTTTTAATTTATATAAATGATTTACCCAACAACATCTCAACAGATACAAAAGTTAGGTTATTTGCTGATGATTGTATAATCTATAGAACAATTAAATCAGAACAAGACAGCAAAATTTTACAAAAAGACTTAGATGAATTGATAAAATGGGAAACTAACTGGAGTATGTCTTTCCACCCAGAAAAGTGTCAACTGTTAAGAGTAACAAAGAAAAAGAAACAAATAAATTCAAAATATTACATTCATGGAAAAGAACTGACCCAAACTTAAGATGCAAAATACTTAGGAGTCTTAATAAATGAGAAACTATCATGGAATCCCCATGTCAATGAAGTTATTAAAAAATCAAACAAAACCTTAGGCTTTATAAAAAGAAACTTTAACAAATGTAATAGAGATATAAAACTAAAATGCTACCTCACTTTGGTGAGACCTGTACTAGAATATGCATCTTCTGTATGGGACCCATCCACCAAAGAAAACATTGATAAACTAGAACAAATTCAAAAAAGAGCTGCCAGATTCATTACTGGAGAATATTCGAAACTGACAAGAATAACACCATTAGTTAAATCATTAAACCTTGAAACACTAGAGGATAGAAGAACCAAAAGCAAAGTAGTAATCATACATAAAGCAATTAATTCTAATTTATAAATACAACACAAAGATAACTTTGCCTGATGGGTTTTTTAATGGGTTGCCTGAAGAATCCAGGAAAACCAACACTTTATCAACATTTAAATCTCTAATAAAAATGCAGGACTAAACACAAACCATAGATAAGCGTAGGACGCAATAATCTTCTGTATAGAAGGAGCGTCTGTAAACAGATAAAATAAGATAGAGTTTTAAATGTTGATAAAGTGTTGGTTTTCCTGCTTTCCTCAGGCAACCCATTCCACGCCCGAAATCTCAACAGGAAAAACAAGAATTTGTATGTGTTTGTTCTTGCATACGGAATAAGGTAGGTGTTTTTATCCTTACGTCTATGAAGTCTATCTGAGGGTTGTATTAAGTTATCTTTGTGTTGTATTTCTAAATTAGAATTAATTGCTTTATGTATTTTACTCTTGGTTCTTCTTTCCTCTAGTGTTTCAAGGTTTAATAATTTAACTAATGGTGTTATTCTTGTAAGTTTTGAATATTCTCCAGTAATGAATCTGGCAGCACCTTTTTGAATTTGTTCTAGTTTATCAATGTTTTTTTTTGATGGATGGGTCCCATACAGAAGATGCATATTCTAGTACAGGTCTCACC
This sequence comes from Ampullaceana balthica, assembly GCA_944989445.1. Taxonomy (NCBI): domain Eukaryota; kingdom Metazoa; phylum Mollusca; class Gastropoda; family Lymnaeidae; genus Ampullaceana; species Ampullaceana balthica. The sequence continues at coordinate 344,374 of CALYLW010000405.1, forward strand.
AAAGTGAGGTCGCATTTTAGTTTTTATATCCTTATTTCATCTGTAAAATTAAAAGTTTCTTTACATTAAGTCTAAGGTTTTGTTTGATTTTTTTATAACTTCATTGACATGGGGATTCCGTGATAGTTTCTCATTTATTGTTTGCATCTTTAGTTGGGATTAGTTATTTTCTATGAATGAAATATTTTGAGTTTATTTGTTTCTTTTTCTTTGTTACTCTTAACTTGACACTTTTCTGGGTGGAAAGACTTAGACATACTCCAGTTAGTCTCCCATTTTATCAGTTCATCTAAGTCTTTTTGTAAAATTAGTTATCTACTTATCTATATACACACTAACTACCTACATGTCAACAATCAACAATGTATATGTTGTTATTGATTTAAAGCGTGAAATCATAGAAAAAAATGAGCGAGGTGTGCGAATAGCTGACATGGCGAGCCAGTACGGACGTAGACTGTCGTAGTACTTCAAAGATATGCACTGTGCTTAATCAGAAGGAGTGGATAAAGGGTATAACGCCACTTGCCTAACTCATTTCCGCAGCATTCTGAAAGGGACCAAGAAACAAACCTCCTTGGACAGTTTTTTTTTAAATCCGGCAAAAAAAGCAAAGACCAGTGAAGAGAAAAGCAGTGACTAAAATTAAGCATACAGTAGCATTTAAGTCTAAGTTGTGTTTCATCAAAATTGAAGTGACCAAAAATGCCAAAATACAAATATATGTACACTTTATAAAACCAGTGTTGTTTTTTTTTGCTTTACATTCTCTTTCATTATTATTTTAAATTATGTTTTTACACAACAATATTTGTCATTTATTACTACATTTTTCTTATTAAAAAAACAAATAACAAAAACAATTAGGGGTAGGATTTTTGGGGGCTGGAATTTAATAGCATTTCATTTAATTTCAATGGGGAAAATTGCTTTCAGATACGAGCAAATTGTCATACGAGCAAGGTTACGGAACGAATTAAATTCGTATCTCGAGGTATCACTGTATAATAATGTATAAGTAAGTATTACTATACTATTTGCCTCAGATCAGACAGGGAAGTTGTTTGGTGATTAATTATAACGTTTTTTCGTTTGTTGATTTTTAAAGTAAAAGTAATGTTAAAAGTGAAACCATTTGACTTACTCTGTTTTAACGATATACTTTTTCTTCATGGAAACTACAGTATTCAGGACAAACTAATGCCGATTTCTGTTTACATTGTTCCCGCCGGGCTCAAAAAGTCAATTTCCTTCAACTTCAGTATAAACTTTTAGAATTATATATTCGTCTTTTTCGTTTTTTTTAAAATGTTTTTTTTTAAATTAAAATTTCGTCCTAGAAGATATCCCCAATTAACTTTCTTAAAATATTCTTTTAATTTCAAATTTAAGGGCCATCCATATATTACGTACGCGAGTAGGGGCAGGGGGGGGGTCTTCAATTAACAGAATTTTGCGTATGGATGCGTACGGGGGGAGGGGGAGGGGGGTCTCGACTTAATGTGTACGTACGCACAACAAATTTAATTTGCATAATAGTATGCCTAGTAACGTAAACCGCTCTGGCTGCAAACAGCATTCGAGACCGACTGAGTCAAGACTGATATGCAATAATGTTTTATAATTTAATTCTAACGAAATTTTGAACTTTTAATATTACTTGGAATTAGTAAATGTATAACATATAAACAGGGTATGGGTTAGCCTGACAGTGACAGGACGCAACAAAACAGCGAACGTTTCGGCAAAGAGCCTTCCTCAACTAACAAATAGTACACAAATAAAACGAATATAACGAAAGAATTTAAAAAAAACTATGCTGCGGTGAAATCCAACTAGTCCAATAGAGAAAAATGTTGCGTCCTGTCAGGCTAAACCATACCCTGTTTATATGTTATACATTTACTAATTTATAAGCCTGGTTGCAGTCTCACCCCCATTATTTTCCTATTATTTTCCTTATTTATAATTACTTGGAAGTAGGGCTGCGGAAATTAACAATTAATTTCTCGATTAATCGTTAAAAATTTTAACGATTTAATTTTTTTAACGATTAATCGACCGACCTCTTATAAATGTACTGGAAGTCAAAAAAGTAAAATAGTTTGGCCGATAAATATAAACTAATTTCCGGACGATTACACGAACATTTTGGTTTTAAACTATTGACTGACAGTACACTGACATGAATGTTCAAAATGTTGATAAAGGTTATTGTGTCCTTTGAGAGAAATTGTTTGCCTACCATGCAATGTTCCCTCTAAATCTAAGCTTCGTTGGTCCGTGTGCAAAGTTTAAAATAACTCGTGTGCAAAGTTGCACAACGTCCATTTTTGTGTGCAATATTTTACCAAATTTGCTGCGCGGTGATTCTAAACTCCTGCGTGGCGTCGGTCAAATATCTGCGCAGCCGCGCTGCTTAAAGGGAACATTGCTACCATGGTTCTAACACTTCGCTTACATACCACCTGCAAACCAAACATCTACTACAGTATCAGAAACTTCAGCTGAGACAATCTAAAGCTATGTGAATGATTGTTCAGCTCGGCTGGTTATATTGTCAATTAGAACCGCTCATCACTTGAACCAAATAATGTCAACAAACTTGTCTTTTTGAGTAGTTGGTTAAAAGATTACTTATAAAGGAGACATTCCCGTGTTATTTAGATTTTCAAAAATAACATTTAATAAGTGTTATTTATGACATCATAAATTTTTTAATTTTGGCTTTAATCGAAATTAACGATTTATTAATCGTTAATTTTTAAAAATTTAACGATAATACTTAAATTAATCGTTAACAGCCCTACTATATACTTATAGTCTTCACTTTAGGGGTATGATATATTTGTCTCTCTATCACCGATTCTCCCTTTTTTTCGTATCACATAGTTTTCCCCTGTTTTCCCAAAGGAGAACATTGAGGACTGACACAATTATTGAGACAACTTCTCCTTCCCTCCAACATTTGTCACTAACATTTGGTTGTGAAGTTGTGAGGGGTATGCACACAAAACAACAGGGGACACAAAGGATGTCACAGGCAAAATCAAGGGAGGCAAACTATGGGTGTACACGAAGTCAACACTAGGCCAGACCCCCTCCCTATCCTACCTCCCCTTCCCTATTGTTCCCTCACGTCATTTATTACTTCGGAGGTGAATGAAATTAATTTAGGTTGCTGTCGTCTTTTCGCGGCAGTCGTGTCAGTGGCTTGGAGACCTTGTCTACAATAAGTAATTAGTAATGCTGTTAACTTTCAATAATGTAAGGTACGTCAGTTACTACGCGCTAGCTGCCAATTATTACGTGTTAGCTGTTAGTTATTACCTGTAAGCTGTCGGTTATTACGTGCTAGCTGCCAAAGATTACGCGTGATTTTATGAATGGCGTCATTTCCAATTAGGAGTTATCTTGAGTAGTTAAGCTGCGGAATCGAAGCTTACAAATAAAATAAAAATATATTTAAACCTTTTTTTTACATCTATCCTTGTATTGGTTTGGTATGTAAAATAATCGATTAAGAGTTTTTCGCTTCATACCTCACGCGAGACGATAAATATGACAGGCTAGTTAGAGTAATAATATGGAAAAAAAATATAATCCCAACATATTTTTAAAGTGATCACTCACGCACGAGCGAAAAGAATCATAATCTAAGAACATTTTCTCACCCGTTAAATGTCCACAAAATTTCCCAATTCATTGCTATAGGCAGTGGCGTAGCTTGGGCAGAGGCGGCGTTAGGTGCAACAATGACCCCGCGGGCCTCCCCTAGATTAGATACATTCTTGCGCAAACTCAGTAGTGCAATATCTGCCTGCTCTTTTGTTACGAAAATATTGTCTCAAATCTGAAACGCGGGGCCCCCCTAAGCGTGGGGCCTGGGGCGATTGCCCCAGCTGCCACCCCAAAGGCCGCTCCTGAGCTTGGGTCATCTGCGCACTGGGACATGACACAAAGTCTGCGCCCCTTCTCGGAACGACAGATTCTGGGGGCTCACTGAGCCCCCAAGAAAATGTTGAAATTTTACGGGTTATATGATTCATTTTTGAAGCATCTGGTATTTTAATGAAATAGAATACAGACTAATAATTCTCTATACAATTGTAAACAATTTATTTGAATATATATATATATATATATATATATATATATATATATATATATATATATATATATATATATATATATATATATATATATATATATATATATATATATATATATATATATACAATATAATAGTCCAAGTCACTGGCTGGGATGAAGGATGTGGAACGCTATGGCGTCATTTTTTGAGCTTATATTTTAATACAAGGCGTGCATCGACGGGCGCGCAAAAAAGGTGTGCAAAATAATTATAAATTAAAGACGCGCTGTAAAAAAAATAAAATTATATGACATCATTGTTTTAGCTTATATTTTAATTTTTGAAAAGGGAACGATGTAAAAATATAATTTGATGATTTATAATTATAAAATACTTTGCGAACATTTCAGCAAGTTTAATATTTCGTATTTATCAAACAATGATAAGTTACTTGGGCTTTTGACAAAAAAGGGTAGGCGCCGTAGGCGCCCCACAGCTGCAGTGAGCGCCGTAGGCGCCCTACAATCCCTATTATAAAATACTTTGTGTACATTTCAGTATGTTCAATATTAAGTATTTATCAAACAAGGATAAGTTAGTTGGGCATTTGAAAAAAGTGGGCGCCGTAGGCGCCACGGCGCCTCAGCGCAACCTAGTATATATATACTCTACTAATTATACATGAACTAGTGGAGCACCCGTCAAAAATGACGGAGGTTTTCAAAATAAATACAAATCAGATTAAAAAATAACGTAATACAGAACTTTCATTTATTTTATTTATATTTATTTGATTCATTTATTATCATTTTGAACAATTTTATGCGGAACGTTCGAAAAGTGTTATTTTTGGTGCAGTAATTTGGTGCGCTGCTTTCTAAAATTAGTAGCACTATAAAACAAAATCGATCGCAGCGCCACCTAACAGCATTATAATTACATCCATACATACAGGTAACGGGAATTATGTATATTGATGGGATAGACATAGTCTACAAAAAATTGATCCTCCTTGATTTGACTGTCGTAAACTCGTCAATCACGTTGTCAAAATTAATATTCTCATGTCTTTCTCTTTCGATGCTAAGGAGTGCAAGATCATTCAGACGATCTTGTCCCACTGAATCACGTAAATAAGAAAAGAAAATAAGCTTCAGTTTGCTGAATGACCACTGACAGCTTGCAATTGAAACAGCATTTCATAGAAGTATTTGCAGTGAAATACGCAGATTCGGAAATACGTCATCTCCATGTGAAACAATAAAACCCAGAAGAAAGTAGTTTCCGGTAGAACTTCAGTCCGTATACTAAGCCGCATTTTGCAGTCTCCGATTTATGTGCACAATTCGTGACGATTGACGTCAGTGTCGTAGAAATTTCCAAAATCTTAACAATTTTGACGAAGTGTATCAACATTTGTCTCAGCGAGAAGAGTTTTGATGTCTAGCGAAAATCCAAATTTGGTGTTTTGTTTTTTTTAGACGTGAAAACCGTATTGATATCTCCTGTTGGATTCTATCAATTACGCTGTTCATAGCACGTGCAATTTCTTCTTCTGCAGAAAGGTCTGCATCTCTTGCTAATTCTTCAGGCATCCCCGATGTCTAATCCTTCTGTCAACCTCGATCCCCCAAGTTGTGCATCTTGTATTCCTTGTCTACCGCAACCTGGCTCAAATTATCACGAATGTTGACAAGTTCTTGCTCCGGCGATTCAAGATTAGATGCTGCTTTCTTGAAATTCATAGTAGGATCCTGCAACCGTTTCTGGACACGATCAATTTTCCCAAGTATGATGTTCCAGAAATGTAACAAAACTAGGAAGTAAAAGCTTAATATACCTGCCAGCAAAGTTTCTGCATCACTTCTGGTGTTAGGCTTCATAATTGTATCGTCCGATAATTTTTCGAAAAGCACTACTAGTTCATCTAGTCCTCATAAATAGCTTTAACTTTAACAGCTTCTGATCGTGCACTCCAGCGTGTTTCAGGCTCCCCCTTCACTGTGATTGGCACAAGTCTTTGTAATTCTTCCAAATGAGTTGTTTAACGAGAGAAAAACAAATATATACTTTCAACTATTCAAAAAAAAGTGTTAATAATTGGATCCTGTTTAGCTAAGTGTACTCCTGCTAGGTTTAAGATGTGGTTGTCACAGTTGACGAACAATGCTCTGTGATTTCTGGCACATATTCGCTGTTGAAGGCCGGATATATGCCCAGTCATTATAGTTAAAGCAGCATTGTCATAACACTGGGACCGACAGTCGGCTAGAGGTATTTTATCACATTCCAGTTTCTCTACTATAACTCTTTCAGGGCTTGCTGTCTCTTTGGAATTCGACCTACGGAGTTTTCGAGTTAGGGAAACTAGCGCAATAGGCGCAGATTAATCAAGGACAAAGCCTTTATAGATCATCTATTAAACCTATTAATTGTGTTTTACATGATAAAAAAGTTCCACTTAAATATTTGATTGTTTACCATTTATATAATGACGTTTTCAATGGCTTCTTGCGTGTTTCGATATTAGAGTGCAGACTTACACTAAATACATATTTAAGAGACAAAAAATAATTTGCAAAAATAACATTTGCTAACTAACATTTAGAAAATACGGTTTTGGGGGGGGGGAGAGGGATGTCTTATCTTATCTATTTACAGACGCTCCTTCTATACAGAAGATTATTGCGTCCTACGCTTATCTATGGTTTGTGTTTAGTCCTGCATTTTTATTAGAGATTTAAATGTTGATAAAGTGTTGGTTTTCCTGGATTCTTCAGGCAACCCATTCCACGCCCGAATTCCGGACGGGAAGAAGGAAAACTTGTATGTGTTTGTTCTTGCATACGGAATAAGAAAGGTGTTTTTATCCTTATGTCTATCTGAGGGTTGTATTAAGTTATCTTTGTGTTGTATTTCTAAATTAGAATTAATAGCTGTATGTATGATTACTACTTTGCTCTTGGTTCTTCTATCCTCTAGTGTTTCAAGGTTTAATAATTTAACTAATGGTTCGAATATTCTCCAGTAATGAATCTGGCAGCTCTTTTTGAATTTGTTCTAGTTTATCAATGTTTTCTTTGGTGGATGGGTCCCATACATAATATGCATATTCTAGTACAGGTCTCACCAAAGTGAGGTAGCATTTTAGTTTTATATCTCTATTACATTTGTTAAAGTTCCTTTTTTATAAAGCCTAAGGTTTTGTTTGATTTTTTAATAACTTCATTGACATGGGGATTCCATGATAGTTTCTCATTTATTAAGACTCCTAAGTATTTTGCATCTTTAGTTTGGGTCAGTTCTTTGTGTCAAAGCTTTGTGACGTCATATCGAAAAAAAAACGCTTTCGAACAAAAATGTTGTTTTTTATTTACAAAATAAATAAAATTTAATATAAAACAGCTTGACGTCACACATGGCGGAACACCCCCTCCCCCTGTCACAAACTGTCACACTTTCTTACACCCCCTCCCCCCCTCTGGACCGTGACGTACTTTATGGATGGCCCCTAAAGTCTCTAGACTCTAAAGTATGGAGCGCTACTTTTATCTTATCTTATCTATACAGACGCTCCTTCTATGCAGAAGATAATTGCGTCCACAGACCATGACAGATAATCTGTTGGCAAGTGATGAAGCGTTCACAGGCCACGGCTTTGTGGGTTCCACGCATTACCCAGCCGCCTAACTAGTGTTAGGTACCCATTCGGAGCTGGGTGACTCAGGGACGCCCTAGGCCCCGATAAAAAATCATTGCCTTCACATGGATTCGAACCAGTGACCATCGGTACGCCAGTCGAGCGCGCTACTTGTGTGTAAATATAAATATAATAAAATATATCTTGTGAGTAATCGTTCAATAATCTATTTTATATCACCAATAAATACACAAAAATTACAAGGACGTGACTCCTTAGGCCTCCTAACATCAATATCAGGCGGGTATCTGATTGTCCAGTGTTTATTTGTAAATACCAGTATTATTACCGTTACGATAACACATCTTACATAATTTATGCAATATTTTAGATCATCATTTATCGTTAAATTCAATACGGATATATTAATAGCTTTAAAAAAAAAGAGAGACAAGGTTGGGGCAATGTTCCCTTTAAGTTGCGCGGCTGCACAGATATCTGACCGACGCCGCGCAGAAGTTTATAATTACTGCGCAGCAAATTTTGTAAAATAATGCACAAAATATGGATGCTGTGCAATTTTGCACAAGAATTTTTTCACTTTGGTACAGGCCAACGAACGTTAAAGCAGTGGTTCTCAACCTTTTTAGATTCAAGGACCATTTGAATAATGAGTGTCTTAGGGGCCGTCCATAAATGACGTCACGTACCTAGGGGGGGGGAGGGGGTCACACTTTTGTGACGAGGGGGAGGGAGGGGGGTTGAAGAAATGTGACGTCACATCAAAAGGGTAACTTTAAATAAAACTTCCACTGAAATATTTGGTCACTTACAATTTATTTAATGATTTTTTTAAAAAAATCAGTGCTTCTCAATGTGCCGGTCGGTAGGCCATCAGACGCTGGTTGGTGTAAGCTATCAAGACTCAAGACACTAAAATTAAGTCTAATTATAATCCTCAAGTTTGATAATCCACAAGATAACGTATGAAATTGTTACCCTGCGTCGTTTGATGTTGACATCAAAGATTTGTGATGTAACCGCAGCTCCGTTTGGTTCTCTCACGGCTGGAGTCGTCGAACATTTTTGCCCGTTACCCAAAAATATACAAGTTTATGTGTGCGTTACCCCCCCCCCTACCCACAGACTCTAGGTCCCATCCCGCTCACATGACTCGGGGATTTGGGGGAGCGTCGTTAGTCCAACCCCAAAAATGCTACTGATGAGTTTTACAAGCATGACAAGTGTCTAAAAATGATCTGAATATGATTATGAATCATTATGTGTAGATATTTTAAGTCAAAACGACACGGAATATCCTTTTTCTTTAAAAAGGGAGGGGGGATCTATTTGATAGAATTAAAAACGTTTTAAGTTTGATATAATTGTTCGATTGGTTTTTGGTCAAACGCTCCTGGCCATTCTAGTCTTCTAGAATCTAGATATAAAGATAAATGATCCCATTTAAAATTAGAAAAGTTCAAGTATTCATTAAATTTATTGAATGCATCAAATTTTGGACATCTCAATTCGAGAGGAGCACATAATAACTTTTCTTCTTAGCTCAGTTTTTAAGGCATTAATCATATATATATATTTACCATCAATTATGTATGACTGACTCACTTTGGCTTAACGCTAAGGGACATCACTCTGCTTTTTTTAAAAATTGAAAATATAGACTTAATAAGAAAAACCCGTAAAAAACCAAGTTTTTGACTATAAATCCTTTATGTACGAGAAGTAATTAAAAGAATGTTCATTATAATACGCAGCGCCAGACCATCCAGAAATACAAAATTGCAGTTGTGTCGTAAAACATGTTTAATATAATGCGCACCGATCAGGAATATGTTTATAAAATGAGCTGTCAATAAAATACGCACCTTATTGCGCGACAGAAAGGTTGTTCAATATAATACGCACCGCGACGCTCTATCTCAAAAAATAGCATGATACATAGGAATAAATAAAATAATCTAAAAAATAAATAATTTAATAACGGTACATGCGATCGATCTGAAATGTTGAAACATTGTTTTTGTCATCGGTACAAAACTGCCTGCAAAATTTCAGCTCGCTATCTTGCGAGCAAGTGGGTTAAAAATCGATCAAAAGTTTTGGCGACAAGGTCGGTCGGTCGGCCGCAGACACCACGAGTTAATATAAAGGATTTCAAAATCATAAACATTTTGGTTTCCAGATTAACATTAAACACCCTCCACACTTTTATTAATTGAACAATTTCATGCGGACGCTCGAAAAGAGTTATTTTTTGGTGCAATAATTTAGTGCGCTGCTTTCTAAATTTTCTCGCCGTAAAAAGATATTATATTGCGTCTTTGTTTTAGCTCATATTTTCATTTTGGAAAAGGGAACGATGTAAAAAGAGAATTTGAGGATTGTTAATAATATAATACTTTGTTTACATTTTAAGAAGTTTAATATTTCGTATTTATCAAACAAGGATAAGTTACTTGAGCTTTTGACAACAACAAAAGTGGGCGCCGTAGGTGCCCTACAGTCCCTATTATAAACTATTTTGTGTACATTTCAGGAAGTTTAATATTACGTATTTATCATACAAGGACAAGTTAGTTGGGCTTTTGAAAAAGGTGGGCGCCTTAGGCGCCCTAAAAAAAGCGGGCGCCGCAACACAAACTAGTTTTAAATATCACATAAAGGTTACTTGATACAGACGAATCATGTGGACTAAGATTATTGTCACTCGTGTCAATATAAATGAAAGTAGGGTAGATTTAGATGTCTTCGTATAGTACGTAGGTTAGAAATCATCATAGTTGTCAATTTTTAAAAAAAAAGCATTTTCTGGAAGGAACCGGTTCAATAATGGGCATATGTTCCAAGCGTACACGTACACATGACGTATTGTAATATATCTAGTGGATTGTAGTGGATGTTATATGTCCCAAATGAGTCAGCATTACCCCCAAGAATTCCCTTTTTGACCTCAGATGAGGTTATTTACCTCTGTTCGCCGACCTCTTTCTTACGGGATGCCCGTCAGTCAATTGAGGGATTTTAAAAAATACATTTTAAAAGTGTTATTTTAAAATAATTTTTTTTTCTTAACAAAGACGTTAACCGTGATGATCAATAGTCAATGTTTAATTTGTATTCATTAAAATAAAATATAATCTAAGGATGTTAACACAGTTCGTTTTCTGAAGGCCGGTTAAACGTTTATTTAAAAAAAGCTTCACGCGGGCTACGATATTATAATGTAGATCTTCACCAAATAAATAATAAATACTTAAATAACAATAAAAGTGATTTGTAACATACTTATATTCAAATAGAGAATAAAGTGGGTTTTTTTTGGGGGGGGGTGGGGGTCAAAGATTTGTGACGTACTTTTAGAGGGGGGTCTAAGTTTTTGTGACGACGCGTGACGAGGGGGAGGGAGGGGGTCAAAAATCGGCCAAAATCGCGTGACGTCATTTATGGACGGCCCCTTAGCCACGGACCACATCTAAAAATAGTGCCACTGCCGTGCTGTAAAGTTATAAATAATTATACTGTGTATATAATTAGTTATTAGTAGTGTACATGTTAGTTAGTAAAACTATACTAATATGCTACGATTTGCGTGGTCCAAAAACAATATTGTAATGCCTTACTTTTGTAACGAGCAAATGTCACTTGTAATATGTAATAGTCTCATAATCTTCTTATTCAATTCTTATAGCTCACTATAACAATCTTTAAGTCACAAACTGTAGTTGGTATTAGAAAGACTGCTCTATTGGTTTATTTAGTGCGAACTGCGAACGATGTTTTGTTTTTATTGTAAGCAATTCCAGCATTTTAAAAGCTTTTCTGAGTACTCCAACATTTCATAAAGCTCACATTCTCATGCAACATATTCAAAATACTATCGTTGGTCAGTTCAATGAATTGGTTTGGTTAGTTAATTTAATTTGTCAATGCGTGCAAGAATTGGATTGAAACCCACGAAAAACCTCTGAACGTTCACAGCTCAAAAGTAGAAGTTAAATAAATTGATCCTGCAGTAATTGAATATGGCCAGAAATCAAATTTATAAACAGTTGTTTATTGATTTCAGCATTTTCTGGTTCTTCGGTGAATTCGTAAAATTTAACAAATATGTCAAAGTTACACTGAAATAATCTTTTTTTTTCTCTCCAAAGATCAAGCTTTTTCGTAAAAGCATAAACTTTGTCACTGAGAGTAATTAAATATGTCTTCTATCCTTGCCGAGTCCAGTTAAGTTTATTCAGTTCTTCAAAAATGTCAGCCAAGTAAGCCAGAACAGCAACCCATGAGCTAACGTTCAAATGATCAACAAGCTTTGAGGGTTTTTTTTTCTCCAAGAAACTCTCACGGCATCATGTATTCAAACTGATAACCATCGAACTTCAGTACACATCAGTGACATCAGTAGCTGTTAATGGTCAAGATTCATATTCGAACATAAAGGAAAAAAAAAGACGAGAATTTAATGGACGAGACTTGATAAAATTAAAAGCTTTTATGGCCTGATCAAAAATAGATTTCAGGTCTGCGTTAATTCTTTTAATTGCAAGTCTTTCTCGATGAATCATACAGTGCGTAAATTTCATGTTTAGCTCACGGACCACCAGGCACATCTTCGCGGACCACATGTTGCGAATCACTGCGTTAGAGGGAACATTGGCTTGGGGGAGGGGCGGCGGAGGGTGGGGGGGGGTGATCTACGCGAGATGGCACTTTTAATAATTAAATCCAACACTTTTTTTTTGTTAAGTGAAGGATACATTAATTGGTAGAGTAGAAAAAAAATAAAATGTTGACTTATCTTCTCTATACAATAAACGTCGCATGTTCACTAATAATGCATTAACTGAGTTAAGCTAGAATGTCTACTAATCATCCACTGACTGTTACTGGTAGATTGTTCACTAATCATCCACTGACTGTTACTGGTAGATTGTTCACTAATCATCCACTTACTGTGTTACTGGTAGATTGTTCACTAATCATCCACTGCCTGTGTTACTAATAGATTGTTCACTAATCATCCACTGACTGTTACTGGTAGATTGTTCACTAACCATCCACTGACTGTGTTACAGGTGAATGTGGCTGTATAAGAGAGACGGCGCCTACATCTCCGACCACGAGCCGGTGTTCCACGTGCGGTATGTGGGGTGCACACAAACATCTGAACCCAATGGCAGGGGCTGCACCATCCAACCCTTAAAGAGGATTTGGGACAACTCCCCGAGCGAGAAGCACCTGCCCCGTGTGGTCGTCAGACTGGGGCTCGCCGGTCTGGTCATGACAAACGTTAGCGACAACGCCAACCGACTCTTCCCCGTAGAAAACATTACGTTCTGTGCCGCAGACCAGTCAGTCAATCCACGAATCTTCTGTTGGATTTTCCAGAGTGAATCCACGTTCGTGGTTCATGCCGTGCTTTGCAGCACTCGACACAAGGCTCAGGCTATGGCAGCCGTGACGGCACGAGTGTTCTACCTCGCCTACAGGGACTGGAAAGTAGAGAAGCAGCGTCAGGAGAGGAAAAAAGCTTTTCAGTATTTTTTGAGAAGACATAACAGCTTGGACAAACTTGAGCCATAAATAAAAAATAAGGAAAGCTTTTCTGAGGCCATCAGTTAAGAATGTACAAATACTGTTGTAATTAATATTTTTTTTTAAAATAAATGTTTTATTACTAAAATCTCCATGCCACTCACATACTTATGGTATTGGTAATAGAACTGGTATTAATAAAAGTTTGATTGCACAAAGTAAAGAAATTATTTTTATTATTTCAGTTCATAAATTATCCAGAACGTAATCATTAAGCTCATAAATTACAAGGAAAAATACAAACCAAGGATAATAATAAATGCATCTTATTTATAATAGTAAATTTAAAAAAAACAACTGACCCGGCAAATTTTTAAGAAATTTGACAATAAATTAAAAGGCATTATCAAGGAGATTACAAAAGTGGAGCTTTGAATTCTGACATTGCATGATGGCTTTTAACAATATTTAATATATTTACACATTTTATCCTCTCTTTGGCTGATTTAAAATTAATTTTTTTTTACATTCAAATTTTGATTTTATAAAGTTGTCATCTTTAAAATTCCTATTTCCGCCACCTTTCACCACACAACTGTAACTCCATCCCCATTTCTTAACCGACTGTTTTCTTGGCTGTTGACAAGACTGCGTTACAACTCTGTCAAATTAATGTGCTGGGTACACTGAGCAAGGAAATAACATGTATACCAACAATCCTGTCTCAAATATAATCTTTTTTTAATTCAATTTTTAAATTTTACAAGTAACTATAACAAAATTGTTTTCTACTTTTTCTTGTGTGTCCCAGATAGAAACTCAAAACAAATTTTTAATTTCTAATATTGGTTTATTAAGTGTGTGTGTGTCCCATAACCTCGTGGTCGAAGGGGGTTCTAATGTTTCCATTATAACTTTTTCGGGACTTGGTAGAGGACTGTTTAGCGATAGTCATTCATCGACATTTTTACTGTGGCATCAACGTGGGCTAGATCCCACGCCCCTCAGCTTGTGAGACGAGCGCACTATTGACTTCGATATCCAACCGCCAATTAAGTAGTAATTCTTAATTTTGTTTTCCCCCACAACTCGTGCCACACCACTTCACATTTTCCTCACTCAATCCAGCTCTCCCCTGAGTCACTTTTAAAAAACTCAAGTGGCTTGAGGAATACTGAAGTTGTTCAATAAAAATCATGTGGTATTAGCATTATACAAAAAAACAAGACATAAAAACACCATTGCCATGTAGGAGAAAGAAAATATTTAAATACAAACCGAGAGTAAACAATAAATAAAAACAAATTCAAGTTTTTAAAATTCACATGGTGAAAGCTTGTATTTAATTTATTAAAACATATAATACATGGAATGAAATATCGATGAGGTGTGAAGTCTTGGCACTAATGCATGAGGTGATATATGGGTCTTATGTCAAAGATGAAATAAATGAGTGATGTAAGGATGTGGTGATCTAAATGTTGTGGTGCGTCATTTCAAACAACAGAAACACTGAAAAGATGGTGACTGAAAAGCCTTAATCTCTTTATTCTTTAAGGGCAGTATTTTCTGCTGCCTGAGGAATTTTTCCATGGACTGGGACAACAAAATATTGATCCACTCTGGCTGCTCCATTGATAATAACGTCCTGCACACATAATCTTAAAGTCACTGACAGTCGCAAAATAAATAAAACTTTCAAAGATCTCATTTAAACAGACGAAACAGAACAATCAAAAACCCATTCTGTCCCAACTGACTCAATATTGTCTCGGTACCATCGGGACAAAACCTAATGACATAGAAATATACCACAAAAATATCCCAAATCATAATGTCCATATTTTACATTAATCTTATCAAAATGATAACTGGGGTAAACCACACACCAGTTTACTTATACTGACAACAGGATAATAATATCACACAAATAACAACCAAAACGTGACATGTAGATTTTTTTCCACAAATGCTTGACACAAATAAACATTTGATGATGACAACGTTATGCACAGTTCCGCATGGGAAACAAAGCTTTGCCACGATGGTGGAACATGTTGAAACCTTGTCTGTTAGCTAGCATCTCCCATGTTCTGAAAAAAATAAAAATTACCACTTGGAAAAATGAATGTAGTACATACAGTATCATATATACAAAATCAAGTTATCAATGTTCCACTCAGACACACTATAGTTCTTGGTGTGTCATTGGAACTCAAACTAGTTTTGATGATTTGATGCAATCATGTCAAAGTTTTTGTATATACTCAATCTGAAGCAGATTAAAGAAAACTAACATTAGAGAAATAATTTTTCATAATAAATTTTTATAGTTTATTTGGTTGTTCAATGAATAATGAAGTTGTTATCTTCTCACCCTAGCCCTGTGTATGTTGTATAAGTTTCAAATATCTAACTAGAAACTTTGAATGTGAACAAATATATTCACTTACTGTATAAAAAGGCGAAGTTTATTTATACTGCAAGCAGTGGTAATCATAGAATCTGCTAACCCCTGTTACATAGCATTATTTTTAATTTTTCATTGAAAAGAAAAGCGCCCAAAGTCTTAAAAAAAATTCCTTCAAAATGCGCTTCTTTTAATCATTTGAAAAGAAATGGTCCTTGGTCTTTTTTGGAATGTAAAGGCAATAAAGAGAAATTTAATCAGCAGCCAAAGATATTTTGAGCTTGTTAGTTAAGCATGGGAAAAGTGCCACATGAGTAATGAAATCAATCAATAAAAGTATATGGTAATTTAAGTTTTACAAACTTACTTTGTATACTGCTCTGCACTAGCTTTGATCTCTTTAAAACTTACTTTGTATCCTGCTCTGCACTAGCTTTGATCTCTTTAAAACTTACTTTGTATCCTGCTCTGCACTAGCTTTGATCTCTTTAAAACTTCCAGAAATATGGACAACACCATAGCAGGTTATCAGAAGGCCCAGAATGCACTGGAGAAAAATCTGCCACAGCAGAAAACAAAAAAATAAACTTAGTTTATGTTCTTTTCTAACTATGTTGTGATATTCTTGAATTCCTTTTAGCCTTTATCTAGTTCTAATTCTATGTTGTCATGGTGATATTTTATGAGACTCAATGCAAACTCTGATTTGTAGCCATTTTTAAATCCCTTATATTAACTTCGCGGCCGTCTCTGTCGTCATCTCATGGGCTTGGCGGGCGGGCGGAAAAACAAAAGTCGAAAATGACCCACTTCCCGTGATCGGATCGAGCTGAAATTTGGCACACGGACCCGTCTAACCTAACAAAGCATCGTATCAAAATTTCAGATCGATCGAACGTACCGTAATTAAATTAATGCATTTTTAGTTTATCCTTATATGAGGTATGTAATTCAAATTCACGGTTTGTTATTGTTTTTTTCTTCCACCTCCACGTGAGTTTGAGTTGACGCCGACCGTCGTGCCGACACCCCCTCACGTCCCACCCCCATTTATTAAAGACAAGGGACATCACTCGGTGTCAGTCTGTCAATGTTTGTAACGTTTGAAAATGATCAATACTGTTAGTTATGTCTCATATATAAGGGATTTATAGTCAAAAACTTTGTTTTTACGGGTTTGTTTTATTATCCTTGAGCTCAGCTTCACTCAGCACTTTAAGACCAGTTCATCTAGGCCTAACAATCGCTGTTCTCTATATCACTGTCAAGGACAAGTGATGAATTACTTTTAACATGTATAAGCATTTAACATTAATGTTTAAGCGTAGTAGTTTGATTTCTGAGCACCAGCATTTTAACATCTTTAGGCTTTTTAAAAATGTGAATTGTTTATATTAGGACAAAAGTCTTATAACCATTTATAAAATCGATACATGAGCTGTAAAATATTTCCTTCATTTCGTTCTTGCAACTATAGGAACTCCTACCAGCTTTTCTGCTTTTGAATGAGGAAAAACAATAATTACTGACATACATTACATGTATGAAAATATTGCTAATCTTAAATGACTGTTAGAAATGCTAACTAAAAATGTATTAATTTAAAGAACTTCATCTTATGAGTTGGTTAAACCTGAAAATAGACTGGGTAGCTCTGGTCTAGTTTAAAATGAGTTGGACACAAATGCTTGGGAAACTTCCAGCTGACTTGAGAGTTAAGGATATAAGATGTAGAAAGTATCACATGTGTAATAGAATTTGCTGGTCAAGTAACAAGACTTTAACACTCTGTGTTATGGTTAACAACTGTCTTTAATCACTCTATACAATCAACTGTACAATCAACTACCTAAGCAGCTCGTACGCAATCAACCCCCGGTTGCCTCTTCAACCGTCTATATATAGTCAGCTGTCCTCCCAGTCCTTGACCACGCACTCTTACAGTTCACATCACAAAGCACGTGTTTCATACTAGGTCACGTCCTTGCATGCTAATACAATGTAAACACAACAACACGTCTCTCACAACATGCATTCTACAAATGTTGAGGATTAAACTGAGTTAACTGACAGCTTCTGTTTAGTTGATTTCCTTTGGACTACAATTAAATGATATTTTGAATGAAGGAACCCAAAGAGTAGAACTTATATACATTATTTCTTTACAGTGAAATAGACACACAGACTCTAATAATGAACTTACATCATGAGGAAGCATTGTGAATTCCTGCTCAGTTAGTCTCAAATATGTACGATCTGTAAGGAATATTTTATAGAAATGATTTCAAATTTAAAAACGTATAATTAAGACAACTACTATACTCGTCTACATAAATCATTCATACTTGACTGTATTCCATATCAATTTAATTTTATTTTGTTAAAATTAAGTAATACAGTAGAACCCACTTAACTCAAGCCAGGTTAACTCATCAGCTCTATTGAGTAGACGTTTTTTTATTGGAAAAGCCAAATTCTCTCTTTGTCTTTGCATTTTGTCATCGGTTAATTCGATTATTTTAAGTCGCTGAACCCTAATACCTCGAGCACAAAAGAGGGCCAAATTTGCCACTTAGCGTTGGTTATCTCGATCCCCATGACCAATCACCAGCCTTTGAAAATGTTAGATGTGATTTTTTATAACCAGGGGAAGGCATTGAATTTCTGCCTCGCCAGGTCTGCTGGTGACGTCACAGCCCCCTTGCGTTCAGCTCTCAGTGCTGTGTTGCTTCTGGTACTACATGTATACCAATTGCCAGCTTTTGAAAATGTCAGTTATCGATTTTTTATAACCAACAAGGCCACGCATCAAATTTCGGCCTTGCGAGGTCTGCTGGTGACGTCACAGCCCGCTTGCGTTCAGCTCTCAGTGCTGTGTTACTAACTTACTTCTGGTACTATACCGATCGCCAGCTTTTGAAAATGTTAGTTATCGTTGCCACTCACCATCTCGCTCCCGTTATTTCGAGCGCGTCTTATAAAATGTTTTACTATTGGTCACGTTTATGCTAGCTAACCATTAAAATTGGTAGTTCAATAACAGTTGACGCACTCTTGTTGGTCTTGTCTGAAGGATAACATCCTGCAGTGCTGTTAACTCCTGGGATATTTCCCAAATCGTGGGAACTTTTGAGTTAAATTTATAGAAATGGGAATTTATGAGGATTTGGCCTTAAATATGGGAATACTTGAGATCGACAAATTTTTAAAATTAAATACACACTTGAATGACAATAAAATAAAATGATTTGAAACATGCTCATTTTCAAATAAGAAATACTTTTTTTCGGGTGGGGGGAGGCTTTATTTGTTTATTTTTAGCGTGTCTAGGTTTGTTTATTTCGTAAAGTTGGCTAGGTTTTTCCCAAAATTGTCACTGGCAGCACTGACCCAGTGCCCAGACTGAACACGTGAGCACACAGACGGCACCAACTTTACAAAACAACAAGTGGTTGGTGTATCGGGAAATAATGAATTAAGCAACAAAGCATTATAGACTTTGTAAAGAAACCAAAGTAACTGCGTGTGCGTGTAAGATACTTTTCAGAGCTGTGTCAGAGTGAAATGACTCGCGAATTTTGTGTATGCAATGTTGGAGAATATAATAAAAGTTTGTAGCGATAATCAATGTTGGTTTTTATTTTATATTTGTAAATTTCTGCTGTTAGTTGGTGCACATATACCTTTTGTTGTTAGCAAACATGTATGTACATTTTTATAGCATGCCAATGGCTTCATCAAACAAATAACTGCAACGCTGTGTGTGTAAAAAAAAACCCCAAAAACATGTGCATGTACATTGTCATTTATAAACGCTAGTGATGAGATGATACCAAAATCATAGGGTGCTTACCGTAAACAAGGCTCCCCAGATTTTAGGATATATAATTTATTATAATATTAATATAACAGACTACAGACAGTTTACCCACCCCACTCTCAATCTCCCACACGATTGTTGTTGGTTAGTCCGATAAGCACCAAGTTACCAAAGGAATTCTGAGTCCATTGTAAGCTGAGGGGACGGACCCAAGGAAGATGGTTTGGAAGAGAATGGTTCGGGGACAATGAGGGGATGTGTAGGTTACACGGGGTGGGTTATTTATTTGTGTAGCTTGTAAGGAAAGTCACGCAAGTGCCTTCCAACGCACAGTATCGCTTAATCTGGGAATCACCGCAAGAGAGAAAAAATACGATGTCACCAGCAGACCCTGAACACGCGCGGTGTGGCGGGCAGGAGTAGATGAATTCGTTATAGTTATGTACTAGGGGAAAAAAAGCTGCGCTAACGCAATAAAGGGTTATATTTAAACTGTCTTTAAAAACGAACTGTCTTAACAACCTTAGGAAAGAGTGAAGAAATAGGGTTCCCGATATTCCGATACGATTCCGATTAATCAATCGTCCCATCACTAATTTACGCACATCAAGTATATAAAGAAATTTCAAGTTAATATTTTGCCGCCATACTGGTTTTCGTTTAACTCGATAATCGGTTATCTCGGCACCATTTTTCATACCCCGAGGCCGTCGACTGAAATGGGTTCCACTGTATTAAAAAGAGGGAAGTCCACTAAATTAAAAAAAGATGGTTTTCAAAAACAAACTAAAAAATTTTTTTAATGAATGTCCACCCCAACGTTGTTACAGTTAAAACACTAAAATAAAATGGGGTACTCTTGACATAAATTTCATTGCAAATCATCTAAAGATTGTAATCAATGGGAGAATACAAGAGTACTGCCAGGCATTTTAATGAAATAATATTTATTGTCATTCATGAAATAAGGCGCAAGACTAAGCCGCCTAATGCCTAAAAATTTTACTGCTATTAAATTTTTTAATTTTAAAAGCCTGGCTTTTTTCTTATTATTATTTGTTAATTTTTTAATTTAATTGTTTCACTCAAATGTGACATAAGACACATTAGCTTGTAAGCTAAGGCCTGTTAAAGGTCATTTTAAAAAACTGTTAAATAATTTAAACATATAAATATAAATTGTAAGAAATCCTGATTCTATCATTGTAACACTAGTACTACTAGTATTTTAGAAGATGCAGTAAAAGGTGAAAAAAGAATGGTTCAGGCCTGCCAACCTGCCAAGAAAAAAAATCTGTAGAGGGGTCCACGCGCGGCGATGCGGCACCCCACGGCGCTGGTTTAAGAACTACATACTAAATAAATATAAAGTAATAAGTTAAATCCATTATCTTTTAATTTAAGTGTCTACAGAACACCACAGAATACAGGAAATGTTTACATTGCATTCAGATACACGAGAGAATAACCATGTTTTTCACATATGAACAGAGGCTGCATAGAGTTCAGCTTTCCAGCATTTCCCTAGTGGCCTTTTTGAACTTGAACAGTTCTTTCGTCAATTGAAGTTAGCTTTGCTTTTAGATAAATATTAGTTTTTAGTTAGAAACTTTAGAAAGAGTATCATTCATCTGAATTAACCGAATTAATGATTGCTGTTGTTTCATTGTAATTTATCTGGAAACATTTCTTTGAATCTGGCATTAAAAAGATAGGTATTAGAAAAATCTTTATTTCTTCCAAAAAGTAGGATGGTAAATAAACTTTCCATCTCATATCTGAATTTTCCTATTCCTTCAACAGTAATAACAAAGTAATTGTTAACAGATGTAGATTCACTACTTTTAATTTTAATGAATTTAATTTACTAAATCAGCAGTTGTAATTTTTGCATTAAACTATTTTTTATTGTTATTGAACCCACCACTGTCAAAAGATAATTAGGTCTGGCACAGATTGCAAATGTTTCGCCACGGCCACAGGCGAGTGTTTTTCCAAATACTGATACTGTTTCGAAAACGAATGTCCCAATGACGTCTTTTCTTTATTTGTTTAGTTAGACTAGTCTTAGTACTAGTACAAACACTCTGAAGCTCAGTCACTGGAAAACCGTTTTTAGCAGCGTTCCTTACAAATGTATCCATTTTTTTTTAAAGTCACAGAACAGCTGAATTGTTTTAAATTTTTATTAGGCTGGTAAAAGGAATAATGTACGATCGGATGGCCAACGAAGAAATAGTTAGATATCGCGGTTCGCTTGGATAACGGAAGTACAGGAAAAAACCTAGGAAGTGGCATTTTCATTTTCGAAATACATCACCGCCATTATTAGTATTAGCTTTTTCTTTTTATAATTTTTTCGCATTCGGATTTTTCATGGTGAATTTTTTTTCTTCGGAAAATCGGGAGATTAAGGGTCTTATCGGGATTTCGTAAGCATGGGTAAAAAATCCGTATAATCCCGAAAAAATCGGGAGGGTTGGCAGGCCTGATGGTTATTTTTGCAAGGATGTTGCAAACGTTAAGACATGTCGTAACGCTAGCCAGGAAACTGCTGCTACGACTGTCTTAGCAGCAGACAATTCGACGGGATGTTGCTAGCGTTGCGACATGTCGTAACGCTAGCTAGGAAACTGCTGCTACGACATGTCGTAGCAGAAGTTTCCTGGCTAGTGCTACGACTAGTCTTAGCAGTAGAGTAGACACTTCGAAAAAACTAAGTCTAAGTCGCTATAATATCTTAACAAACTCTTCTTAATATTTTAGACACATATGTCATGATATGTTATACTCTATTAATAGATCTGGGCTATTTATGTATGTATTACTACTATTAATTCAAAAATGTAAATTTATTTAGTATAAAAATAACAATCACATTCACTGTGGTTTATTTTTTTTTAAAATAATTTTAAAAATTTGCCGACATCGGGGTTTGAACTAAGGTTGTTAAGTCTGCTCGTTTTTGAGAACCGTTTAACCGTTAAAAAAATACCGGTTAAGCACCGGTCCGTATTTCCTTATATTTTGAGAACCAGCGAGAGGATGCATGAAGATTGAAGTTTTCGCCTCGCGTCGTCTGATAATAATGACATCAAAACCCGCTTCCCCCACATGCGTTCAGCTCTTTTTCGCGATACCTTCAACTTCAATTCAGAGAATTAAAAACAAAAAATCTTCCAAACAATTAAGTAAACAGTGATGGTTTATTGTCAATTTTTAATTTTTGTTTTTTTTGAGGACTCGTGATTAACTGTTCTAAATAAGAGGACCGGTTAAACCGTTAGTAATAGTTTGCGAGGTATTTTTCCTTAGTTACGACACGACTAGTCGAAACACTTGACTTTCTACCACTAGTGTTAGTACTCTCTTAGCAGTTAACACTTCGATTACTTCGAAAAAACTAAGTTTCTATAATTTATAGTAATAATTTCTCTAATATTTTAACTTTAACAAACTCTTCATAATTTTTTATAGGCATATATCAATATCATAATATATAAAAAAATAATAAGATATTAATAGACCTCGGCTTATTTATGTGTTATGTGTATTAATTCATAAAACTTAATTTGTTTAAATAGATTTAATCATCGTATGCGCTTTTCAGAATAAGAAATACAAAAATAACAATTACCAGCACACTCATTGTGGTTTTAAAAAAAAATAATTTAAAAAAAAATTAAAATAAAAAACACGCCGGGAGAGAGAAGAGAACCCAAGAATCAGTTTTATTATCAAAGACCGTCCATCACTATCACATCATCTAGCGGCGCTCATGTCAAATTTAGATTTTTAAAAATTATATATGTTTGTCATTAAATGGATACCATTCAAATTTTTTTTAACCTTTAAAATTCATTATCCGGCTGACCTAGTAATCATGAAATTTGATTATGAGAACTATTGTTTATTATTGAAGTATAAGTATTAGCATAATTTCTTTGGTGAGACCTGCACTAGAATATGCATCTTCTGTATGGGACCCATCCACCAAAGAAAACATTGATAAACTAGAACAAATTCAAAAAAGAGCTGCCAGATTCATTACTGGAGAATATTCGAAACTGACAAGAGTAACACCATTAGTTAAATCATTAAACCTTGAAACACTAGAGGATAGAAGAACCAAGAGCAAAGTAGTAATCATACATAAAGCAATTAATTCTAATTTAGAAATACAACACAAAGATAACTTAATACAACCCTCAGATAGACATAAGGATAAAAACACCTTTCTTATTCCGTATGCAAGAACAAACACATACAAGTTTTCCTTCTTCCCGTCCGGAATTCGGGCGTGGAATGGGTTGCCTGAAGAATCCAGGAAAACCAACACTTTATCAACATTTAAATCTCTAATAAAAATGCAGGACTAAACACAAACCATAGATAAGTGTAGGACGCAATAATCTTCTGTATAGAAGGAGCGTCTGTAAACAGATAAGATAAGATAAGATAATTAAAATACAGCATATTTTTTATGACTAGTCGTAG
Source organism: Ampullaceana balthica (assembly GCA_944989445.1). Lineage (NCBI taxonomy): Eukaryota > Metazoa > Mollusca > Gastropoda > Lymnaeidae > Ampullaceana > Ampullaceana balthica. The sequence continues at coordinate 368,390 of CALYLW010000405.1, forward strand.
CAGCAGACAACTCGACAGGATGTTGCTAGTGTTACGACATGTGGTAGCACTAGCAACATCCCGTTGAGTTGTCTGCAGTTACTTTGTCGTAGCAGCAGATACTTCGATTTTGCAAAGAAGAGACCAATGATTATTTAGTGCTTTTGGTAACATAGGAACTTTATTGAATCCTTCTAGATATGGGGCATTATTATTTAAATGTTGTTCATAATGAAATTCCAGCTTTAAACTTGCCACCCACAAAAATAAAAATCCAAAAGTTAACTGGAAAGTCAAAATAATCAGACTCAGACTATTACTACTATTATTAGTTCAAAATTTAAACTGCTTTTTAGACAGAATTTACAGGATAGTTTTTGTCATTTCTGATAAAAGATTATTTTTCCAATTTATTTTAAAACTTACGCTGTGCTGCAGAATAAGCAGCATGTGCAAGGGCTACAAGGCCAAGCAAAACACAAAACTTGTGGACAGCCATTTTCAGATGAAACACTATCAAGTACTATCAACATGTATTCGGCTAAAGTCAATAACGATACTTCGATATTTTATGCTCTTTTGTTTTAAAAAATCGTTTTTTTATTTTTGAGTCATTATTAATTATGTTTCAAAAATAAAATATTTAAACAACATACATTTTATTTATAGGGTCTTCAAGGTAATAGCATGATATTCTTTTTAAAAAGAAGGAATTTAATTGTAAGATCGATACCTTATAAATGGAAACGTTCGATATGTATAAACATCCAGAGTTACCCTCAACTATTAAATACGTTCGTTTTTTTCTTTTTCTCAAATCATAATTTATTTAAAGAATAATGACACCAATATATACTGTAATGTATTTTAATTTTAAAAACGGCGTAAAAAACAAAGTTTTTTGACTATAGGTCCTTTATATACGAGACATAACTAAAAGAATGTTCATTATAATACGTCGCAGGGCAATCCAAAATTTTAGTTATGTCTCAAACATATAAAGGATTTATAGTAAAAAAACAAACTTCTACAGTCTGCCTGCTAAATTTCAACTCGATTTTATCACAAGAAAAAGGTTATAAAAATATGTTTAAAATAGTGCACACCGCGAGACAGATTAGCAATTAATAGCATTTACATTTACAGATCGGAAATTATTTTAAAAAGTATCATCAATATATTACGCACCACACAGCGCGACAGGAAAGTATTAAAAAGGTTGTTCAATATAATACACACCGCGTCACTCTAGCACAAAAATTAACATGATACATAGAGATAATCTAAAAAATTAATTAATTTAATTACTGTACATTTGATCAATGTGAAATTTTGAAAGATAAATTTCAGCTCGCTAGCATACGAGGAAGTGGATTAAAATCGATCTAAAGTTTTTTCGGCATTCAAGTAGATGCCACGAGTTAATAAAAAGGATTTTTTAAAATAATAGCCATAGATCTTGCTCCAACATGAATAGCCCACATGAGAAAGAACCCAACACAACTTAAGGTGACTTCAAAATCTCATATCAAGTTGTAAAAATAACCATGTAAAAATTGCAATCCCACTCCACTTATATAATTTTTTTCTTATAATAATAAAAACACCAACACATTTCATAGAGTGTTAATTTGATAACAGTTTATTGTGAACAAATGGGGTTAAACACATTCCAGTGGACACAGGCCAAGAAGTTGAAAATAACTGGCAACAAAGGGTTTTCATTAACATTTTATTACAAAAATAGTACCAGTAACAGTTTTTATACTATACCATGTATTTATGGGTAGTTGTCTTCATGCTTTGCAAAATCTATTACTTTAACTGTAAATGAATAATAAGTTTCATTGAGTTCAAAAAAGGACATTTGCCAGGGCTCTTTGATCTTTACAGTGATCTATAAATAAAATTTGATATTTAAAATAACAATTAAAAAAAAACTATGCTCAAAATGTTTAAATGTTGACATTTTTCACTGTTTGATATACTTAATGATCCATAATTTTAACATTTCAATATTTAACAATAGTACGCTTTATATTCCTATACATGCTACATTCATTCCACAGATACATTCCAGGAATAACATTCCTCCATGATGGATGATTACTTTAATACACATATTTTAAAGTTATATTATTAGCTTAAAGGCTAAAATGATTAATGATGGTGATTTGAGTGCTATTTTAATGATGTAACAATGCATTTTAAGAGAAATTTTTCACCTTGATGATAACATGAAATTGTTTTAACAAGATTTTTCACTTAGATGATGGGGGATTTTTTTCCTCAAGTGTTTAATAACTTTGCACTGAATGTATCTGACATTTATCATAATAAAAGTGTGAAAAATAAATAAGTGAATTTTTGTTCTCACCTTTGCTAAAAATGTATTAATAAAAGTTAATGGTACCCTTTTACACCACTTGTTCAAGTTAAATTATCTTTTTGTTTAAGTTCATATCTGTTTAAAAAATTTAATACTGCAATACTGAGAACTCTTTAAAAAAGCAAATGAATCAATAATATATGTAATTGTTCAAAGGATTCACTGTCCTAAGTCATTCAAAATTATTAAAGACAAATTTCAAATGCATGAAACAACCTTAAAAGATATTGCAGCAGTCTATAGAGTCAAATGGATGCACACTATTTATTGAAAATGATATGATTAGAAATAAACAGCAGTATGTTTTTTCGGATTTCACAATATGAAATTAAAGTTATGAATTAAACCAAATTACACAACTCAACAATATTTTATCCAATAATTGCCAAGTACATTAGCTAATATTCACAATGCAAATAGGTGAAACTTCAGCATCTAAAACTGTAAATACTTCTTAATATAATTTATAAAATATTAGTAATTTTATGTCTATATTTGTGTCTTAACTCATTAAAATGATACATTTTCTAGACATTCAAATTATTCACTAAAATTGCCCTGATCTTTTAGATATTTCCAACTATCACAATTAAATTAAGTGTCCTAAATTTTCATGATTCATCTTGACATACTTATAATTTTGTATGCAGAGACTAGAGACTAACTTGTCAGATTTATCATCTGCATAAATTTTATTAGTTCTAACTAGTGATAAAATAAACATATCTACTGGATTAGACTTGAAATGAATGAAAGAATGTCATTTTGATTTTTCTCTCTCTATAGTTCCAGATTTTAATAGACACTATTTATACAACACACACCATTTAAGAAACTAAGACATTAAAAAAAAACCATTTTAAAATAGTGATTAAAAAAATTGTTTAATGGATTAATTTAAGTTCTCCAAATTTTAAACATAATACAATAAGCGACAATTTTGACATGATTAAAAAATGTTTACAGTACACAACGAATAACAAAGCTAGCATCTGGTCATGATAAAATCATTCACAAACTAACATCCAGTCAAGATAAAATCAATCAAAATACATTTATCCAGTAATGATAAAATCATTCAGAACACTTCATGCAGGCATAATAAAATCAGTCTATTCATGATAAAATTATAACAAACTTCTACTCAACTCTAATTTTGCAAGTTCATGAAATGTGAATGAGAAATGCATTTTTATTTCTTAAGACTTGAATTTACATCAACTCATTAAAAAAGAATAATTTACAAATAAAACACATTGTAGTACTGCAGTTTTCTCCATAAAATGAGAGTATTTTACTATTTCACTAAGAGAGTCAACAAGGAACGTCAATACTTTTAGATTGAAGGAATAGAGTACATCTCTAATTACAGTTTGCAGGCTTGTATGTTGAGCCAAATACACAATTCTTAGCATTCTAGAGCAAAATAGAATCTTTAGATATTAATTATTAATGTTATGGCACTGCATTTTGTGTTTTTGATAAAGTTATTTCCAACTCCTTAACCAGACCACATCAAATCACATGCTGTATAGCAGGCAATGATTATTTTTTTGGATTATATGTATTTTAAAAAATACTTCTTTCCAATAGCTCCAAGAGCTAGAACAAGACAAACCTCCAAGCAATTTTCAGTTGTTATAACAATGGCTTTACAAGATCCTAATGCTGGCATTTGCTAGGTCATGCGTAGGACAAATTAAAATTCGTATGACTCGGTGTCTCTGCATTGGGACAGATAATTTTTTTTTCTTCCTTTCTTGAAATTCAAGCGCTCTTTATTTCTAGGGTTTGAATAATCTAGGGCTGTTGGTACACTTAGATTTTGTATTATAATAAACTATATCTTACTTAAAGTTTATTTGTGTTTCCAATCATTTAAAAGAGTGGGGGAAAAAAGAGATGGGGGGTATGCACACCTCACTACATATTAGTTTTAAGCAGAAATGTTCCTCACATCGCGACATAAAACAACTACGACAGAAGAAACTTTACATTTTAGGGCAGACTTGAATTTTCTCTTTATTTGAGCACTGTTGAACATTCAAATATGATTGTGGGGCACTGTTGAACATTCAAATATGATTGTGGGCTTAATGTAAGCGTTTTGTAATTACTGCATTTATAACATTTTCCTATATAATTTCTCAGAGGTTTTACATTTCCGTGTTATGAAATAAATGATAGAAACATCTCAAATAAAAAGCTGCATTGGAAAATTCCCCAAAGGTGGTAATGAGAATGATCCATAGTAGATGTGTGGGAATGTCTCTGAGCAGATGTTTATGGGTAGTAGTAGTAGTAAACATTGTGTTGTTACCACTCTAATAACACAACATGGTCATGGCTTGTAGCTTTATTTACCAGTCAACTGAGACACATTAAATTCTATGTGAACTAAACAAAACTTACACCAGCTTGGAGGAGCTCTTGTTTAAATGACTCCTTTCTTACAAAATGCAATAATTTAAGACCAGAAAAAAACCATTATAAAAAAAATATCCCCCCTAAAATATGCAGTGCTAGACGATCTTACCCCTAAACTCACCATCAGGGGCATTTAAAAAAATGATGTGAGCAAAATCCACCAAACAAATGAAAATACATAAACATCAGCCAGCTGACAAATAGTGGGCAAATATTGAGATCATAAGGTGGGACAGTGCAACAAAATTACCCTCTGTCGACAGTCAACCCCATTCTAAGCTATGTCTGTATGCACCGTTGTAGAACCAGGAGTTCAACTCAACAAGGTAACATGTTGGTGATTGGTCACACATAACCTTTGCCAGCTGGTCACAAACAAATGTCTGACATAAAGTTAACAACATTCATTTGCAGAACGAGGAAATTTCATTCAAAACAGTTTAAAATTTGCATAAGCCTCAAAGCTTGACCAAACGTATGGACCAGACAGACTCTAGATGAGATGGGTTGACATAATCCTAATGATGGATGGTGGGTGATCTGAGCAAGTTGAACAACAAACACCTCCCGTAGACAGACAAGAACATAAAGCACTCTCACACAGACAAGTTGAACAATGATCTCAGAGTTTGTCTTTGGCTGGAACCCAGATGTGTGGACCCGACTGATCGCTGATGACTTCCTTGATCTTTGAATAAATCTCATCGGCTGTATCGCCCTGGACTACAGCTGTGGAACAAAATAGTCCATTACTCAAGGGAGAAACAAAATAACTTCATGAGACTCACTTGGCAAGCCTCTCTATCCATAATAAAAACTTTTCTTATTTGACCATATGCCTATGTCATTCTCAAGTATACTGAGTTTGTAAAAAAAAACATATCAACATTAAGATTATTATTTTGTATACTTTCATGGGTGTAGTATGAACAGGTGAAGCTAATAAAATGAAAAATCATGCAAGTACATTTGTGCTAAAGGATGAAAAATCATGATAAAATGTATGGTAAATTTTAATTAAGGCTACCAAACCCAAGGACATGCAAGTTATCTGATTTAACATTTACAGATATTTATGAGCTATTTGGAACAGTGCACGATGCCTTACTCTTACAAAATTAAAAGAAACTATAGGCAGTCATAGATATACACTAGCATTAATCGCACCAGACCTTTGGTCATATTGCTCAAGCAGCTTTCTGCTGTGTAAATTAAGAGCTCCTATAGTCTTTGTTAAGACCAAAGGTAACAAATAATATATAAATAATACAACTTTTACTTTTACTGGAGTGTGCACACATTTCTTCTGGTAGTGTGTAATTAGAAAGATGAAATATGGCTCAGGGAATGTAGATTTATTGTGTGTTTACTCTAGAAGACCTGGACCTTATCTTATCTATACAGACGCTCCTTCTATGCAGAAGATAGTTGCGTCCACAGACCATGACAGATGATCTGTTGGCAAGTGATGCAGCAATCACAGGCCACGGCTTTGTGGGTTCCACGCATTACCCAGCCGCCTAACTACATGTAGTGTTAGGTACCCATTCGGAGCGGGGTGACTCAGGGACGCCCTAGGCCCCGGGAACAAACCCTTGCCTTCACACGGATTCGAACCCGTGACCATCGGTACGACAGTCCAGTGCGCTGCCACTCGACCACCGCGTCCCTATAAACAATTACATATCTATATGTTTACACCTACAATGGTGTTACAAATCTTTAGAATGTTATGTAACCAGCTATCATACAGTGGTTACAAAGCTATTAAAATACTATTTTAAAAAATACCATGTTCTATGGCAGTCAAGTTCTCAAAGTGCTATAATAATTCAACTGACCAGTAAAATACTCTCCAAACTCAGCTTCAAGTTTAAGTGCCCTTTCATAAGTTTTTCTGGCTTGTTCTTCTGTTATCCTTTTGTTCATCTCCCTGTTGACGAAAAATAAAATGGGGAAAATTTTTTGACTTGACAAAAGAAATAATAGATTTAGTTTTCTCAATTGACTAGCAAATAGTATGATAATGTAAAACTTTCAAAAATTGAGCACTACATCAACCTTTGCTCACCTCCTATATGACATTGTACTTACATGATAGATTCTGCTGATTTGGGTTTGATAAAGATTGCAATTGGGTATAGTCCAGCAACTTGCAATCTCTTGATGGCATTGCCACTAACATCTAAAATACAATGCTTGCCCTGGTTGGAAAAAGGAAATTAATTTTAACTTGATGGAGGGAGAATTTTTATTGTAATTTTCAAGATTCAAATCTAGTCTCCTGACCCAAAACAAAGTGAAGTTAGCACCATTAAGCCACACAATCTCCCATATTACAAAAGCATTAACTGTATGGTAAAGAAAGATAAGAGGATACCAAGAGTGATAATGAGAACTTACTTGTTCTGCCACTTCTTTCACTGAAGCCACACTGGTGCCGTAAAGATTATCGTTATAAACCCCAGCCTCAATAAATAAATGATTTTGTATATCCTTCTCCATCTGTTCTCTGGACGCCACAAAATGGTAATCTCTGCCGTCCTCTTCGTGTGACCTCCTTTCTCTTGTCGTATCTGGTGGAAATTGAGGGACAAATAGATTCTCAACTTCATTGAAAACAGTATTTAAAAAAAAAGGCTGATGTGACTCAACAAGGTAAAGAAGGCTTGAAGATTTCAAATAAGTTTCTTAAAACCCCAGAAATTTGATGTATGGGTGTGGTACTTTGGGGTGGGGTTTTTCTAAAGTTACCTACATTGCCTTTGAAGAGTCTACAGAACATGAGAAAAACATTACTGGAAATGTTTACATACAGATATCTACAGAACAGAATAAGCAAGCTTTTAGTTTTCCAGTGTCTCCGTTTTCACACTTGTCCAACATTGAACAACTGAAGTTAGCATTGAAATTAATTTTAGTTAAAAGCAAAGTAGGTCAAGTATCAACTTTCATGCTTTCCCTTGTTTATTTCTTTGAATTTATCTTGAAACAGATGTCTTTGAATCTGACATAAAAAAGATCGCAATAGGCTAAAGAAATATTTCCTTCAATAAAATATAAATAAACCTTCCGATCTGATAACTGACTTGCCTGATTCCTAAGAAAATATATAAATTAGACAAGGATGTCATAGATTTTACTTAATGCTGCAGTTCAATGTTTTTTTTGGGTTAAAATAAGTTTATTAATTTAATTGAATCCACATTTTTCGATAGACAAGTGGGCCTGGCACAGACAGCAGACTGCAAAAGATTTGCTACAGAGAGATCTCAAATAAATTTAATCCAAATACTCGTAACGAAACTGATGAATATAATGGTTTTTTAAGTTAAGCACTAATAATCTTTCTACCTTTGTCACTGAAAAGCTTTTCCCCCAGATCTCTTTACAAATGTATCCATTTTTATTAAGCTTTACCAAAAGAGTCACAACTCAACTGAATTATTATTTTTTTTCCTAGCAAAAGGATTCATTACGATCTAATAATTTGATGAATAAAGAATGAATTAGAGATCATGGTGTGTTGTAAAAAAAAAGATGTGGCATCATCAAAATAACCACTTCCTGTGACATTATTTTTCAACTTTATGAATTTATTGTCCCTTTCTGACTTCTAAATCTGGTGAAAAATTATATTTGTTGGACAATCTGAATTATATGGGGTTTGTTGAAAGGTCGGAATGAGGGGTAAAAAAATCCTTATAATTACTACAAAATTGAAAGGGTTGGAGAGAGGGTGTCTGCAATGTTTGAAATTACATCTTACCCAGCAAAACAGGAAGCACTGAATGTACATTTTCCAACAAGATTAAACAATTATTTTTTTTTACAATAGCGATAACTATTTTAAAATCTTGCAACAGACTCCTTTAAAAGTCTGATTTAAGCAAATACTCACGAGGAACACAGCTGCCAAATTTGTCTGGGAATTCTGAAATGAGGTCATCGTTTATTCTATCTTTCTGTGGACCAAGGATAATGACTGGCCTTGTGTACTTTACTGGAAATGTATATTTTAAAATGTATTATTACACACATATATAGGTTTATATGACAAAACAAAACTGATGTATGCTAAGTTAGAAGTACATTAACTTGTAAGTTTATTTGTTTAGGTTTTGTGCACATCATTATTAAAAAAAAATGTTTCAACTTAAGTGTCTAAATAATAGTACAACATCAGACTTACAATGAGTCATCTTATCTTATCTTATCTATACAGACGCTCCTTCTATGCAGAAGATAATTGCGTCCACAGACCATGACAGATGATCTGTTGGCAAGTGATGCAGCGTTCACAGGCCACGGCTATGAGGGTTCCACGCATTACCCAGCCGCCCAACTAGTGTTGGGTACCCATTCGGAGCGGGGTGACTCAGGGATGCCCTAGGCCCCGGGAACAAATCCTTGCCTTGACATGGATTCGAACCCGTGACCATCGGTACGCCAGTCGAGCGCGCTGCCACTCGACCACCGCGTCCCACCGAGTCATGTGGGATTGTTTAAATTATTAAATGTTACTTACATTCCTGCTGTACAACTGTCTCATAAGATAAGATGGGCTCATCTCCCCCTGAAATAGGTCACAATTTTGTCATTTAAAATTGTTTTTGTATCTAACAAGCTGTGTGGATATCTGAATGAATATAGCATATTTATTCCATTTGATTTGTGTCTGTGTAAATATCCTAAACCTGAATTACAATCAACAATAGACCATCTAGATTATTGTGATGAGACAAAATTTTGGAAGAGGCGGTGATTATTTCCATAGACGATGAATTTTTCAAGAAAACAAAACACCAGAGATATTTAAAGATTTTTTTTTCAAGCAAATAAATTAATTTTTGACACTTTACATATTATAAAATTTTGTTCATGATTTTGTTCTTTACAACTTAGAAAGAAGAAGAAAAATCATTAGATCTGAACCGTGAAAAGATGTGATAATGTGAAAAGAAACCCTTAGAGTTGATAGACAATAGTAGTCAAGACATAACCAAAGGGTACATACAGAGTGGTACAACAAAAGGGGACAAAGTGACACAAAAGGGGACAAAGTGACACAAAAGCAAAAAAAATTTATGAATAAATGCCATAATGTCAAACCCTTTTTTTTTAGTCTAGGAATTTGGTATTCAAAATTTTTTGACCAATCAACAATTAACAAAAGGGGAAAAAAGGAAAAATCATGCAGATATAAATTAATTTTAATTTGATAATTTCAAGTTTCATGTAAAACGTGTCCAATTTCCTACTTAAGGGAGAAACAAAAATGTCATTCAACTGATATATTAGAGGATTGGTATGAGTAAATAAAATAATAAATGTTTCTAATACTCACTATAGCTTGCCTCACTATCACTGTGTGGGTTGCCTGCATGGACAAGGAAGAAAGAAAACAAATATTTGGCTCATGCAGGACAAACAGGCATAGCAGAGTTATCACATGAAATGGCTCAGTAGCATGTACAAATCTTTTAAACTACATTGAAGCTTTTCTTATCATACAACTAGCATGTTTGCCACGTTTCTAAGATTTCATTTAGAATGTTACTTGGTATTTTATGTACCAGCTAGATGTACCCAAAAAAAAATATATATCACTTTCTCTATATTTTTCGCTGTTAACAAACTTTTCATCAGTAGAAGCAGACATTTCACAAATTTAAGGTAGTAAATACAAATACATGATGAATTAAAGTTCTAAATCATTTCAGAAGACATAATCATATGATGAATCAAAACGCTACAACATGACTTGTGCTTTTCCTTTCAAACAAAAAAAGTTTGCAAGCCCTTTCTTCATTGTTTAAGGTGGACCTTCCGTGCGTCAAATAGAACTAATTGATGAGAAGCAAAATTCAGAGATATGAGTGGGAAATAGAATAGCTTGGAAAATTCAACTTTTCCTGAGATTTCCAGGATTTTAAGCAATTAAACTATAAGTGTGAAAAGCATTACTCCACCATGAATATAAGTCAAAGTTCATGGCCAAGCTGCTTCCACACTCAACCCTAATGTGTCTCAGCTGTGTAGAGGGAAGCACTGCCAGCTCTCTGGCAACAGTCAGGAGGAGGAGGAGGAGGAGGAGAAAGTAAGAGAACTTAATTTCTTGAGAACTGTTGAGGAGACTAAATTTCTAAGTGAGCTGTTAACATTTTGAATTATTATTTATTAAGATTGAGCAAACAGCAACAATTGTACTATTTTAAATTTCCCTTTTAGTGGAATATCTGAAGCAGGTGGACTGAAATGGACACCACTTCAAGCAGCACTCCAGATAATTTGAGTTTGAGAGCCCTTCCTTAATGCCAAAAAGCTTAGCAAAAATAAATGTAGATAACATTTCATTCTTAATATTATTGAAAATATTTTTTAGTGTAATTAATGCTAAGTGCATCATTTTAAACTTAATAGTGTGTTTTTAATTTTATCTTAAAAGTCAGCCTAATTCTGATTGTTTCTTCTGCCTTTTAGTATAACAAATTTAATCTGTAATTTATCCACGATATATATATATTTTATAAAAAAAACATCAAATGCTTACAACAAAATTAAAGATACATTGTATAAGATCCTTCACTCACACGTAAAACTAAAAAGTACAATTAACATCTTTTTCCATCATCCTAAAAAACCTACCCAGGCCCAACACTTCCAAAGTCCAATGCCTAGTTAAGGTAAGCAAAGGGGTAGTTTTTTTCTCTCTCTTTCTTTTCTTATTTTCTATCATCCCCCCCCCCACCCCTTTTAAGTCCAGCACACTGGAGCTATGTCAACAATCCAGACTTTCTAACAGGTCAGAACCAGGAAGACCGAATCCACTAAACAATTTATTATTTAACATTAAAGATGCCAAAGCTAGTAGAAAGGACATCTGACAAAATGTTGTGTACTTGATTAAATGAACAATTGACCTTAAAAAATGACACCACTGCTGAAGAAGCATCAGGAATCCCTTATTTGTTGTGCCCTGAGCATTGATCCTATATTTAATCTTTGATTGGCAAGTTAATTTGAGTATAACAATAACAAACAAAACAGGATTAAGTAGAACAAAAGCTCTGATGGTGATCAAATCTTAACAATTAACATAAAATGTATCGAGATGGGCCAAATTTATTAGCAAATACACATAATCATTACGATGTAGCCTCAACCAAAACTGCTAAAAATGTACATACAGTACTATCACCAAAATGTGTTTCGAACTAAACTATAAGAGATGCACACTTAATTATTATAAAGTGACATCAACAAAAGTTATTAAACAGCCTGTAATCAAGTTAGAAAATTAAGATAACAAAAATATTGCCCAAGCTTTGAAAAAAATTGAGAATAAGAGACTTAGCAGGTCATTGCTATAAGAAAGGATTCATCTATAAAATCAGTCCAGCCTAATCAACAACATATGAACAGATGAGGTGGACTTCCATCAATTCTCATGGTAAATCCAATCGTTATCAATAAAGCCAGTAGTATCGCTCAAACAAAACTAATTTCACTTAAAGGACAATTTATAAAGCTATATGCCTACTAAAATTTGATGCATTGCACCCTTACAGATACCTAAGATCAGCTCAATCAGGGTGAATATTTTTCCCTTACTGTAGTACTGTACTCACAACTGAGTTATAAGTAGAAATATTTTTGAGCACGAGAAATACTTTATAATTCATGCTTTCACCTTTTCTGGTTTAAATTAGTTTGTCTTTGTATCAGTAATGCTGTATGAGCTTCAGCAAAATAAATATTTACATCGTAATATACTAAAATTTCAAATTATTAGGATTAGTTTTGCAATTACTGTATTATTATAACTTCCAAAATTCCATATAGCTCAAGCATATATGTAAATGAATGATGGTTTTAGCTGTTGCATTACATAGAAATTTTAGAAATGGTTAAATGCATGTTTACTTTTTTATCTATGGCTTTTTGAGAGTTTTGCAAGTGACTGTATAATTTCTAGGTTATTCTAAAACGTTATATTTTTTCACTAGGGTTTTTAAAATTAAATTACTATTCTAAGGAAATATTTGTTTACTTTATAGATCTCTAAACCTTACAATTTACTAAATATCACAAGAATACCGATTTTATGTTAATGTTTCTACATTATTTGAGAAGGTTGATTCAAGAAGATAAGAATAATTAATTGGCCTTGATTTCTTTTTATATTTCTTTATCTTTAATGGGTATTCTTGAATGTTACGAATTAAGATTATTTTATAATTCCTAGAGAATCCTATTTATTTTTCTGTGGTAAGGGTCTAAGTTACCTTCACCAAAGTTATCGAAGGTGTAGAATAACAGAAAAAGTGATTTCATGTGTCGATGAATCTTAGCCATAAAAAGCTGTGTTTTTTTTTCAGAATGCTACCCCAGGCAATGCCGAGTATATAGGCTTGCGATTAATTATTTTTTTAAAAACATACACGTTATCTTACCCTACAATTACCAAATTTGGTTCTTGCCAGGCAATGAATTTTTTAAAAATATATAAATAAATTAAAATATGTAAAGACAGACTTTATGTCCCTATATTAATTTAAATACAAGAGTTTGTATTACTGAAGGTTTTGTAATTTACCAAAGAATGGGACTACATCTGAGTTAATTGCTATCAAATTCAGCATCTATAATCTATGTCAATATGAAAAAAGAAAAAATGCCACGGATCAGTATACAAAAATTTATTCTAATCTCAAATGGAGACAATCTAAAACAACCTAAAATTAGATATACTATGTACCGACAATGATACTGGCTGAAAGGCAGAATCTTCATTATATATATATAATATATATATTGTAGTAACCTAATGGTATACTAATGCTGGCATGCAATGAAGACCTTCTGTAATTATGAAAAAGTGTTGCTTTTTGGCCATAGGTATATTTACTTTTTTATTTCGTGTATAATTCCCTTTTTCAGTTCTTGGGAAGTCCAGGGTTAAGGGTTTGCAGCCCCCCATTGCCACAATTTCTGTACAAAAGTATCTCCTACAAACCAAACACTCCCATGGATCTTTTACCATACAACTTGTTTTAAGTTATTTGAAATAAGTTTTGAAAATGTTAAAAAGTGATTACAATTGTAGGAAAAAAGGTTTTGCCAAGAGTCAGGACATTTTTTAGGAAGCATATAATTATGTATATATAAAAAGCAGGCGGGTAGTGAAATATTTCCCAAGTAATGAGCATCTAACCGGTCTACAACTAAGTAAGCAGACACAACTGAGCCTAAAGATCAGTTGGACAGAACAAACAGAGATGGATAAATAAATAAAGAGTAAATCATGCATTCAAGCTGCAACCATGACACAAAACCCTCAATACCAAGCAAAACTTGATTTATGTTAAGTTCGACTGCACAGTTTTTCTCTACTCAGTGTTAGGTTGAATGGTTACTAATTTCTCATTTTCCCTTTGGGTTTATTAATGTTTGACATGAAGCTCAGTGTATAAAGGAATTAAAACAAAAACTAAAGCATATGTACAAGCCAAGTCCAACCAATAAGAAAAATGTTAAGCCCTGAGCTAAGATAAGGTTTGTAAGAAATGAACATTACCTTCTGTTACATGGGAAGAAAAAATTGGACAGGGAGAGGAACCAATTAGATTTATAACATTCAATTATCACTAATAAAGTTGATAATGTATGACTAAACAATGTTTTATATCATTAATTTCTAACAAATGTATTTTATATTTTGTCCATCTTTCTTCCTTTCAAAGAAAGATTCCTTTCAAAAATTAAAACGTAATTAGAACACAATTTAAAGGAACAAATATTTTGTAATTGTGTAAATAAACAAAATGCTTATACAAAACAATAAAAATGAAATATTATTTTACCTTCTTCATGATCCAAGCATATTTGGGAAAGAAATGTGGAATAAAACGTGTTTATGAACATGATCAATTTCCAGTTGTATCAAAGACTTCACAATTTGTTAGGATAAATACAAAATATTTTTTGCAACTTTAAATTTGATACAGCTTGACTTTACAAGATATGTGAAATTCTCAGAAGTCCTTAGTTTATGGATTACATTTCAGATACAATTTTTTTTTCTAGTTTCAATTACCATTATGTTCACATTTAGATACTAATTGATAAAGTTTGATTGACAATTGGTCTAAACCACCCCCAACCCAACAATGTTCAACAAAATTACCTTCTATGAAATCCATCCCGTCATTCGATGATGTGTAGTATGTTGGTGAGGTGGGTGGAGAGAGAACAAAAAAGTTGACATGCAAAACATGCAGATATACTGGAATGTTCTATCTTATTTAACCTATGGCGAGACATCTTTTTGTGGTCATTTAATTATTACTACAGCGCCCATCTTATTAATAGAATGTTGTGCTGGTATCTTATTGACATGATGCTCTTTGTGCATATGGCCGACATGGAGTTGTTTACACGCCTCGGCTGTTTTGTAAACGCTCCGACGCTCTGATTCTAACAAACACTTTATTATTTAATCTTGTTAACTCAAATTTAGACAGTGTAATGACGTCACCCTATGTTCTTATAAGGGTAATTTAAACTAGGTTAGAATTATTGACAGCGTAATGACGTCATTCTATGTTCTTATAAGGGTAATTTAAACTAGGTTAGAATTATTGACAGCGTAATGACGTCATTCTATGTTCTTATATGGGTAATTTAAACTAGGTTAGAATTATTGACAGTGTAATGACGTCATTCTATGTTCTTATATGGGTAATTTAAATTAGGTTAGAATTATTGACAGTGTAATGATGTCATTCTATGTTCTTATAAGGGTAATTTAAACTAGGTTAGAATTATTGACAGTGTAATGACGTCATTCTATGTTCTTATATGGGTAATTTAAACTAGGTTAGAATTATTGACAGTGTAATGACGTCATTCTATGTTCTTATATGGGTAATTTAAACTAGGTTAGAATTATTGACAGTGTAATGACGTCATTCTATGTTCTTATAAGTATAATTTAAACTAGGTTAGAATTATTGACAGTGTAATGATGTCATTCTATGTTCTTATATGGGTAATTTAAACTAGGTTAGAATTATTGACAGTGTAATGACGTCATTCTATGTTCTTATATGGGTAATTTAAACTAGGATAGAATTATTGACAGTGTAATGATGTCATTCTATGTTCTTATAAGGGTAATTTAAACTAGGTTAGAATTATTGACAGTGTAATGACGTCATTCTATGTTCTTATAAGGGTAATTTAAACTAGGTTAGAATTATTGACAGTGTAATGACGTCATTCTATGTTCTTATAAGGGTAATTTAAACTAGGTTAGAATTATTGAATGAATTGTAGCACCTCAAATAATAAACAAAGTCAAAGAACAAACTATCAAACAAACCGATGCACTAATAGTTAAAGACAAGTCACGGTACTCAAACTTACGTTCGTCAGCACTGACATCTTCACTTCCACTTTGATCCTTGCTCTTCATAAATGGAAAACGACGTGAAAATGAGAAATTTTTCTTTTTTCTGTCATTGGCAGCTGCAGCTGATGACGCTGTCGTTTGCTGAATGTAGATGAAAGAAGAGATGGAAAATGTTCATTATTCCAAAGCATATTTTAAGGTCATCTTTATAATTACTGGGTAGAAGTTTATTTCTTTTTTCTGTCGCTTACACTGTTGCTACAATTTTAAAACATCAAAGTGAGATCTGTTTTTAAAAATTTACTGTAATACCCTGAAATAAACTTTTATTTTGTCCTGGAAACCTGTTTGTGATTCTTATTCTTAGACCTGTTTGATCGTAAGCAAACTGCCTAACTCCTGTTTAACCCAGGTAGTCTACAGAGTAGTTTTCAGCTCTCAAAAACTTAGTCTCAAAAACCAAAGAGTACTTTGGCTTATTTGCACTTACTGTATAAATGAGTATTTGAAATATTTAGGTTGTCATGCGGCAAGCTTTAGCTCAATGCTTTGTCACTTACAATTAGTGGACTAGATCCCAGTGCTTCTAGCTCAATGCTTTGTCACTTACCATTAGTGGACTAGATCCCAGTGCTTCTAGCTCACTGCTTTGTCACTTATAATTAGTGGACTAGATCCCAGTGCTTCTAGCTCAATGCTTTGTCACTTATAATTAGTGGACTAGATCCCAGTACTTCTGAGGAACAAAGATTGCTTCTCAGAAGTACCTTTTGAGCTATTAGTTAAGATATTAATTGGGGAACACCCTAATCCTTCATTGAGAGCAATTATTGTTTCATTTTCTTGCCCGGAGTTGTTGTCATGTTCGAACATCTCTAAAATATTCACATAAGATTCTAAAACATATCTGAGTTTGTATCTGTCTCTACTTAAAATTTTAAGTGTTTTCATCAAAATGAAAGAGGAAATAAAATAAATAAAGGTAAAAAAGGATTTTTAAAAACAACATTTTTATAAGTGGACTAAAAAGAAGAATATGTTTAAAAACTTATGCGTTTAACTACTGTGATTTAATATGACTAAAAACGTTGGGCAGGGTGTTTGGTATAAAAATTAAAGATTTATAATTTAGAAGGCAAAAGAGAGATCTACAAGTGAGAGAATGAGTGAACTGCATATGTAAAACCTCATAAAGCGCCCGCCCCACGTTTTTAGCCATATTAAATCACAGTACTTGAACGTATAAGTTTTAACTTATTTTCTTCTTTTTAGTCCACTTATAAAAACGTGGTACATGTATTTAAAAATCCTTTTACACCTTTATTTATTTTAATTTTTTTAGTCCACTAATAAAATGTGGTTTTTAAAAATCTATTTTTACCTCTATTTATTTTAACAAACACCTCATCAGCACCCGCCCAACGTTAATACCACGGCAATTAGGTCACGGGGGTGAACTCCGCACGTGAAATCTAACAACGGCAGTCGGATACAGATGCTTTATATAGTGATAAATTTAAAAAATGCATTAATTTAATTGTGGTACATTGGATCGATCTGAAATTTTGATACAATGTATATTGTCATCCGAGATCTATCTGTGGTAAAAATTTGAGCTCTCTAAGACCATCAGAAGTGGTTTAATTTTACGTTGGCAAATTTGAAAAATTGAGGACAGACAGACAGACACGAAAGCAAGTTAATAAAAACGTGGTAAAAAATGGGCACATGGAAGTGCCAAAATTTAGGCTTAAAAACTTTTAAACAGTGAAAGCATAAAAGTAAACAGATCTGTTCACCTAATTTACTTTGAGAAATTCTGAGTATTATTTGATTCCCACATAAGACTAAACCATAAAATAATGTTAGTGTTTATATTGTTGTTTGATAGAATACCTTTGATGAGAATGTGCTTTAGCCTAACATTTTTTTATGAGTGGTAATATCAAATTTCATTTATTTAATCTTTGTCATTAGGTAAACGTGAAGGAAGTGCATGAACTAAACAGAGGCAGAAAATAAATTAAGTGCATTATGATTAAAAATGTTTGAAAGATTTTATCAACAAATTTGAATATCATAAGGGTACAGTAGCGGACTCCTACTTGCCCTCTGCCATGCACACTTAAAATTAATTTCTTTATTAAATGAACCTGGAGAAAATTTGTCAAGTTTCCTGTGAGTCATTCATCAGCTTCTCACCCCCACCCCACCCAAAAAAAACCCCAACCCAACAGACAAATACATAAATAAAAATAGTTAAGCTCTCAATACTACTTTAAAAAAAAGAGTACTAACCTTTTCACTATTAGAACTATTTTTACCGGTAAATTTGACATTTTTTAATCTTGCACGTTCTTTTCTTTCAACTCTGTTGAAAAAAAAATGTAATGGATGATGAAATTAATTTATTTAAAAACAACAAAGAAATTAATAAAAAAAAGTGTGAGAAATGTGTGAAGCCAACCTAGACATTTGTCCTTGTCCTCAATAAAACATCATCTGAATCACTGTAACTTACATGAACATTGGACTGGAGTAAACCAAAAACAAAAAAGCAGGTTGCAAACATTTTAAAATTATTTTGAAGACTATTAAAACACCTCACCACCAATAACTATCCATTTTTTACTTGGCGAAACCTTCCTCATACAGAACTGGAAGCAATGCCGGCTAACAAGCTATTTATTGCAAACAAATACCAATACATCAGTTGTGTTTATTTGGGATAAAAAGCCCCCCCCCCTCCCCAAACCCTAAAAATACTGTTTATTTGGAATAACCCTTCATACCACTATTAATTTTTGCGAGATTGAACCACCCAAGCCCCTATTCAATGACTAAATTTAGTAGGTCAATCAGAGATGGACTGAGATAAAGCTTTTAAATGAAATACATGATACTCAAACTAATTGTGTGATTAAAACAATACATTAAACTTAATCAATGGACAAATACATAAATTAACGTTTAGGCCAGGGGTAGGCGAACAGGGGTAAATAACCCCATTTGGAGTTAAAAAGGGAACTATGGGGGGTAATGCAGACTCATTTGGAGCCTATATAATCCACTAAAATCTGCTCCTTTGGGGTAATGACAACATAAAATTTTATAATATTGGGGGTAAGTTCGCCAACCCCTGGTTTAGGCTAATGGCTTCTGAAATATTTTTTTTGACTTTCCATTTAATACCACCATTACCTTTGTTTACTTGGTATAATTCCCATGCCCTCCTCGTCCCCATCAACAAGGATCCTCTTGGCTTGCCACCACTCATCATCACTAGCGTTAGTCACGTGGATAATATCACCATAATGAAAAGCTAAGCCTTTACTGGGGAGGCCAGAGTCCTTGCTTGGGTCATAGTCAAATAAGGCTCTGTAAACATAAGTAACCAGTACAATAAAACATTCGGCCAATACATTAATTTTTAAAAATTTTGTAAAATCAGTTTAGAGTTCCACCGACAGTGTACCAAGAAAAACACCACTCTTTAACTCATTCACTCCTTTTGAGACAAAATGTGTCCCTGTGTGTCTGTAGACATGCGTGCAAAGGTGTCCCTTTGCATAGTTAAAAATAGCATCCAAATCTCATTTTCCTTGATAATTCCAGCTACTGTGTGATGCTATGAGATTCCAATATAAAAAAAACTGAAGATTTTTATCTTATTTCACTTTCAAACCATATTTCATTTGACACATCTCTATCGGGCAGTGGCGTAGCTAGGATAATGTGCGCCCGGGGACATGACACAAAATCTGCGCCCCTTGTCGGACCGAAAGATTTCTGGGGACTCACTGAGCCCCCCAAGAAAAAATTGAAATTTTAAGGTTTATATGGTTCTTTCTCGAAGCATCTGATATTTTAATGAAATAGAACCCAGACTAATAATTCTCTATATGATTGTTAACAATTTATTTGAAAAAAAAATACTCTACTAATTATACATGACTCGAATAGACATAGTCTTCAAAACATTGATCCTCCTTTATTTGAATGTCGCAAACTCGACAATCACCTTGTCAAAATTAATATTCTCAAGTGTTTCTCAAGTGCAAGATCACTCAGACGATCTTGTCCCATTGAAGCACGTAAATAAGACAAAGTAAGCTTCAGTTTGCTGATGGACCGCACAATGCTTTCAGTTGAAACAGCAATTGTTCAAAGTATTTAAAGTGAAGTGCGCAGATTCGTAAATACGTCATCTCCATCTGAAACAATAAAACCAAGAAGATCCAAAGGAGTTTCCGGTAGAACTTCAGTCCGGGTACTGAGCAGCATTTTTCAGTCTCCGATTTCTGTGAACAATTCGTGACCAGTGTCGTATAAATTAGCAAAATCTAAGCAATTTTAACGAAGTGTATCGACTTTTGTCTCAGCAAGAAGAGTTTTCACATCTAATAAAAATCCAAACTTGTTTAGGTTTTTTAGATGTAAAAACGGTATTGATAACTCCTTTTGGAGTCTATCAATTACGCTGTTCAAATCACGTGCAATTTCTTCTTCTGCAGAAAGTCCCGCATCTCTTATTAATTCTCCAGGCATCCTCCGATGTCGC
Organism: Ampullaceana balthica; assembly: GCA_944989445.1. Lineage (NCBI taxonomy): Eukaryota > Metazoa > Mollusca > Gastropoda > Lymnaeidae > Ampullaceana > Ampullaceana balthica. The sequence continues at coordinate 389,162 of CALYLW010000405.1, forward strand.
CTAATCCTTCTGTCAACCTTGATTCCCAAAGTTGTGCATCTTCTTCTCCATTGTCTATCGTAACCTGGCTCAAATTATCACGAATGTTGACAATTTCTTGCTCAAGTGATTCAAGATCAGATGCTGCTTCCTTGAAATTCACAGTAGGATTCTGCAACCGTTTCTGGACACAATAAATTTTCCCAAGTATGATGTTCCAGAAATGTAACAAAACTAGGAAGTTAAAGTTTGATATACCTACCAGTACCAGCAAAGCTTCTACATCACATCTTGTGTCAGGCGTCATATTTATATGTTCTGATAATTTTCCAACAGCCCTACCAGTTCATCTATAAGTCCTTAATAAATTGCTTTAACAGCTTCTGATCGTGCACTCCAACGTGTTTCAGGCTTCCTTTTCATTGTGATTGGCACAAGTCTTTTTAATTCTTCCAAACGAGTTGTTGAACGAGAGAAAACAAAAATTTATACTTTCAACTGTTCCAAAAAACGTGATAACATCTGGATCCTGTTTAGCTGAGTGTACTCCTGCTAAGTTTAAGCTGTGGTTGTCACAGTTGATGAACAATCCTCTATGATTTCTGGCACATATTCGCTGTTGAAGGCCGGATGTATGCCCAGTCATTACAGCAGCATTGTCATGGCATTGTGACCAACAGTCGGATAGTGGTATGCTTTTAGATTCCAGTTTATCTACGATAAATCTTTCAAGGTTTGCTGTGTCTTTGGAATGTATCTGTACAAAAACCTAAAAATGATTCGTTGATGGTTACTTCTTTTAGTTTGAAAATCCACATCCACAAATCTGATGACTTGAGAAAGCTGTTCCCGGTGTCCTAGATCAAGTGTCGAGTCAAGTAAGCTACCGTGGAATTTTTTTTCTTCTGATTTCACTCAAAAGCTCATTTTTTACAGTCGATTTTACAGTCGATGTAAGTAGGTGGATAAATTCATTTTGGATTTCCGGTGATAAATAAGATACCGCACCTGGATTTTTTAGGACATGTTTTAGGTGTTTTTCTAACAGTGGATCATACAGAGCAACAAGTTTGATCACAGAGAGACAGGAAAGAGAGGCGGTGTCTGATGTTTCATATGAAAGGAATCCAATTTGATTTGACATACAGACACAAGCCCGTTAGAGGAGAGACCATCCCTCCCTCCCCCACTTTACTCCCTCCACAGTGGGATGGGGGAAGTAAGATTTGTCTTTTTAAAAGAGTCACAGCATGCAGCAAAGAGATGCGAATTAACCATTCTGTAAGCCAGTGGTTCTCAACCTTTTGAGATTCAAGGACCACTTTTAAAATGTGTGTCTTAGCTACGGAGCACTACTAAAAATTGTGCTACTGCCGTGCTGGAAAGTTAAATATAATTATACTGTGTATATAGCTAGCTATAAGTATTATACATGTTAGTTAGTAAAAACTATACTATTATGCTACAATTTGCTGCTCCAAAAACAATATTGTAATGGCTTTATTTTGTAACGAACAAATGTCATTTATATTAGTCTCATAGTCTTCTTATTTAATTATACTTGCTTATTATATAAAAAAAAACCTTTAAGTTTAAGTCTTAAACAGTAGTTTGTATTAAAAAGACTGCTTTATTAGTTTATTTAGTACGAACGATGATTTGATTTTATTGTAAGCAATGCAGAAAATCCACTTCCACAAAGTTTCTAAGGGTAAAAGGTATTTTAAAAGCTATCTGAGACAGTTCAGAGTACTCCAAAATTTCATTAAGCGCACTTTCTAATGCAACATATTCAAAGTGGTATCGCTGCTAGTCAGTTCAATGAATTGGTTTAATTACGATGTTGGTAATTTTATTTGATGAGTCAATGTGTGCGAGATTGGGACTGGAGACCCACGAAAAACCACTGAACATTAAAAATCACAAAATTTGAATTAAAATTGGCTCGACAATGATTGAATATGACCAGAAATCAAATTTATCAAAAGTTTTTTAAATTTATTTCAGCATTTTATGGTTTCTCGATGATTTCGTAATATTGATCAACCGTGTCAAAGTTACCTTGAAATAATCTTCTCTTCCAAAGATCAAGCTTTTTCCTAAAAGCAGAGACTTTGTCACTGAGAGTAATACAATGTTTCTGTTTTCCTTGCCGAGTTGTATTAAGTTTATTGAGTTCTTCAAAAATTTCAGCCATATAAGCCAGAACAGCAACCCATAAGATATGTTTCAAATGATCAACAAGCTTTGAGTTTTTTCTACAAGAAACTCTCTTACGTCATCACGTAATTCAAACAGTCTGATAACCAGCGAACATTCGAACATAAGAAATCAAAGAGACGAGAATTTAAGGACGAGCCTTGATAAAAATTTAAAAACTATTTAGGCCAGATAAAAAAATATATTTTAAGTCTGCGTTAATTATTTTACCAGCTATTTTCCGGTAATGAAAGATACAGTACGTAAATTTCATGCTTTGCTCGCTGACCACCAGGCACATCTTCGCGGACCACTATGGTCCGCGGACCACTATGGTCCGCGGACCACAGGTTGAGAACCACTGCTTTAAGCCACTCCTTTTTCTTGTCTTGGTCATTTCGGTTGCTTTTAGTGTCGTCTGTCTGTTCTATTAATAGAATCGCCTTTGTTTCTTACTGCTCCCCTAGTCTCAGTCCCAGCAACTCACAGTTTTTAAAAAAAACGCCATCAGCAATACTACATTGTGGATGTGTCATTTGTTTATTTGTCGAATGGCGCCCCTTAATGCTCAATGGGGGCGCCAAAATCCTGCTTGTCAACTGGTTTGTAACAAAGATATTTGTGGAGCTTCAAAATTTAATATTGCAAACGTATTTGGGATACATTAGTTTACATCAAAATGAAATTAAATAATGAGTTTTAATACTCATTTTGGCGCCCCCTAACGTGGCGCCCGGGGACATATGTCTCCCCCTGCCCCCCCTCGCTACGCCACTGCTATCGGGCATGTATTAAATCGAGGTGAAATACGAATTATAATCGGTCTTTCATTACTCTTTGGTCGCCTTGAATGCCATATTATTATTATTGAAAGAAATTCATTTCATGGTGCATTAATCATTTTATTTTTAAGATCAAACAATATTTTTTTGTTATATACTTAAATTATTTTTGGTAGCCATGGCGTTCTTGGCAAGGAGCTATCTATTCCTCCATAAACGATGCATGCGCTGTGTCAGCCCCCCAGGGGGTGGTGGTTTGATTTAGGACTTTTTGCATAAGGATATTTATGGTGGTTGGAGTCTCAAATGAGTGTGTATGATATGAAAGAAAAAATTAATTGGTAGCCTACGTAACATTTACAAACCACGGAAAATAGAAACAACTCAGATTTTAGCAGTTACTTTCTGGCAAATTATTCAAGAGAATTATTCAAACCCTTGCACTTACTAATATTCATATGAATATGTATTAGATTTGAAGTGATGAAACAATCCAAGACTGGGTATGTGACATTGATATGGATGATATGTGAGGGAGGGATGAGGGGAGTCGGGGGAGGGTAATGGAGAGGAGTGAGGAGAGATTTGCATGTTTATGCTGGGAGAGAAAACGCCCTGCTTGCACTTGGTAAAACGTCTGGCATGGCAGCTAAAATTGTAATACATATTTCCTGTTTTGATCTTCACATTTTTATTGCTGTAAGATTACAGGGGAGAGAGAGAGAAAGAAAAGGAGAGGGAGATGTACTCTTTTTCCGGTATTTGAAATAATATCTAGATCAAGAAAAATAATGTCTCAGTACTTGGTTGCTAAAGCAAATTTTGTCTTCCTATTTTATTGTAGCAGCTAACATTTAAAAATTCTTTTGAAAGCACCTTTGAAATATTGATGTCATTGTCAATTGAGGTTACTACTATCTTTATATTTAAAGATGGCCTAAATCTTAAAAAATTAACCAGCTGAGTCACAAGCCTTACCTGACAAAAAGTGTTTTTTTGGGTGTGGTTCGCAGACTCCCTGTGCTTGTATTCATCATCTGCTCTCTCAGATCTTGTATCTTGGCTTCAAATCTGTTGTAATCTGAGAAAACACCAGTCACAAGACTCATTCAAGCTCAAGTAGTCTGAGAAAACACCAGTCACATGATTCAATTTCAAGTTTAGCAACATCAGTGTTCGTATACCATGTCCATGTATCACGAAAACTAGAAATTAACTGTCCAGGCAATGACAGCATGCTATATTAATATAGCACAACTAAGTTAGCATTAGCATTGTTTGGAACACAACAATAACACGATGGGAGTCTCTAAGCCGGCTTACAGCGCATCTTAAATAAGCATTGGAAAACAAGAATATGATGGGATCCTTTTTCCCTAGCTTACACAACCAAATATTTGGAACACACACAAGAGCATAATGTCTATGCTTGCTAACAGCAAAGCTTGATTTGAATACAGCAACAAGATATGAAAGATTTTTTTTAGTGTCTTAATTTTGACATTGACTTGTTCTCCGTTATCATCAATAAAACGTCCCAGCATTCCTTACATTTGTTTCTGTAATGTTAATGTAGCCAAACTCTTGAATGAAAAACTGTTAAATTTATGAGAGGCCATGTTTGAGTGATGTCAGTTTGAACTGACCCTAACAGACTGCAGTAGTGCATTAGAGTAATGATAGCTTGATGTTGACTTCATCATTGTAACAATACCCTACCACACTCGCACAGCTGCTTAGAGCAAAACTCTTAGTTCATAATTCATGAGCAGAAGCTTCCAACTTTTTCGAGCTGAAAATTTTAAATAAGCCAGCACTAATTCATATTTGCTGCCTGGTATGCTCAACAAATAAAATTTTAAAAAAAACAAACAAACAACAAAAACAAAAGATAACATTTGAGTAACGTTTTATGACACACATTAAAAATAAATAACTGAACAAAACAAAAATAAATCACAATTAAATATTTCTTCTAGATAACTTCTTCAAAAATAAACTTAAACATTAATTTTTTGATTGTGGAATTCAACGAGTCAAAATTGACAAAAATTATTACAGAATTTATCATCTCACCAAAATGATGCGGGGAACCTATGTTGTTTTTTTTTCACTTAAGTTTTTTTATAAAAACAAATCGATATTAACAATGAAAATGGCAGTTGGAAATAAGATAGACTTCCGTGCAATTACCTTGCCATTCCACAATGAGGCTGGCCGGTTCCATGGATGTCCGTCAGTAACAGAGCACACAAAATAAACAACACGTGTAGATGTTGATCTGTGTTTAGGGTATTGTAATGACTAAAATAGCCTATCCCAAGATGAGACTAGATTTGAGTTTTAAGGGACGTGTATAGCACCTACAGAGACAGATGTTGATCTTTGATTGCTGAAATGACTTATCCCAAGATAAGCTAAGGATCTCTATTCAGTGTAGTTTATGTCCCATTGATAGATCTGTGTGTTAAGTATAAGGGCAGTGTATATCCCCAACTAAGATTTAGATCTCTTCTAAGTGTAGTATTTAATCCAAGATATTTGAAAAGTTGCCTTGGGAAACTATAACAAATAGCCAAAAAAAATTGTTTTCATTGTCTCACTTTTTCATCATGGTGAGCTAAATGAATTATTTCTTACCTTATTCAACTAACAGTGAATACCCTGTGCTATTTTATCCTCTTACATCTAAGTGAGATCCCAGTAAGGAAGCTCCTTGTTGAGTTTTAAAAAATTTCTTTGTGTTTGTTAAAAATAAAAACAATTTTATTTACAATTGGGGTGGACACAAAACTGGATGATTTTGTTTCTATGTTTCTACACATAGACCAAGAAGTGAGAAAGTATTTCCATCGGTATGTCAATTTTTGTTGATGTGGCACGTAGTTTTACTTACAAAAACATAATCATCCATAAGAAAATAAAAAGAAAACAACATAAACTGACGTAATTAATGATGACAAAACGCAAAGTCTTGATAAATATCAAGTTTATTGATCTGATTTCATCTATTCTATTGAACCATGGTAGAACATAAGAAGGTTTAGCCAAGAAGACAAACAAGGACGTTGTTAAAAAAGTGAAAAACACAGACTCACTTCTTGGTTAAGTGAAAAGTTTTAGGACATAAAGGTAATGCCATCAGCATTTGAGAGAAGAAATTATTATTTTTAACAGAAAAATCCTGCACAACTAAACATTTCTTTTGATAACTTTTTTTTTGGTTGTTTATTTTTTTCAAACACAAAATGAATATGCTTTGTTTCACAGCAGTAAAATAAAGAGTTAATGAGATATTGGTATATGTAGATATTTTTTCCAATATGTTAATGAACTGGAAAAAAACAAAAACAATAAAATCATAGCAACTACATTACACTTGTGATTATGCTTGAAATTAAATTCGATATATATAATATAATTGTCATGAAAACAAAATATCAAAAACATGATATGTATTATAAAGATATGTGTTGTACAGATGTTGTTTTTTTTGTAAAAGAGAAAAAAAAACCAAGTTGTTAAATTGAAAAGAAATACCTCTTTATCAAAATGGAATAAATGTAGAGATTAACACAACCAACAGTTTGACTTAAATATGAGAGGAACAACCTACGAGTGGCTAAAATGCCATATTATTAATACACACACACAAAAAAAAAGATTAACTGGAATGTTCTTTAAAAACACAAGAAGATTGAATAGTCTTTGTATTTTTATTTGTGAAAAAATAACTTTAAAAATAATTTAAGACAGTCAATGAAATTGAAATGTTAATTTCTTTATTGTGTTTGCTTCTAAAGATGGTGAAAAAGAGCTACGTTTAAATTAACACATTTCATACCAACAACTTCTTATGAATAACAGTTCTTACCTTAACTTTAAAAAAAAACAACAACCCACCTACAGTTAAAAAGCTATCACTGGTTGCACCAAAATTCCTGGGGGTATTTATGTAAGGAGTACCAGGTCTATAAACTATTGACTACCCTGCATGCTCACACACTGCCTGCCTCTCACTTATTGAATCTTTCCTCTTGTCAGTGTCAATGCATAGATTGACATGGCACAGCCTCCCTCCCCCACCCTTTCTCCTCACAACACTCTCTGCATGGTACTATCCAACAGATAAGATGGGACTGGCAGCTAGGAAACAATCAATTCTGTAACTACTGCCTACAGCACAAGGTAAGAAACTAAGATATTGATATTACATTCAGATCTCCAATATTTACTTTGGGGAAGGGGGTATGGTGGATAGTGGTTGAGGGCATATTTATTTTAAAATACATTTAAAACCTTTAGACATTAGTTTAATAATTGATGATTTGCGTAACAAAGGCAACTAAATAAATTATGATGAGTGGAAATTTCTTTAAAATGAACACTTAAAAAAGGGACTCTGTAAAAAAAATATTCTTTAAATAGCCTCCAATCATTATAATGAATATCTTAATTGGTCATGATTACAAACAGTATACACAATAATACACTGACAACTAGGAAAATATCATTGGACAAGTATATGGACATTGAAGGTAGAGACTTAAATTCAAATCATCAGTTGTTTAATGAGAGGGAGGAAAAAAACAAATCCACATTTCATTAAAACTTAGCAACATTTGTAAATTCAATCAATCTGTTTTAAATGGTGCTTCAAGCTTTGGTGTGCTTTATCTATTGTACTTTTCTTACTCATTTAAAATTCCTCTAAAAACTTTGCCCATACACACAGGAGCTCTTCTACTAATAAAATAATATATTACTTTTCTTTAATAAAAATGTGATGTATATTTACAGATTCAGTTAGCCTTATCAATAAAGTGCCAATTAGTTCTAATTTTACAAATGCAACTTATGGGTAGTCAAGATTACAATAACAGTAATTGTGTATAGTTACAAATGATTGTATTTTGTTCATTAATAATAACAATATTGTATGCTGGAAAAAAAACAACAACTTTAAAGCACAAAGCTGATTGAAAATAAGCAACCATTTGTTAATTAAAGAAAATGAAGACAGGCACACAAATTCACCTGACCACAACATTCAACATGCTTTGCCAAAAAAATGTTTTCATGCAATCCTTCCTTGAAATTTAGACATGTAGATCAAATTATGAGGGAGCAACAAAAAGTAATGGGTGCGAGCAAAATTGACAGTCTGGGTTTAATTTAGAATATTTTGATGGTGGCAAAGTGACAAAAATGTCTTTATATTTAAACATCAAGTCTCAGAATAGTTGAATAATTAATTATACAGCTGCTTATTAACCCTTGCTAGAGTTACTTTACTAATTGTTATTTACTGGGACAACATTAACAATTATTTTTTACATTACATTTCAGTTTTTTCATTCTTTTTAATGCCAGATATTGAATTTTTATGAAAATTCATTAATCAATAAAAACAAACAGATTTATTTTTGAAAGTGCTAAGCAGGATTTAACTTGCATCAAAATATTTGAATTTATAAGTTGGACCTTGTTATTAAGATCAACCATTTGAAGAAAAATAAATCAACCTACCGAGAACAGTGAATATTTAGAGGGAATGAATATGACATTTAAAGATGAAGTTAAAAACGATTCTGGCAAGTTTAGCTTTGAGATTAGAAGAGAAAACTGGCCCTTGAAAAAAAGCCAGAGATAAACCCCAGAATGTCAATTTTAGTGTCTAAGAGAAGCAATCTGGTTCATACCTTCAGGTCTATATTGTGCAATGATTTCCACAGTGTCCCCAGCTCGTTTGAGGGCCTGCGCTGCCTCTTCGTGAGTGGCCAGTTTTAAATCTGTACCATTGACCTAAAACGATAAGACAAAACCTAAAGGTAAAATACATCTTTAAGACATTGTTCAGATGTTTATTTTATTATAAAATGGCAGACTTTTTGCCTGTGACTAATACAAGACTAATGCTAGCTTTATCTTAATTTGAACCATACTCATAATGATGACAACTTATTATTAAAGTGGATGCCATATTAAAATCACACCTTGATTAAGGTTGATTAAAAACAACAGAGTTTAAATTTTCAATGGATCTGATATTGTAATTAATGCAAATAGTAAATTATTTATTGTTAACTGTGCAGTCTATCTGGCTGACTAATACATATTTCTATATCTATAAATAGAAATACTTACAGAAATAATCTGGTCCCCACGCCGCAACTCTCCAGAAAGATCTGCAGGCCCTCCAGCCAAAATAAATGAAACAAATATTCCTTCACCATCCTCCCCTCCCACTATATTAAACCCTAGCCCCGTTGATCCCTTCTTTAATACAATCTTCCTTGGATCCCTGAAATAAAATTAAACAATTTTTAAAAATTATTTAAAGTGTTTTTTCATGTCATGTGTGTGTGTTGAGCGTGTGACATATTTACACACACAGAATATAAAATACTGATTAGATATATATCTGAATCTTCAGAGAAAGTTATGTTCTGTATTAGGTTTTTAGATTTATATTAGAGCATATAAAAGCGGCATTTGAATTCAACAAATATATGAATTATTAAATCAAATAATTTTAACATCATATAATTTCATAAATATTATTAGATTTTTATATTCATAGCTTCAACAGATGCGGCAAATATAATTCTATGAAGTTAGGTATAATTCCAATTCTTTAAAAAATTGTTACTTGAAGATATGTTTTGTCAAGTAACTAAAGTAAAAAGGAAGCTCATATATACTAGCAGCAAATTTGTGGCGACTTATGTCTTGCATATGAAATAAGCTGCATTTTTAATTTACAGGCTAAACTCATATGATGTTCACGAAGTGGCTCATCAGTTCAAAAAAAAAGATTTGGCACCAAAATAAAACTAGGTATACAATTTACAACTAAGGAAGGAAATGTCAGCATAGAATTATCTATAGAAGAAATTCTGTATCTTCATCAAGATTTTTTGGACACTGGATTTGTTTAAAACAATAAAATAATACAACAGCTATGGAGATTTCTAAATCTTTTATTAAAAACGTTTGGGTGTTTTATCTGTTGAATTTACAAAACTTTTGACCACTGATGTTAGTATTTGTACATGTCTGAAAAAAAAACACTAGCAAAATTGACAACTGTACCAGGGATATTTTGGGTCATGCCAATTTTACCAAAATTAATGTATTTGAATTATAACATTTTAACAGTTTTTATTTTTAAAAAAACAACAAAAAAACAAATTAAGACTAAGGTTGCTAATACTGCCTGTATTCAAATTCAGTTTAACTTTGAAAAAAGAGCGATGGCTATCCTTGAAGTAGGCTAAAGACTATAGTCACTGACATCTTTGGCTGCTTACTTATTTGAGTTAGCACCAATGTTCACTTTAAGCTGCACGGCTGCACAGTTATCTGACAGACGCTGTGCAGCAGTTTTGAATTACCGTGCAGCCAATTTTGTAAAATATTGCATACAAAATGGATGCTGGGCAACTTTGCATATGAGGTTTTTTTTTACTTTGCACACAAACCTTAGAGGGAACATTGGTTAACACATATATAAGAAGAACAGAACAATGCATTTTCATAATGAAATAGATTATGGTTTCATGAAAGCTCAAATGACATTGCCGGCACGGATTGACATGACTGACAAGCAGATTAATGCTAAATAAGTTCCCTCTTAATTATAACCATAGTCTACTAATCAAACCATAGTCTACAGATCTAACAAAAGCCTTGCAGTCCAACAATATTTGATATAATACAATATGTTTAAAAAAAACTTTAAACTATAAATAAATTTTCATTAATTGAAAAAAATGAGAAGAATTTTGGACTTTAATGGTTATGTTGCTATCAATGATGAAATAAATAGCACCACAGAGTACCAAATTCATCTTTACCCATGAAATGCGGCATAGAATCATGCTGTATCATGAGACTTTTTGATAGCTTTTTGAATGCCTCTTGAAAAAGCATTAAATGACTTGTCAAATAACAAAAAGTCTTGCTTTCAAGTGCCCATAACATCATACTTTAAATAGATGCTTAAAAAATACTTATAAAATATGGTAGACCCGTGGTTCCCAACCTTTTTTGGGTGGGGACACCTTTTTATAAAAGCCATGTGAACCGCGACCCCCATGAAATTTAAATAAGTCATTTACTATTAAGTTTTTACAAAATAGAGCAAATTTGCATTATAGTTAATATTATTTAGTCAACAGTTGGCAACCCCCAGAAAACCGTCGCGGCCCCCTAAGGGGATGTCTGCCCACAAGTTGGGAACCGCTGTGGTAGACAATACATTTATCTTTCAGAAAATGTATAGGTTTTTAGGTATGCTACGGTTTCTAATAAAAAATAAGCCTTTGAAACCAATTTTAGTAACTTTTTGTCAAAAATATAATATATTTACTGGGGAGGGGAGAATTGTGAAGGATTTGGGTTGTCTAACTATAAAATTTATTAGTTTTAACCTTTAATCAACAAAAATATGGGCAGATTTTTTCGGCCGACCACAATTCGTGGGTTAAAAATGAGCATGCAGGTAAACAAAACATCTTAAATGCCATTTATATAATATATAAACAGTAGTGTAGGTAGCTTTAGTGCAAACTAGGGCGGGATTTAAATTTGCCAACTCCATTCCTCGAAAAGTAATCAAATGTTGCCATATTTATAAAAGAATAAAAACAACCCGTAAAAAACCAAGTTTTTGACTATAAATCCTTTACGTATGAGACGTAACTAAAAGAATGTTCATTATAACACGCAGCGCAAGACCATCCAAAAATACAAAATTGCAGTTGTGTCGTAAAACGTGTTTAATATAATGCGCACCGATCAGGAATAGGTTTATAAAAAGTGTTGTCAGTAAAATACGCACCTTATTGCGCGACAGAAAGGTTGTTCAATATAATACGCACCGCGACGCTCTATCTCAAAAAATAGCATGATACATAGGAATAAATAAAATAATCTAAAAAATCAATAATTTAATTACGGTACATGCGATCGATCTGAAATTTTGATACATTGTTTTTATCATCGGTACGAAACTGCCTGCAAAATTTCAGCTCGCTATCTTGCGAGCAAGTGGGTTAAAAATCGATCAAAAGTTTTGGCGACAAGGTCGGTCGGCCGCAGACACCACGAGTTAATATAAAGGATTTAAAAAATTGCTGCGAGTGACTGAATGTCCTCACTTCCTTAGCTGCTGTACATACTCAGGTGATGTGAGTTTTGAAACATAGGAGATTTTGTATGTGAATCCCTATAACTTGAGTGGATCATGGATGCACATTTATTGGCACAGATATTAATTCTACAATAACCCTGAAATTATGACAGTTCATAAACAACTTATTTAGATCTAAAATGCTTTAAAAATTGAAATTATTTGTCTCCACTGAGTGTTGAAAAAAATAAGGGGGCTGGTATTTTTTTTGGCTAAGCCAAGATTATCATATTTTTAAATTAAATTTTTTAACTGTTACTGTGGATATTTTTTTCTCTTAGTTTACCACTTTAAAAATTAAAAAAATAAAATAAAATATTAAACTGCTGTTGAATCAGTCACATGAAATTTTAGGTAATCAAGGAGTTTAATGTTCGGAGCTATTATTTAAGATTAATTAATTCCTTTTTTAAAAAAAAACTTTACTGTCTGATACTTATTTTGAGATTCTCAATTATCTAAATATTTAAGAAACATAAAATGTAGAAATATAACAAAATCAGGCTGTCTTTTACTTTTAAATTGTCTGATTTTCTTTTTGCCAACTTCCACTTTTTCAATATTTTAGCATGTAAATCCATGTGTGTAGAATGAACAATGTTATTTTGACGTTGACATCTAACCACTGATCATTTTTTATAATTAACTAGTTTATATTATAAGTTTGTGCTGTAGTCAAGTTTGTAGGAAAACATCCATCAGGTGTCATTAGAGAAACCACCGGTTAGCAGGTATCGTATCATAGAAATAAGAACAGGTCAAAAGTGTGTGAATGTGTGTGTGCAAAGTGCGTGTGTGTGGGAGGTTTAGAAGAGTGCTTGCTTTGTAACTGTTTTTGGACCCTAGGTCTAGGTGTAGATTGATTTTGAACTCTCCACATTTCCATAAGAATAAAGTAAAAATAAACATGCAGAAAGGTAAAATGTAACTGATAAATTAAAATTTTAAAATAGTTACGGACGTTAAACTCAATGATTACTCAATTTTAAATTAGGCCTAATTTATTTAGGTAATCCTGCAGTTTCTACACGTATATTATTTTACAGCGAAATTTAATTTTCTCGTGAGAACTTACGTTTTTAATTTTTTAATGCATTTTATATGTTGCATTTTAACTACATGTATTACAGCGCTGATTTGTAAGTCTTATTAATTTCTAAGGCATATTTCGGCTCTATATGATACATATTCCGGTCACGATATGTCCATTATTTTGTTTATTTAGCGCTCTGCTTGCCAGATGTTTTTTACCCATGCTAAAGTAAATTTACTGACTGAAGTTTTTTTTAAAAAAGTATTATTCATCTATTTTAGTGTTCTTAGAAGATAATAAATATTTTAAAGACAATTTCATTTTTTATTTTGCTACTAGATGTTCGATTCTTATTTTGGTTCTTTTTAAGTGAGAAAATTTCATTTGACATCTTACTGGGACAATCCAGCAAGTAGGGAGCTAGTTAAACAAAATGGATGTATCCTACTCCGATTGTGTAACTTCAAGGGCCGAAAAAAGCCTTAGAAATTAATAAGACTCACAAATTCAGGGGTGCCACTCACTGGAAGCTGTGAACCCTGAAATCCCTTTTTAAAAATTTCTTGAATCCTCAAAATTCTTGTATAAATTTTTCAAACCCTGAAAATTTAAAGTAACGAAGTGCCACTGGCCACTGTAATTTTAATTTTCCAACCACTTAAATCCATCACTGTAATTTTCATTTTCTAAATCCATCATCATGTGTGTTTAACACTTTTTACCATTACAACAATATTTATATCGCATTCGCAAAAAGTAATTTGATAAATTTCAAAGAAATATATATATATAGTATAGGCTAGGCAGTACAAAAAAATACAAAAGAAACGTGCCTATGCCTATTTAGAGCATCTATAATATGGAGTTCCTTTACAATAAGTTACACTAATATTGCATATTATTTATATATTATAATATGATTAATTAAATAAACTATTATTATTTTGAATTTTATTACTTTGTTTTAAGTCATTTTATGGGCTTGTTTTGAAATTAACTCAATATATTTATTACATAAAATTATAGTTTTAAAAAGTAGGTTCAAATTTTAATAATTACAGTGGGGCCCACTTAACTCGAGCCCGGTTAACTCGTCAGCTCTATTAAGTCAACATTTTTTTTGGAACAGCCAAATTCTCTCTTTGTCTTTGCATTTTTTCAGCGGTTAATTCCATTTTTTTTAAGTTGCAGAGCCCTAATATTTCGAGCACAAAAGAGTGCCAAATTTGCAACTTAATGTTGGTTAGCTTGATCCCCGTCTGTTCGCATAGCAATGCACTTTGGCATTTTTAGTTCAAAACAGTGTTGACATCTCGCTTTCTTCGAGACTTTCGGCCATTGTGTGATTCTACGAGATTTCAATAAAAATTACCGGATGTTTTAACTTTCAATTTGATTCCGTGAATTAGTTTGAGTATGTATTCACCAGAGGTACTCGAAAATCGTATTAGTGGTCTTTAATCCGTCATTATTTCGCTGTGCATGTTATATTATTATTAAACTTAATTCTTTTTCTGATGTATTAATCATTTTATTTTTTAAGATAAACGAATATCTTTAAAAAAGAAAATAAAGGTTTGTATCGAGAATCGACGGTGGTTTTTATATAATTAAATAAAAAATTATTATTATTCTTTTAAAAGTTTGTTGTTGCTTTGTAACCAGTAAAAGATACGTGACTGTGACTAACGCGCGTGACGTTGAAATCAAATCATTTTCTTAATATGCTAGTAAACAATATAATTTGCAATTGTCACGCAAGTAGTGTCTGTCAATCCTGACGCTACTAATTTTAGAAAGCAGGGAAAACCAAATTACTGCACCAAAGCATCAAAAGGTCTGCAAATTAAATATGCGCTGTAAAAAAATATTATATGACATTGTTTTCGCTCATATTTTAATTTTGGAAAAGGGATCAATGTAAAAAGAGGATTTGATTACGGTTAATTATAAAATCAAAAAACAAAGGGGGCGCCGTAGGCGCCCTGCAACCCCTATTATAAAATACTTTGTGTACATTTCAGAAAGTTTAATATTTCGTATTTATCAAACAAGGGGCTTTTGAAAAAGGTCGGCGCCGTATAAAAAAGTACATTTTTTATAAAATAAATAGATTTCAGCTGAAAACTTCCGTCATTTTTGAGGGGTGTACGCTAGTATATATATAATATACACGTCATCACTGTTGGTCGAATTCTGATAAGGTCATGGCCGCATTTGTTACTATTTATATTACAAGTTACACGTATCATTTGATTGACGGAGGAAATTCGAGTGCGGTCTCATAGTGACAGATATCCTGCACGTCAAAAGCATTAAACTTAAAATTACCACATTGATACCTTTATTTATTTTTTTAAATTCGCCGATTCGACAGGCATTGCAAACGCATGCCACGCCACACGCACCATGGGACAAGGCGAGGCGAAAAATTTGGCCTTTAACGCATGCGCAGACAATTATTATTAACTGGTAACTTTTTTTTTATTAAATGGAATCGAAACATGACCACAGAGACGTAATCTAAGTCATTTACTTTGACCAAAAAAAAATAAATATATATATGTATAAAAATTCCTGACTAGTCATAACTTTTCCCCGTCTATTTCCCGATCGGGAAAATTATTTAAAGAATTCACGACTGAGTGGGAAGCCTGGGTTATATTTAAAGGGTCCTTAAAAACGATCTGTCTTAACCTTAGGAAAGAGTGAAGAAATATTAGGGTCCTGATATTTTGATACGATTCTGATTAATCGTCCCATCCCTAATCATGTATATAATTATAAAGAAATTTCAAGCCCATGTTAATATTTTGCCGCCATATTGGTTTTCGTTTAACTCGATCGGTTATCTCGGCGCTATTTTTCATACCCCGAGGCCGTCGACTTAAGCGGGTCCCACTGTATTACTGTTTTTAGACTACAGGCACAGGCCTTTATCTCGTACTTATACTAGGCACTCCAATACTCGCGGCACGGGCCGAAAAAAGACGCGGGCTGGACAGCGGCAATCGCTGTGATCAGCTCGCGCCGGTCGCTTTCGGTAGATGTCGTTTTTTCTCTCGTTGTTTTGCGTCATTTCTAGAAATAAATTAACTTCCTTCCTTTAATTCAAATCCGCGGCGAATACCGGTCATGGGGGTATAAATACAGTGGAAATCCGACCACGCTGAGCTTAACATTTGGCAAGAGAACGTGCGGTAAGTCATTTCGCTGTTAATTTCTGTTCTTTTTAGATCTCGTTTTTACTTTAAAGTTGTACATAACAATACCTTAGCTATTACTTAAACTTAATCAATTAATTAAAAGACTACAAATGTCAGCTGAACTTAATGAAAGGTTCCTGAAAATGACTAACGTCACTAATATTTTTAAGCTTGCCGACCGGCGGCCATTTTGTCTAATTGATTTACCGGAAATTGTTGGTCTCTAATGTAAATTATGAATATTATTAGTTAATATTTCAAACAATGCTTTCCATACTTTTATATTAAAAATATAATATATAATTCTAGAACGTCCTACTATTAATATTAAAATAATTTTTGAATTGCTATTTAGTGATACGACCTTATTTGAATTTAATTAGAAACGTTAAGAAAAATAAAATATTAGAGTTACTGATACCTGTAAATCTAAACGTAGGTACTGGTACACAAATTTAGTTTTAGAGTTAGAGGTAAGGTCTGGTGTCAGAATTAGTATTATTAGTCAGTGCAGTCGATGTTATATATTTTTTTATTATTGTTTATTTTTCAGATTGTCATTCCTTGCGATTGGATTGTCATTCCTTGTGATTGTGCCCGGCTCAATAATTTTATCTGATCTTTATAAAATGGCACGCAAGCATTTAAAAATCCTTGATGTTGCATGGAATGTGACTGGCAGGTCATATGGGAATGATGGAAGTGCTGCGAATCTGATTCGGGGAATATCTAAGCTCAGGTACATTTCATCAATATCTGTTTACACATATCTGATTTTTTATTTCTGAGACATAGTTATACAATTCATAAAATAATTAGTTTCGGAGGTGAATAAAGCACATGAAGAACTTTAGATTTTTCCTTTTCCCTACACAGATATAAGATGTCATCTGGAGATCCTGCAGGGCTAAGGGCATTCCTGGAGAAGGAAAATTTGAAACCCGGAATCCTTCCTCGCTATGTTGGCAATAGACTGCATATTTTATTTCACCTGGCTGGGGTCATTTTTAAAATGAAAGAATCGCTAGCCCAGTACTTGAAAAAATACTGCACATCGACGAAATTAAGTAAGGACAGCCCTTTGAGTGACATCTGGAAAACGGACATCCTTATTCAACTTCGAGTCTTGGGTAAATTTACAATACACTTTTTTAAATTAAGTAGAAAAGAAAAGTACATTTCAATGATATGAGGCTTTTTCTATTTCTTTTTTTAATTCTTGGGGAATTTTTTTGTTCTTAGGTCTTTTTGGAAAACTTTTGACAGGACCCTGGATGGCTAATTTCTACAAAAAAGGATTTGTATCAGTCTTAAACAGACAGCTTCAGGCTTATCTTGTTGGGGAACTGGCTACTCCATCAGTAGAATTAATGGCCCTGACCTCATCAGCCCCTGTTCATAATGTACATAGTGAGAGGGTTTTAGGGAAGAAGAAGAGTTTTTTGGAGATTTAGTTGGGTTTGTCAGGAAATCTGGAGAATTATTTTGTAAGTTAGTATTTTCTGACATAGATCATGAAGAAATTACATTATCCCATTTAGTTTCTGATGTTATCATGGGTGACTTTCATTTTATTTAGTTCAATTTTTGTTGATTTCTTTCATTTTTATGCACATGTAATTTTAAAAATATGCATACATTTTTTGATTTACATTATATGTGATATTTATATGCATTTATTTTGTAATGTACATTATATGTTTGTACTGAAAATTTCATAGCAAAAGCTTTAATAGTTTTAAAGTTATACATTAAATGTAAATTGTCGGCAGAGTTCAATTTTCGATAGATACTTTTTTTCTAAAATGTGCATAAATTATCTGATCTGTATTAATGTATTCTTTTATTGGCATTAATTTATAATGTGCATTATCTGTGTGTACTGAAAATTTCATAGCAAAAGCTTTAATAGTTTTAAAGTTATACATTTAAATGTAAATTGTCGGCAGAGTTCGATTTTCGATCAATACTTTTTTTAAAAAATGTGCATAAATTATCTGATCTGCATTTTATGTATTCTTTTATTGGCATTAATTTCAGCTGTGAATTATCTGTTTGTACTGAAATTTTCATAGCAGCAGCTTTAATAGTTTTAAAGTTATACATTTAATCGTAAATTGTCGGCCGAGTTCCATTTTCGATCTATGTTTTTTTTTATAAAATGTGCAAAAATTATCTAATCTGCATTTAATGTATTCTTTTATTTGCATTAATTTCAGTTGGGCATTATCTGTTTGTACTGAAAATCTTACAGTTATGGCATTGTTGGTTTAAAAGTTATGCAATTTTGTAGTAAAACTAAATTTGTTGACATTTGTCGCTATTGACCCCCTTTCCTTATATGGTCATGTTTTATAAAATATATTTAATTAATTCACAACTACTGTGTTGTTTTTTGTTTAAGTATGTGGTGTTAATGTATCCCCCAAATTGCAGGGTTCTATCTTCATTAATTACTAAGTTATGAACAAAATAGTGTGGGAAGAGCTAATATTCGATCACAGTTTTTAGAATTAAATACAAAGATAAATAAGGAGGAAAAATAATTCACCAAAAAATTCATAACTTTTTTACTATAAAAGATAGAAGAATGATTTTGATGTCAATGGAAAGCTGAAAGCAAGCTCTTTCCAGTCCAATGATATGCTATTTGTTTATGTCAGTTGTATTTGAAATTTTGAGCTGGGGTGCCTACTTATACTGTTTAACTTGTAAGAGTAGAGGCCTAATAAAAATGAATAGTATAAACTATAATTTAGGTTTGGTTTAGAATTACAATTACTACTCCTATTATATTGCAACTAGGCCTATTGGATAATTACTTAAATTTAAATTACAAAACGAGAAGTAGCCGTGAAAATTACTATATTATTATTTAATAGTATTATTGCCAAAGCACAAAGTCCTTGCCTTAGCCTTAAACTTTAACTGTCGTAATTTTTTTTTAAATTGATATATCTGTACATAGTCAGTATAGTAATAGTATAGCCTATAGCATAGTAGAGGCATAGGCCTAGCCCTAATTTAATTTTTTTTTAAATATCACTGAAAAAATTAAATATTAATAAATGTTTTTTCCAACCCAGTTAGTTTAGATTTAGATGCAAACCACAATCATTTTTTTCTTCATGTTTCGATAATTAATGTATGCTAAAACTAAAACGAAAGTTGTTGAGACACTCCGGGATAAACCGGAGCGGTGGCACCCCTGCAAATTAGCGCTGTAATAGCTAAAATACAACATATAATAATGCATTCAATAAATTAATATACGTGTTAGCCAATCACAATGGATAAATAAAGGTAATCATGCAGATTTTACACGTCTGTTAGACGTGTAAAATCTGCATGATTACCTTTATTTATCCATTGTCATTATGATTGTGATTGTTGATGTCTTGTTTCCATTTATTTATCATGGGAATTCTGATTAAAGATTATTTATATTACTGAGTGTAAGTTAATTAGCTAAAATTAACATTAACAGCTTGTTATTTCCTATATATCCGATACTAAACTAATTGGAATGAAAATGAAAAGGTACAACTTCAAAAAATGCGGCTTTTTTCCTCGACTCGAAGAAACCGTAACTCACCTACGGACTCTTGGATCATAAAAATATGGTTCTTTACGCCCATCCATTCGATGCATCTTATTACATCTATTTAATTACTAAAAATTTATAAACATTGTAAGTTTGAATAGAAAACAGAATTAACGGTGTAGTCCTTGAACACTTTCACATTTCTTATAAAATTCTTTAATAGGAAGCCATCTTGAATCTTAACTTGTTTCCGAATTGAGTTGTAAAGAAGAATTTGATTGGTCGACGGAGGCGGAACTGATCTTGTAACTATCCATCGGTATGTATGCTTTCATTTTTCTGCGACCTCAGAACATTTCCCCTAACTTAGTATTCGGTCTTATTTTACAATAGTAATAGACATTGCAACCAGCGTGATAAATTTTCTAGTTAAAAAAATAAATATAATCAATAAATTTTGTTTGTTATTTTTTTAAAGTCATGTGCTGGCTGATATCAATAAATAAAGCTCATGGAAGTAATTGCTGCTGTAATGACATTTTTTAAAATAAATAATAAACTAAACTCATTACTTAACTCACTTCCTATCCCGCTGCTGCATGACCTAGTTAGATTTAAAGCAATTTTATTCCATATAAATTTCGTACGGCCATGACCTAGTTTGAATTTGACAAGTGATCAATATTTGCATTTTTTTACTAAGAGATTAATTAATACTGTATTGCGCAGTGGAATATAGCATACTTTTTCAACTAAAGGTGTCGGGCCTTTTACTTGTTTTGTTTAATCCCTTCAATCGGTAAGGGGACCTAACGATAACGTCCCCGTCAATTATTTATATCCTCCCCTTATACAGTATACAGGCACTTGTATTTGTAACTACATGTACCTTTATTTATTTAGACTAGGGGTGGTCAGATCTGCAGTAACTGAGAGCCATTTAAAAATTAAAGAGATAGTCGAGAGCCGCATTGAAACACTACGGGTCACTAGACAATGAACAATTTCTTTTCTGATTTATTTTTTTAAAAAAATGATGTTTCATTCTAATTTTAAAATGTAAACATTTAATTAAAAAAAAACCCTAACAGAATATTGAAGAAATATATACATAACAGTTACACAATGAACAGATATCTAAATATGTAAAATCTATTAACAGAAACACTGCAGATATACTTATAATTATTGAAATTGTTATGAATCTGCTCAGAGGCCTTTGAACTAGCAAGTTTCTTTAAATTATGTAGGTATATGTCATATGTGAATATGTGTTGCGAAGAAATTCTGTCATATGCTGGTTACTAGATACTGTTCGATGATTTGATTATATATACTTCATTGTAGGATACAAATATTCACAGCTGTAGGTTGTACCAAATATGGAAAAAAAGCAGCACCTAGCTTTCTTAAGTTGACAATATTTTACTTCTGGCACAAGCTTCCAGAAATCAATCACAGATTGTGACTTGCGTATCATCGCTAAACCCTGATCTTCCTGTAACTCTAACATCTCAGCAGCAGAAGGTTTCACAACAATGTTCATGGGTAGCTGGAAACAACATTTGATTAAGTCTATCTTGAACGGATTTATGAGAAAAGCAGAACAGAAATTTATTCTATTTTCTTCTTTTAATATTTGTTTCCTAAAACTTTTTTCAATATTTTATCTAAATAATAAGTTCTTAACTTTAGTAAGACTAACAATTTTTCAAAATGCAGATTCTTACCAGAAATGTATAAGAAATTTAACAGTTTAAATCGCCAACCAATCAGAAACCAATTATGCCATTCAAATTTTAAAATTTAAATCAAGCCCAAATTATTTTCAAACCTTTTTTCTGTTAGAGACCCTTATAAACTTTCATTCATTTTATATTATAAATTTGGTCACTGTTGATGTAGAGTAGACCAATGGTGGCCAAACCATTGGCTCGCAAGCCACATGAGGCTCTTCTTTGCTCACATTGTGACTCGCGAACAATTTATGGAATTTAAAACTTTTCGTTTGCAATATAAAATAAAAAAAAGAAATGAAAGTTTTAAAAAATATTGACCGCAAAAAAAAAGAGTAGAAAATAATTAGAGATTAATTTGAATAAAGAAAAAGTGAACTGTGATGTATCAGAGCTGAAATTTTCGCTTTCAGCAAAGAGGTGTCACTTCAACTGAGGCAAATTATGCCATCGCTTGGAATATTGTTAGTGTTAAACGACATTCTGACGCAACACAACTAATAGCTACCAAACAGATTTAAAGAAACTTGCTACAGAATCATTGCAATTAATGTTAACTATAATTATGAATCTATATGTCATGTGTTTCTATTAATAAATTAACATATTTGTTAATAATTGCGCAACTGTAATGCATATATTTCTTGAAAATGCAATTGAAAAGTTTAAAGTGGAAAGCCCTTTCGACTGTGTTCCTAGGTGCCCAGATGGCCCCCTCAGATGGGACTGTTCCAGGGTGGTGGTGTGGGGGGGGGGCATAGTTGCTGGGAGAGTTTCCCAGGAAGACCTACTTACTAAGTGCCTTATTCTCAGGGCTGATACCATTTCACATGTAGGAAATAATTAAATGAGAATAAAAAGTAAATCACAAAAATGAATTTTTCATTGGACGTGGAGTGAGGTCATGACTACAGTGCTTCAATGTGGCTCTCAAGTTTTCTTTATTTTTAAAATGGCTCTTAGCTAACACAGGTCTGGCCACCAGTGATTTAGATTCATCTCCATTTGGAGTGTAGCGACAGGAACATCTTATGGATGGACACTTACCATGTCCATCAATTTGAAAATTAAAAATCTAGCCCCTCATCCACTTGGCATAATTTCATTTTAAGTTTGAGCCAAAGTACCGAGCCTATCTAATAAATTTGCAAATTTATTACAGATAATTATGATTTTTGTTTAAATCTGTTGTGTTTTTACTGTTTGATGAAAAAGCTTCTGGCCACTAGGTCATTTTGAATTAAAGTTTTGCTAAGTGTTCTTTTGCGGTTTAATAATTTCACCAATTAGTTAGGAAATTAATTTATTATTATGATTTCATTACACAGTATTTATCATACACTTACTTATTAACATCACCTAAACCTCTAAGTCTAAAAGGCAAGAGAATCTAGACAGTGCAGCTGCTAATACTAATACAGTGGGGCCCGCTTAAGACGACGGCCTCGGGGTATGAAAAATGGCGCCGAGATAACCGATCACCGAGTTAAACGAAAACCAATATGGCGGCAAAATATTAACATGGGCTTGAAATTTCTTTATAATTATATACATTATGTGCGTTAATTAGTGATGGGACGATTAATCGGAATCGTATCGGAATATCGGGACCCTATTTCTTCACTCTTTCCTAAGGTTGTTAAGACCGTTCGTTTTTAAGGACCGTTTAAGTTTAAATATAACCCTTTATTGCGTCAGCGCAGTTTTTTTCCCCTAGTACATAACTACATGTATAAGGAATTCATCTAGTCCTGCCGACACACCTTGTGCTTGCCCTTGTGCGAGCGCAGGGTCCCCTGGTGACAGGTGACTTTCCTTACAAGCTACACAAATACATAACCCACCCCGTCCCCTCAGCTTACAATGGACTCAGAATTCCTTCGGTAACTTGAGTGCTAATCGGACTAATCAACAACAATGGTGTGGGAGATTGAGAGTGGGGGTGGGTAAACTGTCTGTAGTCTGTTATATTATATATTTTAAAATCTGGGGAGCCTTGTTTACAGTAAGCACCCTATGATTTTTCGTCCCACCACTAGCGTTAATAAATGAGAATGTACATTTACATGCACATGATTTTGGAGTTTTTTTAAAACACAAATTAAGAACTCCTTTTGAACTTTTGAACCTTCAACTTTGATACATTTTAATTAATTCTAACCAATAGTTAAATGGCTTTTGCACACGGCCACTTCTTATGAATGAAACAATGAGAACAAAGCAGTAGTAACAGAGTCAAAATGAGGTTGAAGGATGAATGGTTGCCAATGACAACAAGTCTGCACATGTACATTTTGTTATTCCATACGAAACGAAATGTTTTAGACATGCGATTCTGCGTGCATCTTTGCTATTGGAGCAATTACGTAATACTCGGCATCACTTTTGCGGCCGAGTATACGAAAATCGGCAGATGCCGAGTAGCCGAACCGATCGGTTCAGCCCTATCGATAAGAACATTTTCAAAAGCTGGCAATTTAAGTTAGTAACACAGCGCTGTGACGTCACAAGCGAGGCAGAAATTTTATGCCTTCACTTGGTTATAAAAAAATCACATCTAACATTTTCAAAAGCTGACGATTGGTCATGGGGATCGAGATAACCAACACTAAGTGGCAAATTTGGCACTCTTTTGTGCTCGAAATATTAGGGCTCGGCGACTTAAAAAAATCGAATTAACCGCTGAAAAAAATGCAAAGACAAAGAGAGAATTTGGCGGTTCAAAAAAAAACTTCGACTTAATAGAGGTGGCGAGTTAACCGGGCTCGAGTTAAGTGGGCTCGAGTAAAGTGGGCTCGAGTTAAGTTGGCCCCACTGTAATAGTAAAAGTGTATGTAAGTTGAGGAGAGCCCTTTTATTGGGGACACATGTTTATGTGATGGCTTCTACTTAACATGACAAAAATTAAGCGATTATTAAACATAAACATTATTATAATATGTATGATTATAACATATAATTTGTATGATAATAACTTGAGTCAAAATAAAACAAAACAAATATATTGTTTTCAAAGTTAAAAGTCTTGAACATGAAAACATCAAACAAAACTTTAAAATTTCAATCCTAGAACCACTTACACATCCTTCTGCACTAGAAGAATTTTTCAGATCTATCACTTTATCAAAGTGCTCTGCTAATTTAGAGCTATGTTAGGGGAGGGGGGAAAGGAAATAAAAAATGAGAATGAAATAAATAAATTTGGAAGCTACTGATTTCAGTTTCTGTAATCACTTTAACACATAATGCTAGTCTCCAAAGGAGTCAACTGAAAAGTATTGAACTGAGCAAAAAAATGTGGGATGCAGAGGAAAGATTTTATAGAGCAGCCCACAACAAAATAGGTGAATTAAAGCCACAACAAAGATGTCAGTGAGGAAAATAGTTGGCAGCACAAACCAGAGTAATATTAGTATTAGTGTGGACATTTACAGTAACTGCGGGTGGGGCATAGGACTAGAATTCGGGTGATATGTTTCAAGGCATTAATCCCATTATACAAGAACAATATTACTGTTCCTCCTTAAGTTTTTAAAAAAATATTGTTTAAAAAAAACCATCATTATTAAATTATTAGCATGTTTTACTTGTCAAAATACTGACGTTAAACTGAATAATTCAGTGTATATATATTTAGGCAAAACTTTCAATGCTCTGAAATAATACATGTAAATAAGAAAATATTGGTAAAGTCTGCCTTGAATAGTAGTTCCACATTTTAAAAAAAATGGATAATTAATTAGAATAGGGTTTGAAAACTTATGGGCAAGAAAAAATGATTAAGGCCTGGCTGAATGTTTATTTTGTTGGTTATATTGAATTTGTCTCTACAAAACACTTGAATAACAGTTACTAGCGTTTCATAACTGAATCATAAATCATCATTTGACCATCATGTGCACAGTTCAACAAGGCTAACAACAACTAGAGTCTAAGCAGTATACATTTTATCTTAATATAATGAGGGACAGATTTTGAGTAAGAAATCCTCACTTTTTCAGAGCAGGTAAACTAACAATTTCAAGAGTCAGGGGTAGGCTATACTATTACTATTACTATTACTACTATCTGAATGAGTAAATGCAAGCAAAGAGTAACAGCAAATTTGGAAGGTTATATCAATATTAAAGATAGTTACATGACATATACAAAATACTTTATACAGGTGATAAATGACATTGTGATGACTGTCAGAGGTAGATCAGATAGTATAATTGAATGGCAATTATACATACAAGTTATTGTTTAATAGGAATTATTTCACAAGAACCTTAAGTAAACCTCCCCATATACAAGTTTACAAATAAACTATAAATCCAGAAAGTATTGACAAAATTTTGGATAATGCTTAGACTCCTAGTCATAGGGATAGTCTTTTATTTTATTTGAGATTATTATGAGCCAAATCTAACTTTAAAAAAAAATTATCAGTCTTTAAGATGGCATTTAGTAATAATGAATTATCAGATTAGGGTTGATTATCATTACAAAATATTACCTTGGAGGTTCATCATCTGGAATGCCTGCCTTGGGAGCAGGGGGTGTTGGTGGTCTGAATGTTGACATTGAATGGGATACACTTGTTGGTGCATGGTCTGGAGACAGGAGCAATTATTCCAGTCAGTGACCAAGCAGAAATCTCAACACACAAAATAAAATAATACTTAACCACACAAAAAGCAACATCAATAAGATATGGTCACGACGTTGAAATGAAAACAAGGATGGCCCAGACATTAACATTTCAAAGTAGATTTAGTGAATAACTCCTACAGGGATGTTCACAGGTTTCTTTGATGTCATTTCAGAAAGTCAGGTTTGAAAAATTGGGGGAGAGTGGGGGACATTAAGAATAGTAGTCTTGCCATAATGACATTGAAATTGTATCCTCATCCATAGTTATTGACTAAACATTATGAATGCCCTTGATTTAGTTTAAAAGATTTTTCAAAACCAAGGGTTAAAAGGAACTTGATTATAGTTTTAGCCGTAAGTGTTTACCTGAGGATTCGTTGAGGCTGTCCGCCGGAAAGGCAGGCTTAGCAATTGTCAGTCGGACGACTTCTTGTGTACTCTTGAGGGCTTGCACAGCCTCTTCATGGGTCACATCCTCCAAGTTGGTGTCATTCACCTAAACATCCAGAATGGCAGAGATGCTTTAACCTAATAGCCAACTCCAAGGACAGATAGACTTGCACAAACAGAAATGGAAGGCATGCTGATGTAACTGTTAACAATAATCTAGACATTTATAAGACCCATGTTACCAAGCACTATTGATATAAAGAGTTAACATGGACTATGAAAATGATACCTTTGCTTCATGCAAATTTATACAACGTTTTACAGGTTTGAAAATGAAGAGATATGTGTTGAGAAATGTGTGATTTTCTAAGAATGTATGTACAAGTACAAGTATAATTGCATGTGCAGTTATCAAAATGTGTGCCATTGAGAAATAACACAATATGTACTTGAGTTGTATAATTTTCTTCTGTAAACAATTAATTTCAGTGAAAATTCATTGAAATAAAGTCTTAAGTGTTTTGCACACATGCAACGAGAATTTTAGTATTAGTGTTATAATATTGTTGCTTGGAAATAACCTGTTACAAATCAATTCACCCTAGCCGGTACAGATCCATTCACCCTGACATGTACAAATCTATTCACTGCATCGTGTACACATCCAATGACTCAGTAAAGTACAGATCCAGAAGGTGTTATCATTATTAGTATCTTACAGCAATAAGTCGGTCCATGACTGCGAGCCTGCCATCCAGTTCTGCAGCCCCACCTTCAATGATCTTGGTCACAAAGATCCCGTTATCGCCTGGAATGTGTTGATTCCCCTTGCCCCCAGCAATGCTAAAGCCCAGACCTGCATAGGATTAAATAAAGAGAAACATTTCATAAGCTTTTATTGTATCTATTCAGCAGGAGGGAAGTTCACACAGTGTGCAATGAGTGACATCAAGACATTTAAACATCTTCTCCAATGGATTCATATTAGACACACTCATCAATATTTACATTGCAATTATATGTTTTTAAACACTTCATTCAAAAGTAAACAGCTAGTGAAATAGATGGAAATTTTTCAAATACGTTTTCTTTTTACAAACCAATTAGCTTATGCTGGCCTAAAGTGTAAGTGAGAGCTGTAAAAAATGTCATGACGACTACATTTATTTAAGATAAATAACTGTCACACAGGATAACTGTATGTTGCACATGTTTTTTTGTTAGTTATGAAATGTCACATAAATGAGCGATGACAGTTGAGGGATATAAGATAATTTAATGGTTCTGTCCATAGTTGTAAGGCTAAGGATCTGATCTACACTGTCAATCCTTTGACAAGTGTTATCCCCAGTTAATGAGGTTCACCATACTTGACCACCATACTTGACCACCAGGACGCTAGACTTAATTGTTTCTCACTTCCTTAGAGGCACATTCTCAGTGTAGACCTCCACGCTTTCCTTCAAGTGCCCAGAAAGCTATTTCATGTTCCCATTTCCCATTTGGATTGGCCTGGGAAAACTAGGGGAGAGCACCCTTGAGGAAAAAAGCCACCCGGATATTCCAGACATGAGTGGGCACATGGGCTTGACTTTAATTGACTCACAGGAGAAAAAACTTTTCTCTGCCAAGCAGGCAATCGAGGAAGCTTCAAACAAAACACATTTTAAACTCAATGGCAGGAACACTAGAGGAGGGATCTTTTTTATCTAGATTTAAAATAATCCAATTATTGGCCTTAAAAGTTGAAATCTTCTTCAGGGGGGAGTAAACTCCGGAAGGGGGATAACCGGTGTGGAGGGTGGGAGGTCAACAGTATTGATTTAGAAGAAAGGAGCGGGCTGGGCACAAGGCGTTGATGCACAAGGGGCTGGGGGGAAATAAACTTTAAAAATCTCACCTTTGTTTCCCTTCACCAGTTCCACAACCATCACGTTCTCTGTGGGCATTTTTAGACGTTTCACATACTAGAAAGGACATAATAAAGCTCAGATTATTATACAAAACATTTGGAGGACATAGAACAGCTCAGATTACTATTGGACATAGTAAATCTCATATTAATATGGGGGAGGTAGGGTAACATACGAGGACCAAGTAAAACTCAGATCAATATAGGAATTACATATATCTAATAAAATTGGATTTATAACAGTTAGGACGTATAGCAATATGTTTTTCAATGACATAGGATGTATACAGGTTATTTAGATTTATTAAAAACAATTTATTAAATTTTTAAAAATAAAAAACAAAGTTCATACAAATTCCAAATGTATTTACCCTTCATTTCTTAGGCAAAATTATGGAATATTGTATAAGATGGGACTAAGAAACATGGTTTTACTTTCAACATAATTTCCTGCTGGGTGTCAAAAACAGATATTTAACGTGTGCGTGTTCGTAGCTGTCCTTTCATTTTCATACACAACACCAATAATTTACAAGCTCAGGACTTTTAAAAACTGTTTAGGTTAATGTTAAAAAATCTGAACAATTAAATCTATGGCAGTGTCAGTCTCTAACAAGGTAGTTGTGCAGTTGTAGTTGCTAGTTGTAGTCTTTATGGAAAAATGGGAACAATGAAGTCTGTAAAGAACAAGTCTGTCTCTGCCAATGAGTATGAGATAAACTCAAAAGTCCACATATCAACTGTGTAGCTGTAACTATGAATGGTGCTAGACTAGAATGTCCACATATCAACTGTGTAGCTGTAACTATGAATGGTGCTAGAATGTCAACATATCAACTGTGTAGCTGTAACTATGAATGGTGCTAGAATGTCAACATATCAACTGTGTAGCTGTAACTATGAATGGTGCTAGAATGTCCACATATCAACTGTGTAGCTGTAACTATGAATGGTGCTAGACTAGAATGTCAACATATCAACTGTGTAGCTGTAACTATGAATGGTGCTAGAATGTCCACATATCAACTGTGTAGCTGTAACTATGAATGGTGCTAGAATGTCCACATATCAACTGTGTAGCTGTAACTATGAATGGTGCTAGAATGTCCACATATCAACTGTGTAGCTGTAACTATGAATGGTGCTAGACTAGAATGTCAACATATCAACTGTGTAGCTGTAACTATGAATGGTGCTAGAATGTCCACACATCAACTGTGTAGCTGTAACTATGAATGGTGCTAGAATGTCCACATATCAACTGTGTAGCTGTAACTATGAATGGTGCTAGAATGTCCACATATCAACTGTGTAGCTGTAACTATGAATGGTGCTAGACTAGAATGTCAACACATCAACTGTGTAGCTGTAACTATGAATGGTGCTAGAATGTCCACACATCAACTGTGTAGCTGTAACTATGAATGGTGCTAGAATGTCCACACATCAACTGTGTAGCTGTAACTATGAATGGTGCTAGAATGTTTCCTTACCAAGACAACTTTCCTGCCAGCTTGTTTGAGGGCATCGACAGACGCAGCATGAGTTGTGCTACTGACATCCACATTGTTGACTCGCACAATCACATCATTCAATCTGAGGACAACAACATGTTAACAGAAATGTATAGGGGATATCCACTAAAAGGGAAAAAAAATCCACTGACAAAACAGGCATCCGCTAACACAAGCAGGCATCCGCTAACACAAGCAGGCATCCGCTAACACAAGCAGGCATCCGCTAACACAAGCAGGCATTCGCTAACACAAACAGGCATCCGCTAACACAAGCAGGCATCCGCTAACACAAGCAGGCATCCGCTAACACAAACAGGCATCCGCTAACACAAACAGGCATCCGCTAACACAAACAGGCATCCGCTAACACAAGCAGGCATCCGCTAACACAAGCAGGCATCCGCTAACACAAGCAGGCATCCGCTAACACAAGCAGGCATCCGCTAACACAAGCAGGCATCCGCTAACACAAGAACTTGACAAAAGTAAACACTGGTAGTCATGGCATTGGCAGAATAACAAATAGTGCATCATTGACCATAATAGTTTACCTGGTGATGCGAACTTCATAGTACAGAGGATACATCTTGGCCTAACTTCAGATGGCGTTAAAAAATTCAGGTCTTGAGACCAGGCGAGTCCATATGTTACACTAACAGTGACTGAATCTGACTTTAAAAATTCACTGACAATGGATCTGATTTTTAATCAGACTAAATATTTTGGTCACCTAACAATTGATGATAAAATGGAGCTTTTTAATAATGATCAATGAAGACCTATTACAAGATTACCCGTTCAAAACTGTTTAACTTTAGCCGCTGGAAATTGCCAAGTGAATCAATGTAATGAAACAATCACAAAAAATACACATCCAGTACATCACACCGGGAATCTTAGCATCAGAAACAGATCAGGTTACACAACACTCATTTCTTCCACACCCCCACCAATCCAGTGTTCCCTCCCTTTTCAATCCTTATAAATAGCCTAATGTTTCCAGAGAGGTTTTCCTCCCCATAATTCCATGCTGACAAAGTGGTCTCACCATCTGGTTCCCCACTTCTAATTGAGCCGACTGCTGCGGCTGTGCCAGCAATTTTACTAATACTCATTAGCCGGCTCCCAATCTCTCTTCTTTCTCTCTCTTTGTCTCCTCATTTTATTTTGCCTCACTTTCATTACCCATCTCTGTATACTCTCAGACATACATTCATTCTACCTCTTCACAGCCCTGCAACAAGTTAGCACTGAAAGTATTTTTAAATAAGGACATTGTAATATTTTGTAGTAGTAGTAGATTAACAATTAAAGTTCAAGCTATGATTATAATAAAGATAGGCAAAGATTTGTCAATTGATCAGAGCAATAAGGTGACGAAACCACCAGCAAGGGATTTGTTTATAAAAAAAATAACTTTTAAAACTTTTTCCCATTTTGATTTAATTGTTTTAAAAATTACAAGTCTTAGAAAAATCTAAAGATGATTTTTTAAATATATTTCTTTTTATTACCTATTGAATAACGAAACAAAATTGTAACGGGTTGTATTGATTGACTAGAGTTCTCTTCCCTGACCACCCCTTCCTACTCTGTCTTGGTTCCCTCCCCTCACAGCACGAGCCCGTACATTTTTGTCACTGCTCCCCGCTGGCCCCGAGCCCCAAACTTGCCGGTCCCAGTGACACCAGTCATTCATTATTGATGGTCACAGAGAGGCTCATTAGGGTAAGCTGGTCAATGACAAGCGTTGATATCTCATCTCTATTCCCGACTTTTTTGTGACCAGCTATTGAATCACAAATTGTATATCCTCTACTCCAGACATTGTGATAAACTGGCTAATTATTAATTTCATGACGTGGCGGTGTCTGGAATTTAATGACTTCACCGGATTTAACTGCATGGATCGTCCCAGCCTGAAGACTTGGTCAACACTATGATATCGGTTACAACATCATTCCGCCAAACAAACCCAGGAAAATTGCTAGTGATAAACATGAACACTAAAGCTCTATCACCGCTGAGGACAAACACACATAGCAACGAATGGATGGACCTACCTCAGTCTGCCATCATCCGCCGCAGCCCCCCCTGGAATGATTTTTGTGATGAAAATGCTGGGGTCGTCTCCTATGTGCGGGTTGTCGCTGCCACCGGCAATGCTGAAGCCCAGGCCAGAGTTACCCTGATGGTCAAGTTTACAGAATAAATCAAAATGGCTTAAGAAACAAATATTTTATATGCTATTCGACTGTGCTCAGTCGTTATGAATAATGATCTGTCGTAACAAGAGCCAAAGCTGTCGTAACAGGAGCCAAAGCTGTCGTAACAAGAGCCAAAGCTGTCGTAACAGGAGCCAAAGCTGTCGTAACAGGAGCCAAAGCTGTCGTAACAGGAGCCAAAGCTGTCATAACAGGAGCCAAAGCTGTCGTAACAAGAGCCAAAGCTGTCGTAACAGGAGCCAAAGCTGTCGTAACAGGAGCCAAAGCTGTCGTAACAAGTTCCAAAGCTGTCGTAACAGGAGCCAAAGCTGTCGTAACAGGAGCCAAAGCTGTTGTAACAGGAGCCAAAGCTGTCATAACAGGAGCCAAAGCTGTCGTAACAGGAGCCAAAGCTGTCGTAACAGGAGCCAAAGCTGTCGTAACAGGAGCCAAAGCTGTCATAACAGGAGCCAAAGCTGTTGTAACAGGAGCCAAAGCTGTCGTAAAAGGAGCCAAAGCTGGGTGACAGCTTTCAGTTATTGTGGATGTAAGTTATCCCATGAAAATTTGGGTTTTTCAGTTAGGTTGTTAATAAAGAGCATTAAAATAAAATAAATGTTTAAAAACCCACTTTCCTTCCCTGTCCACACTTGTAAGCAATTTAACAGCTTTGAATGACCCATTCCCTCAGCGTTATTGTTTCCTACAGGAAACACCCCAAATCTTGTGGATTGACAGGCCTATACATATGATACAGGTCATAATATACTATGGGTGTAAGAGGAGATAAGACAAAGTCAGAGCAGCTAAAGAACATCTATAGACACTTACCCTGTCCAACAGAATCTCTTCATACTCCCACTCTCCACTTCCATTGATCTGAAACACAAAAAGACATTTGTTTACATTACAAAATAAACAGTAGTTTACATCAAAAAGATTTAACAACAGTTTACAAAACACTTACCCAAAGAAGCAGCCATTAACATTACTCAAATCAAACAGCCATTTACATTACACAAATCAAACAGCCATTTACATTTTACATTACACAAATCAAACAGCCATTTACATTACACAAATCAAACAGCCATTAACATTACACAAATCAAACAGCCATTTACATTACACAAATCAAACAGCCATTAACATTACTCAAATCAAACAGCCATTTACATTACCACAAATCAAACAGCCATTTACATTACACAAATCAAACAGCAATTTACATTACACAAATCAAACAGCCATTAACATTACACAAATCAAACAGCCATTAACATTACACAAATCAAACAGCCATTTACATTACAAAAATCAAACAGCAATCTACATTACACAAATCAAACAGCCATTTACATTACACAAAATAAAACAGCTACATGTATTTATTTTTTAAAATCTAATGAAAAATCAATTTAAATCCATTGATTATAAACAAATTAAATATCCATTCGTTACTCAAAAACAGGTTATGTAAGAAATAAAATGTATTTAATTTTTTTTTAAAAAAGCTCGATGCACAAAGGGTTGTGTCACTAAAATTGATTCATATTTTGGTTAATTTATGCTTCAGAAAGTCATCAGCTTCTATAACAATGAAACAAATTAATAATGATTGTACTCACATATTCAGAGTCAGCGGCTTCCGACCCGTCAGGCTGTAGATTACAATAAAACACAATCAACTCAATTCTGCAGTTGGAAATGAGGGTATGAATGTTGATAGATTGGACAAGTTGGTGTGCAGAATATGTTTCATGTTGTTCAAATATTGGACCATTTAATGCTGTGTAGTATTTATTTGATGTTTTAGATAGACTTGACAAGTTGATGCATAGATTATGTTTTATATTGTTCATAGATTGGACAGCTGCATTATGTTTAGAATATGCCTGATGTTGATATTTTGGATAAGTTGATGTACAGAATATGTTTGCTGTCGTTGAAAGATCAAGACAAGTTAATGGTTTATAGAAATTTTTTAAAATATATATATAGATCATCAACTTGTCCAATCCATACAAGATTGATGATATATGGAATTTTTTTGATATTGTTGATAGATTGGACAAGTTGATGCTTTTATTGTGTTTGATATTGTTGATAGATTGGACAAGTTGATGCTTTTATTGTGTTTGATATGTTGATAGATTGGACAAGTTGATGCTTGTATTATGTTTGATACTGTTGATAGATTGGACAAGTTGATGCTTGTATTATGTTTGATACTGTTGATAGATTGGACAAGTTGATGCTTGTATTGTGTTTGATATTTCTGATTGATTGGACAAGTTGAAGATGTATAGCAAAGACTGAATGTTGCTGGGCTGTAGTTGTCAACAGCATGTATTGTGAATATCCACTAAACTATTTCACTGATCAAATGAAATATCACTGAAGTCAGAGATCTCATCAAACAACTAAACACAAACACTAAGCCATAATTTAATGAGCCATAATTTACTGAGCCATAATTTAATGAGCCATAATTTACTTAGCTATAATTTTTTATTGAAATTAAATGTAGGTGAAATTATTGAATTTAGAATTGCAATGTAAAGAATCAATAGATGGATAGCTCATTTTTTTTCATCCCCAAATAACATATAAAGCAAAACAAGCACAAGCCTTAGAGAATCCCCTACCCCCTTTTAACAGACTTTATCCCCCCCTACCCACAATATTCCCCCTACCCACAGTATTCATCCCTATCCACAGTATTCATCCCTACCCACAATATTCCCACCAACCCACAATATTCCCACCAACCCACAATATTCCCCCTACCCACAGTATTCCTCCCTACCCACAGTATTCCCCCTACCCAAAATATACCCACCTACCCACAATATTCCCACCTACCCACAATATTCCCCCCTACCCACAATAATCCCCCTACCCACAATATTCCCCCCTACCCACAATATTCCCCCTACCCACAATATTCCCCCTACCCACAATATTCCCCCTACCCACAATATTCCCCCCTACCCACAATATTCCCCCTACCCACAATATTCCCCCCTACCCACAATA
Source organism: Ampullaceana balthica (assembly GCA_944989445.1). NCBI lineage: Eukaryota > Metazoa > Mollusca > Gastropoda > Lymnaeidae > Ampullaceana > Ampullaceana balthica. The sequence goes on from CALYLW010000405.1 coordinate 424,534, forward strand.
TTCCCCACTATCCACGCCTAAGATAATCCCTATCTGTTCCATGTCTTTCTTTACATATTCTATGATCCACTCATCCGAACCTTTAATCATTTTAAAATCTCTTCCTTACACAACTTTAACCAAGGCGTTATGCGACTGTCGTCTGTCCGTAGGTCTCCATGACAACGCCATGACGTCACGACAATGACAATTCTGTTTATGTTTGTGGCAGCCTCAGCCCCACTCCAACCACCCCTCCCCCCACCAACCAAAGCGCTGTGCCCTCAAACTACGGGTATTACCAGCATGGTCAGTTACACTGTTGGACACGGCATGGTCAGTTACACTGTTGGACACTGCATGGTCAGTTACACTGTTGGACACGGCATGGTCAGTTACACTGTTGGACACGGCATGGTCAGTTACACTGTTGGACACGGCATGGTCAGTTACACTGTTGGACACGGCATGGTCAGTTACATGTTGGGCTTATAGACAGACCCAGTCAATACAAGATACGTATAGTGGTATAGACAGACCCAGTCAATACAAGATACGTATAGACAGACCCAGTCAATACAAGATACGTATAGACAGACCCAGTCAATACAAGATACGTATAGACAGACCCAGTCAGTTCAAGATACTTATAGAAAGACCAAGTCATTACAAGATACTTATAGACAGACCAAGTCATTACAAGATACTTATAGACAGACCAAGTCAATACAAGATGCTTATAGAAAGACCAAGTCAATACAAGATGCTTATAGAAAGACCAAGTCAATACATGATGCTTATAGAAAGACCAAGTCAATACAAGATGCTTATACTTATAGAAAGACCCAGTCAATACAAGATGCTTATAGAAAGACCCAGTCAATACAAGATGCTTATAGACCCAGTCAATACAAGACAATTATAGACCGACCCAGTCAGTACAAGATTTAACAACTGCATGGTCAGTTACACGTTTGACTTATAGAAAGACCCAGTCAATACAAGATACAAAGAACTGCATAATGGCAGTCGGTGGAATTGTTCAAAGATAGGGGGAGAGTAGAGAGGGGGGAGAGTAGAGAGGGGGAGAGTAGAGAGGGGGGAGAGTAGAGAGGGGGGAGAGTAGAGAGGGGGAGTGGGGAATAGGAAGAGGTGATAAGGTAAGTGAAGAGAGAAAGTGATTATTTGGAAGAAAGACGGGCTGAAAATAAGAAAAGGGGCATGAGACAGAGAGAGAGAGAAAGAGAGAGAGAGAGCGAATAATGGGAAAGACTGCGCTTTGAGGCTGTACGGTGTTCCCAGCATGTGGAGGAAATGGAGAAGAGAATTTCAGCCGTAAAATGCCGAGAATCGATCAAAGTAATGGTCCTTGATGAGGAGCGAACATTTCCGTTTAAGACCGGGTGAGTGCGTGTTGATGCATGGGATGAAATAAATACACGAATGAGAAAGATAAAATATGATAGAAGGGAAAATCCCGATGTTTTACCATGACACTTCTCCTATGTGTGTGTCAGCCGTTTCCTGGAAAGACAACTAAATAAAAGATGTATGTTCTGTGGCTTGCTGAGCGGCTGACAGGGATACGCCATGACTCCAGAAACGGAAGTCACATGTCAGGACACCAAGGGGCCGTGCTCTTAATTTACCTGGTCAACAAAACCAAGTATGGGGCCGTCCATAAAGTGCGTCACGCTATTTTTGACCATTTTTTGACCCCCCCCCCTTTTCCCCAACTGTCACAAATCTCAGGGGGACCCCCCCCCCTTTTCGAAACAAATTTAATCAACACCTAAGTAAAATATTTAATTTAATACTTAAATTACACTTCACTATTAAACTATAAAATTTACACTTAAAAGTAGGGATGTACCAGATTCAAATTTTTAAATCCGGTCGGAGCTGAATTAGACCGGATTTATGAAGTGAAATCCGGCTGGAGCCGGAATCAGATTTCTTAAAATGGCCGGCTTCCGGATTTGCGGAGCCAATATGAATATATATATAAATTAGGGATCTACCGGCCAGCCGGATTTATGTAGTGAAACCTGCCGGAGCCGAAGCCGGAGCCGGATTTTTAAAAATAGCCGGATACTGGAACCGAAATCCCGTACATCCCCCACTTAAAAGCACTATCATTTTATTAAAAATGACTTAATTAGTTGAATAGTTAATTGTCAACAGTTTTCACAGTTATTCAATGAAACAGTAACTCAATCTAGATCGAATTTGATAACAAAAATTGAGAAAATTAGACTTGACAATTATATAATACACATCATTTATCTGCTACTGCTATCTTTTCATTTACAATGGGTGAGGTCAAGTTTTAGATAATCTTCCGATTATGCATTCTATTGACACAGGATAAGAAGTAGATTAGCGAAACTTGATCTCAACCAGCGATTAAATACTAAAAAGGAAACAAAACAATGTGACTAAAAAAAAAGACTAGATTGACAAATTGAAATTATGTGACCAACTCTTGTGCTATATTGAATCTGTTTATTATGGTCCTATGAATTATGTTTCATTCAAAAATATTCACTGGACATCATCTTACAACGGTGAAGTGAACTGTTCATCCATAGTTACGACTGGCATCAATCTTTCACCATCATCGTTTCCTGGAAGGATAATTGCAGACAGATCAACTCGTCCTCATCTAGCCACTCTACAGCCTCTGTATGTGCATTTTCTCTTCTGGCAATAACTGCCATGGGTTCTCCTTGCCGTCTAGAAACGATTCTCAAAGGACGGATGCGTTTTATCTGAGTTGATTCTTGAACAGTTTGGGTGGGCACATTCTCCTGAGCCCGAGCTCTGTGTTGTCCTGTATGTTTCCTCAACATTGTTTGTGAGGCAAAATATAAGTGGCATACTTTGCAAAGTCGATCAAATAAGCTTGTAATCATATGGTTGTACTTTGAACTCCTGTTGATCTTGGCATAATGTCATCACATTTGAGAGTTTGTGCTACAAACAAGGAAGGGAATTTATGAGAATCTGCATCGGCTCTTTCTGAAGCTTTGAGTCCATCAACTGTTTGGTTGATTGGGATTGGAGGAGGGGAAGAATATTGAAGGTAAAACCTTAAAATATGAGCTTCATACTTTGTCGCAACATTTCATATCCTGATATTTAACAATTTGTGTGAAATATTGGCTGGTACGAACATGATTGTCAAACCATTCCTGATCCTTCGACATCAGTCCTTCTACATCTAATTTAGATTTATGAACACATTCAGGATATACGCATTTCATGCTATTTTGACATAAAACTAATTGTAATGTTTCACAAAATTTTTTGATTTTTAAAAAAAAGTTATTTAAATTCTAATAAAAAATATAAATAAATTAGACTTTTTTTTTAAATGTGTGACATCACACATGGCCTGACCCCCCTCCCCCCTGCCACAAAGTTTCACACTTTCTTACACCCCCTAACCCCCTCGGAGCGTGACGTACTTTATGGACGGCCCTTATGCTATCAGTTTCCGTTAGCCGTGGCATCTTAGTGGAACATTATCAAGATATAGGGGCAGTTCTACAAGACATAGGGGCAGTTCTACAAGACATAGGGGCAGCTCTACAAGACATAGGGGCAGCTCTACAAGACATAGGGGCAGCTCTACAAGACATAGGGGCAGTTCTACAAGACATAGGGGCAGTTCTACAAGACATAGGGGCAGTTCTACAAGACATAGGGGCAGTTCTACAAGACATAGGGGCAGTTCTACAAGACATAGGGGCAGTTCTACAAGACATAGGGGCAGTTCTACAAGACATAGGGGCAGTTCTACAAGACATAGGGGCAGTTCTACAAGACATAGGGGCAGTTCTACAAGACATAGGGGCAGTTCTACAAGACATAGGGGCAGTTCTACAAGACATAGGGGCAGTTCCATAGTTCAACAATATATAGGGGCAGTTCAACAATATATATGGTCAGTTCTACAAGACATATGTGAAGTTGGGGACATGGGGAAAGTTCTACAGGACACTTATTGCAGTTCTTCAAGACATAGGGGCAGTTGAACTGGTCATAGAGGGCGTTCAACTAGAATTAGAGGTAGTTCTACAAGAGTCAAGACGTATGGGGCAGTTCAACTTGAGGCAGTTTTAAAAGAGATAGAGATAATTTTTAAAGTAAAAGTGGTAATTCTACAAAGATAAAGGGCAGCTCTGTATCATATATGTGATAGGTGCAGTTCTACAAGTGATAGAGGCATTTCCATAAGTGATAGGGGCATATCCACAAGTGATAGGGGCATATCCACAAGTGATAGGGGCATTTCCACAAGTGATAGGGGCATATCCACAAGAGATAGGGGCATATCCACAAGAGATAGGGGCATATCCACAAGAGATAAGTGCATATCCACAAGAGATAAGTGCATATCCACAAGAGATAGGGGCATTCCCACAAGTGATAGGGGCATTTCCACAAGTGATAGGGGCATATCCACAAGTGATAGGCACATTCCCATAAGTGATAGGGGCATATCAACAAGAGATAGGGGCATATCAACAAGAGATAGGGGCATATCAACAAGAGATAGGGGCATATCAACAAGAGATGGGGGCATTTCCGCAAGTGATAGGGGCATATCAACAAGAGATAGGGGCATTTCCGCAAGTGATAGGGGCATATCCACAAAGGATAGGGGCATATCCACAAGACATAGGGGCATTTCCACAAGAGATAGGGGCATAGCCAAAAGACATAGGGGCATTTCCACAAGAGATAGGGGCATAGCCACAAGACATAGGGGCATTTCCACAAGAGATAGGGGCATAGCCACAAGACATAGGGGCTTTTCCACAAGAGATAGGGGCATAGCCACAAGACATAGGGGCATTTCCACAAGAGATAGGGGCATAGCCACAAGACATAGGGGCATTTCCGCAAGTGATAGGGACATTCCCATAAGTGATAGGGGCATTTCCACAAGTGATAGGGGCATATCCACAAGAGATAGGGGCATTTCCACAAGTGATAGGGGCATATCCACAAGAGATAGGGGCATTTCCACAAGAGATAGGGGCATTCCCACAAGAGATAGGGGCATTCCCACAAGTGATAGGGGCATTTCCACAAGTGATAGGTGCATTTCCACAAGGCATAAAGGACGTTTTCAAGACATACGGACAGAGACAGGACAAGGGATGACGTTAAATTAATTACAAGACACGAGAAATGCAAGTAATTACCTCAATCCAGAATATCTATGCAATTAAATCACTGACACAATTATGCAAGTAATCTACTCACGAGAGATGAGAAATGCAAGTTAATAAACTGTAGAGAAACAGACAGGGTATGCATGCACGCGCCACATTATAAAGGTGAAAGGGCGATACATGTACATATCATATATAGACACACACATGACTTATCTAAAGGCACACGACTCACTATGAAAGAGACCAGGACCTCTCGTCGTTAGTAATAATTAGGTCCAATTATTGTTTGAAACTGACGGTGATACATGTACATACATAGACAGACACACGTACATACATAGACAGACACACGTACATACATAGACAGACACACGTACATACATAGACACGTACATACATAGACACGTACATACATAGACAGACACACGTACATATATAGACACGTACATATATAGACAGACACACGTACATACATAGACACGTACATATATAGACAGACACACGTACATACATAGACACGTACATACATAGACACGTACATACATAGACACGTACATACATAGACACACGTACATACATAGCCAGACACATGTACATACATAGACACATGTACATACATAGACAAACACATGTACATACATAGACAGACACATGTACACACATAGACAGACACATGTACACACATAGACAGACACATGTACACACATAGACAGACACACGTACAAACATAGACACACGTACATACATAGCCAGACACATGTACATACAGAGACAGACACGTGTACATACATAGACACATGTACATACATAGACAGACACACGTACATACATAGATACATGGACACACATAGACAGACACATGTACATACATAGACAGACATATGTACATACATAGACAGACACGTGTACATACATAGACATGTACATACATAGACAGACACATGTACATACATAGACAGACACACGACTTACTATAAAAGACACCAGGTACTCCCGATCGTAAGTTATTAGGTCCACGTATTTCTTGAAGCTGACCGACCTGGAGCCACGATGCTGCGGTCGGCCGACATACCGGAAGTGCAGCCACGATAGCATGATCAACACGATACTGGGTTTATTTTGGTCTTTCATGTCCCAGAACATTCTAGAAATCCGAGGACTTTTCCTCCTCCACCTGTTTCAGACCGGTGTCATGGGGCGTCTTGTCAAAAGTAGAATTCATAATTTCAACAAGTTCAATCCATGTGACAAACTAGAAATCACATTTTTTGGCAAGTAAATCTCAGAATGAAATCCATTTCACAAACAAGAAATCCAATTTTCGGAGAGTACATCTCAGAATAAAATCCATGTCACTTAACAAGAAATCCAATATTTGGCGAGTACATCTAAGAATGAAATCCCTGTCGCAAACAAAGAAAATATCCAAATTTTTAGGCAGTGCAAGTCACGTGAGAAATTTTCAGCGATAACCAAGACCAGAATGCACGTCCCTTGAATTGTGATTCGTTTGGAAACAGTTCACTTTCCCGATTGTCCAAACACAAACCATTTCCCAAAATCAACAACAGCCACGGCAGACCTCCACAGACACACTCAACAGACAAAAAAACAAAAAAACCAACCTCGGCAGACAGACACACCGGACAGACGGACATAGCTTGAAAGGAAGCCAGAGTGACAGAGACGGGATGGAGTAGGGCTAAATGAAAACAAACAATGGAGGGCCACAATCATTAGGCCGTCAGATCGGAGTCTGATGTGAAAGAAATCCAATTGGTTTCCTCCTAGGTACCACCGACCACAAAGATGGGTAGGAAAACAAAATAATAATAGAACCCCCCATCCGGTGGGAAAGACAAGCTAAGTGCAATGTGAAAAAAAACAACTCCGCTTTTATAGATCAGTTGGCATACCCCGGCAAAGCCAGTAGACGCGTCTGTGTTGGTAGTTAACGCTAGTTTTGACTATAAAGCCATGATTCGGAGTGTTGTATGGCTCACGGCAGTAGATTGTACATCATGAGGCTAGTCTGTGATATTAGTTAACGCTAGTTTTGACTACAAAGCCATTGTTCGGAGTGTTATATGGCTCACGGCAGTAGATTGTACAGGATGAGGCTAAGGCGTGGCGTGCGATAACAGAGGAAACATTCATAAAATAAAATGACACCGACTAGAAGCACTTTGCGGGTTTAAATTGTATAGTTGATTCCCTCGTCGTCGATTGTAAAGCAGGATGGCGGTCAGTGGCGTCACCAGGGGGGTGCGGTGGGGGGCGGGCCGCCCCGGGTGACACCACCACAATGGGGTGACACCAAAATGTAAAATTCTGTATGTTCCCGTTATTTATTGAAAGACTCGGAGGATTTCTATGGGGGAAAGTCGTAAGGGGGTGACACCATGAGCCACCGCCCCGGGTGACGCCAACCCTAGTGACGCCCCTGATGGCGGTTCTAAAGTTATCAAATAACTTGACACAAGACCACGACAGTCTAGGAGTGTGATCAATGGTTATAAAACTATCCCATATCCCAGGACTAGGATTATACTACAACGACGGAGTTTTCTTGTTTTTTCCTCGCCATTTCTTAACAACGGGTCCTCTGTAAACTGCAGTTTCCGTGTGTTTGCGTGTGTGTGTGTGGGGAGGTGGGTCTAAATTAGGTCATTTCTAGACTAATTGAAGATATTTATTTTAATATTTGTAGCATAATGATTAAATATAAAACTAAATAATACATCAAATATATTTTAATCGAAAGAGACCGCCAATATGTGTTTCCTATTCTTTTATAATTCACGCTTAACTGGTCCCTAGTTTTATATGTTTTCGGTAATTGAATAGTTCCCCAAACATCATCGTTTTCGAAAGTCAAAATTAGTCGCACAACTTCATCGACACGTGATGATACACCATCACCCATTCTTTTTGTTCCAAGTCTTGCTCTTTTCCCAACTTCATCTAATATTGCAACCCCACCAGACACACACACACACGAAAAGTCCAGGCCCAAGTCCTCTAATCTTTCAAAACCCCCCAGACATACACACACACGAAAATTCCAGGCCCAAATCCTCTAATCTTGCACCCCCCACCAGACACACACACACACACGAAAAGTCTAGGCCCAAGTCCTCTAATCTTGCACCCCCCCCACCAGACACACACACACGAAAAGTCCAGGCCCAAGTCCTCTAATCTTGCAAAACCCCCCAGACATACACACACACACGAAAATTCCAGGCCCAAATCCTCTAATCTTGCACCCCCCCCCCACCAGACACACACACACACACACGAAAAGTCCAGGCCCAAATCCTCTAATCTTGCACCCCCCCCCCAGACACACACACACACACACACACGAAAAGTCCAGGCCCAAGTCCTCTAATCTTGCACCCCCCCCAGACACACACACACACACGAAAAGTCCAGGCCCAAATCCTCTAATCTTGCACCCCCCCCCAGACACACACACACGAAAAGTCCAGGCCCAAATCCTCTAATCTTGCACCCCCCCCACCAGACACACACACACGAAAAGTCCAGGCCCAAGTCCTCTGCCTCTAATCTTGCACCCCCACCCCCACCAGACACACACACACGAAAAGTCCAGGCCCAAGTCCTCTAATCTTGCACCCCCTCACCACCAGACACACACACACGAAAAGTACAGGCCCAAGTCCTCTGCCTCTAATCTTGCACCCCCACCCCCCATCAGACACACACACACACACGAAAAGTCCAGGCCCAAGTCCTCTAATCCCTCGCTAACAAACTCACCCTCTGGGGTTTGAAAGAGCCCGGAACCCATCGCTCAAACAGCCGTCTTCGGGCAGCCCTGTCCATGGTACAACGACAGCCCCTAGCGTAGACAAGATGGGCTTCACCTCGTCTTGTAGCAAACACCTGTGACGTCAGCGAGACGGCGGTGATGCAGCTCGGTGCGACGCGCCACGGTGTGGTGCGCAAATTCGATTTTTGCAATATGCAGCGCAAAACAAACAAGTTAGGGACGCATCTCTATGCGCTGTCATGGGAGGTCTATTTAGGAGCATAAACACCAAGCACGCTGCGCGTGCGCCCCAAAGTGGGCCGCTGACATTCAGTGGATCAGATTACTTGGATTGCATGTGGTCCCCGTGGGCCTCGCATCACGTGATTATACATCGCCATGTCTCATTGGGGTTAGCGTAGCATTTGGGCTAGAATTCTTTTAGCCCTGTGATAAAAAAAAACGCGGTGCTTGTATAATCCACTTCATTTATGCCGCCATCCCCTTAGTGTTGTTTTGCCTCTGCAGAGAGAGAGAGAGAGAGATCGCTCGTTCACTCAAAACCCCAAGAAGCGTACATAAATCTAGCTTTTTAAACAAATAAAGCTTTTTAATGGCGTAAAAATTTAACGGTGCGGCTATCTATTTAATAAAATCAACAAAACTGTCAAGTCTCTGCACACCCACCCCTCCCAAATTGAATCCCATCTGGTGAGATCAAGGGCACATCAATCATATTCACTCGAATATGGAACATCCTTCACATTATCCTTTCTTATAAATCTACAGACGCTCGTTCTATAAAGAAGATATTATCAGTGGTTTGTTTCCAGTCTTGCATTTTTTATTAGAGTTTGGATTGTTGAACTTGTTTTGGTTGTCCAGGTTTGTTCAGGCGACACATTCCACTCCCGAATGCAAGAAGGGAAGAGGGGGATTTGTATGCGTTTGTTCTTGCATACGATACACGTTTTTTTTAAAAATCTCTCTTTGACTATCAGAGTATCGTAATTGATTGGTCTGGTGTTGTATATCAACGTTAGAATTTAATGCTACAGGTATTATGCGTTTACAATCATTTGTCCAGATGAAGTTTTCTACAAACAATCTCGCCACTAGCCCAACCTGTCTGTCACGTATGCATTCACGAGTGTATCGCGTGCTGTATGACGGAGAGGTCACGTGAGTGAAAGCGCGGGAAGAAAGAGTCGTTCCCATTGGCTAAGAAGGTTGGGAGATCAGTTGTCAGAGAAGTTCCGTGGTGGAAGGACGGAAGATGTGTGTGTGCCAGTGTATTCCACGTTGTATAACCTCAAATTATATGTCATGTATATAGTATACATATTAAAGTTGTTTTTATTGAAAACAAGTTCTTCAGAGGATTATTGTGTACAAGGTTTTGTATTGAGAGAACGCCTACAAGAGTAACATTAAATAAGAAAACCATTGACACTGTCAGTGATAGTCACGTTATAATAAATCAAAGGAAGCAATACAAACATTCTTAGTGTTGGAGCTTGACAAACCTGTCGTGTGGGGGGGGGGTATTTCTTTACATTTTTTTACAGGTCTATTATTTAAAATAATAATAATTGATAATTTATATAACGCTGTACCCCCGCAGTAAGGAACTGGGCTAAAGGCGCTTTACATAAAGATAATAGCATATATATATATATATATATATATATATATAATAAATTAAATAAACATTCATATCCAAATAACTACATAAATTACAGTACGGTACGCCTAAGCTAGGTTTATCATTAGAAGAAATGTTTAATTAATTTTGAAAGTGAAGTTTGAAAATATGTGTTATTTAGGTGTTGTTTTTTTAAACCCACACTTTTGTTATTTTCAAGTCATTGAAGATTTAATCAGCGATCAGGAAATGGTTTTCAACATATGACTAAAAAAACGCACGGCACACATGAAATGTAAACACGTCACGCGTAAGTGTAGGTAAGAGGTGACATATCGATCTTAACAGAGTGTCACATTGGTGGGAGGTGAATGCACACAACTTCAAGTGTATTAGACCCCAAAGGTTGGTCAAAGTAGTGACGCAAGTAACAGGTTCGTCAAGGGTTAATGAGGATCACCGCCCGCCCCCACCCCCAATGTGTGCACCCTTCTGGCCATGCTTAACATTGTCATCAGATTTGTGGACATTAAATCCGACTAGACGACCCAATGTGAGTCGAAATCGACATGCTAAATTACACTACAAACACATCATGAAATTTTAATCGTTTCCGAACTGTATCCAATTTTCCCTCTAAGGTCTGTTGGTTCGAGTGCAAAGTAAAAAAAAACAACCTCGTGTGCAAAGTTGCACAGCTCAGAGGCGTCACTAGGGTCGGTGTCACCCGGGGCGGTAGCTCATGGTGTCACCCCCTCATGACTTAACCCATAGAACACCTCCGACTTTTCCAGTGCCGAATAACGGGAACATACAGAATTTTACATTTTGGTGTTAACCCCCTGATGGTGTCACCCAGGGCGGCCCGCCCCCCACCGCACCCCCCTAGTGACGCCACTGGCACAGCTCCCCATTTTTGTGTGTGCAATATTTTACAAAATTTGCTGCGCGGTAATTCAAAACAGCTTCACGATCTCGCAACAAGGCGGCTTAAAGGGAACATTGACTATATCCCAAGCGAGTTTTTCTTGTGTTTCATGATACCATTTCAATAATGGTATAAAAAATCCTCCAAAAAAACAACTTAAATTAGAGATAACGAACATGAAGAAGTGGATGTTACAGTTACAGGGAAGAAGAAAAAAGGCTTGGGGGGTGTGAACTAAAGGGGATTCTTCAAATGTGAAGGCCTGTTTTGTAACGTAACTTTATTAAGTGAAAGTTAAAGCTTTTCCTCCGATTTTGTTTGGTGGATTATTTTGTTATAAAAAAATAAAAAACAAAAACACCCAACTAATATATATCTAATCTATAGTTACGAGCAACCAAGCCCGTCCAATGACGTTCCCTTCAACAGCCGTCTCGACCGGCATACACGTGCATCACGTCAAAAATACTATTCATTATAGTTAAAATAAATAACTCGTAAAAACAGAGCTTTTGACTCTTTGACTATAAATCCCAACGCGCATAACTCAAAATAAAGTCTTGGAAGAAATACTGCACCGAAAATAACTCGTTTTGAACGTCCGCGTAAACTTGATATGATTGGCTGTAGGAGTCATGTGTGTTTGAGAGACCAATCGCTATAGACAACGGGACAGAACTTAGCCTTTTATTATATAGGAAGGATGTTAGAATGCTGAAATTCATATATGAAACGGTAGAGTTCTCTTCTGTCTACAGTGGATACGATAAAGAATTCATTCTGTATACTAGTAAGAATTGTAACTAATAATACCGGAAAACGGATCTCATTACGTAACGTTACTATTTTTATACACGACTTTCATCATGTATATGGAAGTAACACTATGTTTGTAAAAGAATCATCAATATAAATAATTCCCGTCGTCTGTATGTATGTAAGTATGTATGTGTGGATGTAACATTTTTTAGAAAGCAGCGCACCAAATTACTGCACCAAAAATAACTCTTTTCGAACGTTCCGCATAAAATTGTTCAATATGATAATAAATGAATCAAATAAAAATAAATGAAAGTTCTGTATTGCGTTATTTTTTAATCTGATGTGTATTCATTTTGAAAACTCCCGTCATTTTTGACGGGTGATACAATTCTAGTATAGCACAATGAACGAATATAAAAGTTAAATCTTCGACAAGTCCACTAAACTGACTCAAGTTAACACAGAATAAACCAATATTTGTTGATACAATCCCTGGCAGAATATCCGGATATTTGATGAATATTTCAATGACACTAGCCCAGCTGGACATCCGGGACATTTCTGTCAATAGATTTCCGACACAATGTGACAATGCAGATACGATGCGTATGCCAGCATTTTCCCTTGTTTATCATGGGTGTAGTATGTGATGTTAGCATTCTCGTCTGTTCGTTTATTATGTATGATATGTATTATTTGGGGTGTATGGGGTGTCCATGGGAGGGGTAGCACCTCTGGATGGGGAGCAGTCGTACTCCTCCTTGGGGTAGTTCACCACCTTTGGTCCCCACCTGGCACTCAACTCTCACCTGTGGCTCCAAGTAGCTGTAGCATGCACAGCGGCCACACCCCGGTAAACGGTCTCGACTGATCGGCTAAACCAGGTGAGGGTAAGCCGATGGGATAAAAACCTCGGTGAAGTGGGATTTGTCTACCCAGCATGTGAAGACTGGTTTTCGGCTGCCTGCGCGCTGGTTCTTCTATGGGCCAACGGGCAAGAGGCGATACACAGCAAAGCATTGTGGAGTGCTAAGAGCTTGACGAGACACATAGGACGTCCTGGTCATCCACTGCACCCAATCTCATTCCCAGCTGTCTCGACAACGTCTTGCTGCTGGACCAGATGGTTTTGGGCGAGAGAGTGAGGTCGACGTGTTGCGCGAATCCTCCTCACTTTAAACAAAGTCACAGCGCAAGTCACTCTCATCATCATCATCGATTCATTCCAAAGCCCTGTAGCGACAGGCAAGTGGCGAAGCGGCAGGTGAGGGTACACTGGCAGCCGTAGTCACAAACCTGCATGCAGGCGGCTCAGGCCATAGGGTCGTTCACCACTGACACTGAGCAGCAGCGGTGTCCGGCAGCCCCCTGAGCGACTGAGCAGCCCTCTTTAGGAATGCACTGCTCACCTCCATGGCATGAGGAAGGGGCTAGAAAAGGTGCCCTAAACATTGCCTGCTCAAATCTTCCCTGGCCAGACTACCGCAGCTGGCGGGGACCCTATTTCTGCGGTCGCAAACTAAAGAAAAAGCCGAGGACTATTCCTCTCACCCTGGGCACATGGAATGTGCGCACACTAATGGACAGAGATGAAACAAATAGACCCCAACGGAGGACTGCCCTGGTGGGCCACGAACTTTCAAGATATGACGTCGACATTGCCGCTCTCAGCGAGACCCGTCTACCAGGAGAGGGCGTACTAAGTGAAAGAGGCTCCGGCTACACCTTCTATTGGAGTGGCAGAGGGAGCGAGGAACGCCGTGAGGCCGGTGTTGGCTTTGCCATGAAGACATCATTAGTATGCAAACTCGCTAGTCCTCCAAAGTGCATAAATGACAGACTCATGACGATGAGACTGCCTCTGTTGGCCGGGAAGAAATACCTCAACATCATCAGCTGCTATGCCCCAACAATGACTAACCCTGATGAAGTGAAATCCAAGTTTTACGAGGACCTTCACTCTATCATCGCCAATATTCCTTCCACTGATAAGCTTGTCATACTTGGTGACTTTAATGCAAGAGTAGGCTGCGATGACGCTCTTTGGGACGGTGCGATAGGAAAACATGGAGTGGGCCGGTGTAATAGCAATGGTCTCCTGTTGCTTCAGACGTGTGTGGAACATGACTTGTTGATTACTAACACAGTATTCAGTCTTCCCACAAGAAACAGGACCTCATGGATGCACCCTCGCTCCAAGCACTGGCACCTAATAGACTACGTCATCACAAGGAAGAAAGATAGACAAGACGTTCGTGTGACTAAATCACTCTGCGGTGCTGAATGCTGGACAGACCATCGTCTCATCATCTCTAAACTTAAGATATGCATTCAGCCCAAAAGACGGCCCCAAGGAAGGAAAACCCTAAGACGGCTAAACATCACAAAGCTAAACTGTGCGAGTACTAAACAATCTCTGGAGACAGCCCTGGAGGGCAAACTGAGATCCACCACTCTAAACAATACGAACATTGAGACTGTTTGGACGAACTTTAGAGATCTAATCTACAGCACAGCCTCCCAAATCCTTGGACCCGCGACGAGAAAGCACCAAGACTGGTTCGATGACAATTGCGTTGAAATCAAGCAAATGTTGGCAGAGAAACATCAACTCCACAAAAGACACATCAGCAATCCCAGGTCTTCAACCGTAATGGACTCATATAATAGCATACGCCGCGTCATACAACAAAAACTTCGCTGGATGCGAGACTCATGGCTAAACAAGAAAGCTGATGAGATTCAACAATATGCAGACAGGCATGATATGAAGAATTTTTACAACGCCATTAAGGAAGTGTACGGACCCACAACGTCTAATTCATCCCCGCTTCTCAGTGCTGACGGGACATATCTAATTACTGACGGGGAGAAGATTCTTGAGCGCTGGGCTGAACACTTTCATGCTGTCCTAAACAGCAACTCAAGTATAAATGAAGATGCTATCAGTCGCCTCCCTCAAGTACCAATTAACCTGGCAATGGATGACCCGCCTACACTTCTTGAGACGCAAAGAGCTGTACATCTTCTGTCATGTGGAAAGGCTCCTGGAGCAGACTCAATTCCAGCAGAAATATACAAAGAAGGTGGCATGGTTCTACTAGAAAAGCTGCATGAAATCTTCCAAATGATGTGGCAGCAAGAGGCTGTCCCCCAGGATTTTAAAGATGCCTCTATAGTCCACTTGTACAAGCGAAAAGGGAACCGCCAAGCCTGCGATAATCATCGTGGAATTTCACTGCTATCAATTGCAGGAAAAATACTCGCCAGAATTCTCCTAAATCGCCTAAATGCACATCTGGATCAGGGTCTTTTACCAGAAAGCCAATGTGGTTTCCGGAAAGAACGCGGGACCATTGACATGATTTTTGCAGCCAGGCAATTGCAGGAAAAGTGTCAAGAGCAGAATATGGACATATTTTCCATTTACATAGACCTTACGAAAGCCTTTGACACAGTCTGCAGAGAGGGCTTATGGAGGATTATGGCCAAGTATGGGTGTCCAAATAAGTATATAGCCATTGTAAGGCAATTTCATGATGGCATGCAGGCTCGAGTCCAGGACAACGGAGAGGTCTCTAAACCATTCCCTGTCACAAATGGCGTTAAGCAAGGCTGTGTTCTGGCCCCAACATTGTTCAGCCTCATGTTCTCAGCCATGCTTACAGAGGCCTTCAGGAATAGAAATGTAGGCATGGACTTCAGGTATCGCACTGATGGTCGTCTGTTCAACCTCAGGAGGCTTAAAGCTAAGACAAAGGTCAAATCAGACAGCATCCTGGAACTTCTTTTTGCTGATGATTGTGCCCTTAACGCGGGCTCTGAAGCACAACTGCAACTAAGTGCTGATAAATTTTCCAGTGCGTGCTCTAACTTTGGGCTCACCATCAGCACAAAAAAGACAGAAGTGTTATACCAGCCGGCCCCGGGCAAATCCTATACTGAGCCAAACATATTCATCAACGGCAACAAAATCAACACAGTGAGCCGCTTTACTTACCTTGGCAGCACACTGTCCCAGAAGGCCAATATTGATGACGAGGTGAACTCGAGAATCTCAAAGGCCAGCGCAGCATTCGGTAGATTGCATGACAGTGTCTGGAACAGAAGGGGAATCAGCACCCAAACAAAACTAAAAGTATACAGAGCTGTAGTGCTCCCCACCTTACTATATGCATGTGAAACTTGGATTGTATACCAACGCCATGCGAGGTTGCTGAACCACTTCCACACCAAAAGCCTTAGAAAAATTCTCAATATAAAATGGCAGGAAAAAGTTCCAGACACCGAAATATTAGCCAGGTCAGGACTCCCCAGCATCCACACTATCCTCATGCAAAGCCAACTACGCTGGGCGGGGCATCTAGTGCGCATGCCCGATCATCGCCTACCCAAGAGGCTCTTCTACGGTGAACTTACCGAAGGGCAAAGAGCACGCGGAGGTCCACGAAAGCGCTACAAGGACACGCTTAAAACTGCTCTGAAGGCCTTCGACATCGGACATGACTCCTGGGAAGCGGCAGCCAGTAACCGAGCCCACTGGCGCTCTACGATATGGAATGGCGCAGCTGTCTGTGAAGCAAATAGACAACAGGCTGCCAAGTTAAAACGCCAGGCCAGAAAGGAACGAAACCAAAACCCCCCTGAAGGGACCGCTTCTATCTCTTGTCCGACATGCGGACGCCTCTTTCGCGCAAAAATAGGGTTAATAAGCCACCAGAGAACACATGTGGCGGCCCAGCAAATATGATGAGAGTGGTCATCGTCGATCACGACGGACGAACAACAACAACATGATATGTATGTAATTTAGCATCATGTCCTGATGAATATAAATGCGATACGCAAAGGTTAGCATTCTCATATGTTTATTTTTGTATGCTAACAGGCAAAGCTAGTAGAAAAAAATATTAATCTTCAAGTCCTTTTGGGTTTCCTTCAAAAGCCTTCAGTGCAAAATAAAATACTGTTTTCTTTTAACTGAAACTTTTAGTAGAGCTCTTAAGGGCATTTACGGACAGGTCAGTATGGTCAGCACTTAACGGGCTATCATTGAACTATAGGCCCGTTTGGGATTCTGATTAAAAGTGCAGTCCTATAAACCAGTGCTTCTCAAAACTTTTTAGTATTGCTGACCACCACTTCGAGAAGCACTGCTATAAGCTATGTTATATATTTTAGAACATCTTTGTCTATATGAGGTTTGTGCTATCCACATTAAGGGCGTGACCCAACAGCACACCCAGAATTGTACACCACTCAACGGGTCTTAAACCATTTCGCAAATAGTGTCGACATGTCTGAGTGAGAGCACCCGGGCTAAGATTGTCATATTAATAATTTGATCCCAGGGGGGACCGGGTTGTTAAAAGAAAAAAGTATTGGTGATTTTTTTCCATTCACCTAGTTCATTGTATGTTGTTTTTCATTGGACACGTTGGTTGTTAAAAAAAGGACACGAAAGCTTTTCACCGTTTCTACAAACGTAACAAACAAACAAAAACTATAGATGTTGAAAGCACCGTTCACAAACAGACAATGAAATAACTGATACATGCACACTCAGGGCGAGCGCGCACACACACAGAGGAAGGCTCAGGTGCTCGCATTCACGTATACCCGCACACGCTTACAGGAAGGCCCAGGCGGGCATTCACGTATACCCGCACACGCACACACAGGGAAGACTATAATAATAATATAATAATTGATAATTTATATAGCGCTGTATCCCAGTAAGGAACCGGGCTCACAGCGCTTTACATGGAGATCATAACATACATATCATAATTAAATAACCATTCATACCATAATAACAACATAAAGGACAGTACATTACACATAAGCTACGCTAATCATTAAAACAAATTAATGTTTCATTAATTTTGTAAATACATTTTGAAAAGATGCGTCTTAAGTGCAGTTTTAAAGGACTTGGTAGTTGGAATACTACGGATGTGTAATGGTAGAGAATTCCATTGTTTGAAAAGAGAATGCCTTTTCGCCAAAAGTTTTAGTTCGTGTCTTGGGAACACAGAGAAGACCAAGGGCGCGCATTCACGTATACACGCACACGCACAAAAACTAAGGATCCGAACTAATTACGTGACGGGTGTCATAGGCAATATGATGGGGAGTGGCCGAACTTTCGTGTTCCAACCTCCCCCCCCGGCATATAAAGGAGGATTTATCCACTGACCGGGTTTGGGAAAGAGGTAATTCATCCATGAAAGGTTGAGGTATAGGGTTCATTTATCCATACATGGAGGGATGAGGTAACGGGTTCATTTATCCATAAAGAGGAAGGTTGAGGTAAAGGGTTCATTTATTCATAAAGAGGAAGGTTGAGGTAAAGGGTTCATTTATTCTTAAAGAGGAAGGTTGAGGTAAAGGGTTCATTTATTCATAAAGAGGAAGGTTGAGGTAAATGGTTCATTTATTCATAAAGAGGAAGGTTGAGGTAAATGGTTCATTTATTCATCCACGAAAGGTCGAGGTAAAGGGTTCATTTATCCATAAAGAGGAAGGTTGAGGTAAAGGGTTCATTTATCCATAAAGAGGAAGGTTGAGGTAAAGGGTTCATTTATCCATAAAGAGGAAGGTTGAGGTAAATGGTTCATTTATTCATCCATGAAAGGTTGAGGTAACGGGTTCATTTATTCATCCATGAAAAGTTGAGGTAAAGGATTCATTTATCCATAAAGAGGAAGCTTGAGGTAACGGGTTCATTTATCCATCCATGGAAGGTTGAGTTAACGGGTTCATGTATCCATAAAGTTTTTTGGTGGAGGGGGTGTGGATTTATCGAGGAACAATTGAGGCGATGTGGTGTTGCATCCACGGACAGGTTGGGTAATGAATGCGTATAAAATTTCCCCTAATTACAATATCACATGCGTAAAATGTCCCATGTATACACCATCCGTTACATTTTTGCTACTTGAAAAAACAGGGATCGACAAGGAAAAATTGGAGTGCGAAAATGTGATTTGATTTTCTCGCACCAATTCTCGTCTCCAGCGAGCTGACCCTTCACCCCCCACACACACACACTGTCTTTGAAAGAATTTCCCAACTGGCCAGTGGCATGGGAAGAAATGAAATTACGTCATCAATCATGGCTTAAAACACCTTAAAGGATCTCTGTGGAGAGAAAGCTAACTACGAACTAACCTGATTGGCTGGAGACTACAGACTAATTAAACCTGATTGGCTGGATACTACAGACTAATTAAACCTGATTGGCTAGATACTAAAGACTTATTAAACCTGATTGGCTAGATACTACAGACTAATTAAACCTGATTGGCTAGATACTAAAGACTTATTAAACCTGATTGGCTAAATACCACAGACTAATTAAACCTGATTGGCTGGATACTACAGACTAATTAAACCTGATTGGCTAGATACTAAAGACTTATTAAACCTGATTGGCTAGGTACTACAGACTTATTAAACCTGATTGGCTAGGTACTACAGACTAATTAACCTGATTGGCTAGGTACTACAGACTAATTAAACCTGATTGGCTAGATACTACAGACTAATTAAACCTGATTGGCTAGGTACTACAGACTAACTGAACATATTAGATGGATATTACAGATTACCACTAACTACATACCCCAGACTACCACTGACACAATACCCGAGACTACCACTGGCTGGTAGCAGATGGTAGGTTAATGGAAACAATTGTTAATGATCAAGTCAACAAATGTGCTGACGGCACACCACAGTCGCCAGGGGCGGGTCCTGCTTTTCGCACCCTCTTTACAATAACAGCAGATGTGCCGCCAACAAAAAACTACACAAAAAAGGGTCGTGCCACGCCCCCGCCCCCCCGGACACAAGGTCGCCTAAGCATCACGTTTCTATTCCAGTTGTAGATACACACACTGTGCAGTTGTGAAAGTGCGTATCTTTCCTTAATAACCAAAAAAGTTCGGTGGCACTTAAGAAACTCAACACAAGTTTTAAAAGTGAGAATTTACTATCAATATATGCCATCAGTCAAAAGAATATATCACGAAGATTGATGAGAGAAGAAGATACCATTAGTGGAGGAGAGGAGATATCATTAGTGGAGGAGAGGAGATATCATTAGTGGAGGAGAGGAGATATCATTCCACGAGAGATTAAAAAAAAAGATACCATTTGTTGAGAGGAGAGAAGATACAATTCCGTGATAAGAGAGAAGCTAACATTTGTTCGGGGGAAAGAAAAAACCAGTTGGTCAGAGGAGAGAAGATACCATTCCGTGATAAGAGAGAAGCTAACATTTGTTCGGAGGAAAGAAAAAACCAGTTGGTCAGAGGAGAGAAGATACCATTTCGTGATAAGAGAGAAGCTAACATTTGTTCGGAGGAAAGAAAAAACCAGTTGGTCAGAGGAGAGAAGATACCATTCCGTGATAAGAGAGAAGCTAACATTTGTTCGGAGGAAAGAAATAAAACAAACCCGTAAAAACAAAGTTTTTGACTATAAATCCCTTATATATGAGACATAACTAACAGTATTGATTATTTTCAAACATTTACAGACTGAATCTGTCTTAACTCAAGTTTGCTTCATAACCCTGGGGGGGGGAAGGGAAGGGGGGGCCGAGGGGTGGGGGGGAGAGGGGAAAAGTATGGTCACCGATTCGCTTGACCGAGCTCAGCGTGACACGTAAAATGTAAACAAAAGCACCCCATCGCTTCGTTGGGTCGCCTCAATTCGTCAGCTCAAACTTTCACGTGGGAAAAAAACAATAACAAACCGTGAATTTGAATTACATACCTCATATAAGGATAAACTAAAAATGCATTAATTTAATTACGGTACGTTCGATCGATCTGAAATTTTGAGACGATGCATTGTTAGGTCAGACGGGTCAGTGTGCCAAATTTCAGCTCGATCGAATCACGGGAAGTGGGTCATTTTCGACTTTTGTTTTTCCGCCCGCCCATGAGATGATGAGATGATCAGACGGCCGCGAAGTTAATATAAGGGATTTAAAAACCAGTTGGTCAGAGGAGAGAAGATACCATTCGGTGAGATTCTGTGAGATAAAAAAGCTACCATTCCGTGAGAAGAGAGAAGACATCGTGCTCAAAAGAGAGGATATCTGTTGAAGGAGAGGAGGCACCACCTTGTATGAGAAAACCATGTGGTGAACATTTTAGAAACATCCGTGGTTGCTAAGGACTACGCCATGCGTGATGCTAGTGAATATTCTCAAGCCATCTAAATGTTGAAATCATGCCGTGTTCAGAGAGAAAGCCGCGTTGCTGGCAAGGATCGAGAAAGCCGTGCACACAGAAAACTGTATCATGTAGCGCTGGGAGATCTTATTTCAAGTCGCTAAAACTGATTGGTTCTTTAAGTAAAAGAATTCCAACTCCCCCGGGAGGAAGGCAGCGCAATGGAGAGAGATTCTCGATCAATAAAAATGAATTAATTTTTCATGACGACACAAATGTCGACGCACAAGGTATGGTGATGGCGGGAAAGGTTGATTGGTCACTGGGGAGCGTATTGGTGCGCGGCGCAGCTCAGTGGATACGATGGATTTGGTGGATCGGGCCACTGTGGATATGGCTAATTTAAGGGAAGTCAGATTCGTTGGGGGGGGGTAGATCGGGGGTGGGGTGGTGAACGAGAATAGTTAATAAAAGGGTAGATCAAGGGTTAGACAGGGAATGGGTAGATTTGTGGGGAGGGGGGTGAACGCGAGTAGTTAGTTAATAAACGGGTAGATCAAGGGTTAGACAGGGAATGGGTAGATCGGGGTGGGGGGACGATAAAATGGGGAGTTAACAGCGGTGTGTCGCTTAAAGGGAAGTTACCATGCATGGGTAGATGAAATGAAGGAAGATGCTAACATGAATAGGCATAGATTAAAGGTAGATTAGAAAGAAAATAACGCGAATAGGCGGGGGAGGGGGGTAGGGGAGGGGGGTAAAGATAAATGGGTATAATAAAGGGAGTTAACATGAATTGACAAAATGAAAAGTAAATAGATTAATTAAATAGGATTTTTTTTAAAATTAATACTTTGTATAAATATAAATCTGAAAATAAACCAAATCTGATTTTTAAAAGATTTACTGCCATCAATATGGATAATGGAATATATATACTTCAAAACAAATGGTAATAGAATTTTTTTTTAATAAAAGGGTATAAAGACACACCCAAAAAAAACAACAACAGATAATTGAGCCCATGTAATAAATATCTCTCAATATTCCAATACTTGCACCGTTGGCAACCGAAAATAGGAGCAACAGAGACCACAGGCCATTAGTAGATACGCTGCAAGCGGCCGCGAGCACAGTCCAAGACAGAAGCAGCTTGGGCGCCCAGTCTCCCTAACGTGATTTCTCGGTGTGATCCATGGGCCAACGGGGAATTCCCACAGAACGTCATTTAGACTTGAGTGAACGGAAACATAACACCGCCTTAACGCTTTAGCTTGTGTGCCACCCTACAGCCAAGCTGTTGACTTCTTGTACATGCTGACCCCGAGGTGAATAGATAACACCGCCTTAACGCTTTAGCTGGTGTGCCACCAAACACCCGTCCCTACAGCCCAGCCGTTGACTTCTTGTACATGCTGACCCGGGGGGAGGGGAGGTGAATAGATAACACCCGCCTTAACGCTTTAGCTGGTGTGCCACCAAACACCCGTCCCTACAGCCCAGCCGTTGACTTCTTGTACATGCTGACCCCGAGGTGAATAGATAACACCGCCTTAACGCTTTAGCTGGTGTGCCACCAAACACCCGTCCCTACAGCCCAGCCGTTGACTTCTTGTACGTGCTGACCCCGAGGTGAATAGATAACACCGCCTTAACGCTTTAGCTGGTGTGCCACCAAACACCCGTCCCTACAGCCCAGCCGTTGACTTCTTGTACATGCTGACCCCGGGGGGGGGGAGGTGAATAGATAACACCGCCTTAACGCTTTAGCTGGTGTGCCACCAAACACCCGTCCCTACAGCCCAGCCGTTGACTTCTTGTACATGCTGACCCAGGGGGGGGGGAGGTGAATAGATAACACCGCCTTAACGCTTTAGCTGGTGTGCCACCAAACACCCGTCCCTACAGCCCAGCCGTTGACTTCTTGTACATGCTGACCCCGAGGTGAATAGATAACACCGCCTTAACGCTTTAGCTGGTGTGCCACCAAACACCCGTCCCTACAGCCCAGCCGTTGACTTCTTGTACATACTGACCCGGGGGGAGGGGAGGTGAATAGATAACACCGCCTT
The DNA here is from genome assembly GCA_944989445.1 of Ampullaceana balthica. NCBI lineage: Eukaryota > Metazoa > Mollusca > Gastropoda > Lymnaeidae > Ampullaceana > Ampullaceana balthica. The sequence continues at coordinate 448,075 of CALYLW010000405.1, forward strand.
AACGCTTTAGCTGGTGTGCCACCAAACACCCGTCCCTACAGCCCAGCCGTTGACTTCTTGTACATGCTGACCCCGGGGGGGGGGAGGTGAATAGATAACACCGCCTTAACGCTTTAGCTGGTGTGCCACCAAACACCCGTCCCTACAGCCCAGCCGTTGACTTCTTGTACATGCTGACCCCGAGGTGCATAGATAACACCGCCTTAACGCTTTAGCTGGTGTGCCACCCTACAGCCAAGCTGTTGACTTCTTGTACATGCTGACCCGGGGGGGAGGTGAATAGATAACACCGCCTTAACGCTTTAGCTGGTGTGCCACCCTACAGCCCAGCTGTTGACTTCTTGTACATGCTGACCCAGTGAATAGATAATAACACCTTAACGCTTTACCAAGTGCCACCGAACAATTTGGCTCGTGTCATCCAACACGCGTGCTGGTTCTATCTTTTATAGGATGACCGGGGTGGGGGTGGGGCATTTCCTTAACACCCTTGGCTGATTTAAAGGAGATCCTGTGCATCTTATCTGTTACAGACGCTCCTTCTACACAGAAGATTATTGCGCCCCACGCTTATCCATGCTTATATCCAAGAACTTAACCAAGAAGGCCCACCTATTGCAAACAACAACTTAGAGACAGTTGTTTTAAAGAAAGAGATTATTGCAATAAAATACCTCGGTTTTATTTCTAGCACGATTTGAAATCAATAATCTCCAGCATTAAAAAAAAAGTAATATATTTTTTTTTGTAATGGAAAAGTATTTCCTTTGCTGAATATGAGGTCAATCGAATTCCGGTAAAAGCGCACACAAATAACCATCTGAAAACCATAAATTCTCTGGCGAATTCCTTTTCTTGTAATCAACGAAATCAACCAATCACAGAAGCTCTCACGTTAAAACACATTAAAATCTATTTTTAATCTCAGCATCTAAGGAAATGATAAAGTAAAGGGGGTATCCCCAAGATAAAAATAACTAACACATATTTTTTCACCACACTTGTTACGGTCTGCTCGATAAATACGACGTATGAAATGGGCACATCACGTGACACGTGCAAGTAGGTGACGTGAGAGAAAGAGCGAGACAAAGACTCTGCTAGAGAGAGAGAGAGAGAGAGAGACTGCCAGACCGAGAGAGAAAGAGAGAGGGAGACAGAGACTCTGCTAGAGAGAGAGAGAGACTGCCAGAGAGAGAGGGGGACATAGACTCTGCTAGAGAGAGAGACAGAGACTGCCAGACAGAGAGAGAGAGAGAGACAGTACTGCCAGACAGAGAGAGAGAGAGAGAGAGCGAGAGAGAGAGAGCAGAGAGAGAGAGAGCGATGCCAGACAGAGATGCAGACAGAGAGAGAGGGAGAGAGACAGAGACTGCCAGACAGAGAGAGCGAGAGAGGGAGACAGACAGAGACGGGCAGACAGAGACAGAGAGAGGTAAAGAGAGAGAGAGAGAGAGAGAAAGAGGAGCACCTGTCAGATGATGGAGCGTCCAACACCGTGTGTGAATCCGGTAGAGAATGTTTCCGTGAATTTCCTCATTAGACGTGATAATGATGAGTTGGGTTTAGAACAAACCAACAACACTCTCAGCACAGATCGATCAGTCCACTCGGTTTTGGGGGGGGGCGTAGGAGTGGTGTGTGACGGGGGAGCTGGGGGGGGAGAACAAATGGGTTGAGGGACACTGAGGTGTTTTGTTGACACGTAGAAGTGAGGATGAAAAAAAAAGGGGAGGGGGGTTGTGGTGATATAAAAAACGGATGTTTGGTGGTGAGCAATGTTCCCTTTAAGCTGCGCGGCCGCGCAGATATCTGTCCGTCGCCGTGCAGCAGAGTTATAGCGCAGCAAATTTTGTCAAAATATTGTAAAAAAAAATCATGCTGTTTGAACTCTGTAGACTAGTTTTCTTTGAGTAAGCTCCTGGAATGGTCACTGGCTACTTTCTTTTTCAAAATGTACCCTCATGCGGCGCCGGGGGCCCATAATTATATCATACTATGATTTTCTTCTTATTTGAGCTATATAAAAATTAGTGTAAGCGTTAGGTATTAGGTAAATTGGTGGATCTTAACCAAAGTTGGTGTATAACAACTTAGTAGCCAATATTGAAATACTATAGGGCACTAATTTCCTAATGTCCATTTCTTCGGGACTGGGGGCCCAAAATGTCTTTTCATAAACGTTTAATATTTTGTTCCCCATTCAATTATGAAAGATCTTGAGAAATATAGATAAATATATCCACTATGAAATTGATTGAAATAAACAGGTGTTTTGAACTTGCATCTTGCACTAAATGGGTCCTGGAGCCCTTAATGTCGTTTTTTGCTTATATGGATCTTAACCAAACTTTGTATATAAAAACTTGGTAACCCATATTAACAAAGGGCGCTGCACTTCTAATTTTCAATGGTTCAGGGCCGGGGGCCCAATAGGTCTTTTTTCGTATTTGTTTGAGATATTATTTCCCATTCTATTTTTAACGATCTTCAGAAATATATCCATGATGAGACTGAATTAAAATGAACAGCGTTTTGAAATTTACATCTTACATCGAATGGGCCGGGGGCCCCAAATGTCTTTTTTGTTGTACACTCTAAGATATTATTTCCCACTCAGTTTTTAACGATCTTGAGAAATATATTCAAGCATGAAACTGAATTTAAATGAACAGGTTTTCAAAATGTACATCTTGAATTGAATGGGACTGGGGGCCCCTTAATGTAGTTTTCCTTATATCTATATATATATAAATTAGTTTAAGTGTTTGATAATGAGAAAATAACTGGATTTTGACCAAACTCGGTATATAAAAACTTAAGAGCCTATATTAAATTACTATAGGGCACTGAACTCCTAATGTCCATTTCCCCTGGGCTAGGGCCCCTAAATGTTTTTTTTACTAAACTTTTAATATTGTATTCCCCATTCAATTTTACACGATATTGAGAAATATAGATAAATATATTATTTATGAAATTGATTGAAATGAACAGATTTTCGAACTTCATATGTTAAACTGATGGGCCTGGTGACCCTTAATGAAATTTTTTTTTATCTAAATGTATTCCTTTTACTGAGATCGTTGCAAAGCACGACGGGTCTGCTAGCATCATATAAAGAATAAGCACAGCGCCACAAGACCATGATATACTGTTTTGGGGGTAATAAATTAAAAAATAAAACGATATGACCTACAACAAAAAAAATTATGGACCACACGGGAAGTAAGCCATGTAATGTTTATTTTAAAACAAGTCTTTGGGCTGCTCCCCCCTTGATGCGTCGAAGACCCCCCGTCCCCCCTTGTCACACCTCCCCATCACCGGCTCAGTTCAAATGTAGGTCAATAATGCGACCTGGTTTGTGTCAGTAGAAATGTTGACAATCGGCGCCACGGGAAGTTTGATGGGCAGTGGGTTGTCCACACATTCAAACAACGCTTCGGGCTATACATAGATGACCTCAGCCTTAGCTAAAGCTTAGCCCTGAATGTCAATAAATGACTGGACGGTAAAAAAAAATAATTAAAAAAGTCGCATCATTTTGTCATGAAGCTGCGCAGAGCTGAGAGATCGATAATTCTTCCACTAAGGTGGGAGACATGGAAATATTGGTGGAAATAGGTGATAGGTTGGTGGCAGACATGGAAATATTGGTGGAAACAGGTGATAGGTTGGTGGCAGACATGGAAATATTTGTGGGAGAATGTGATGTATTTGGGAAAGAATGTGATGTATTTGTGGGAGAATGTGATATATTGGTGGGAGAATGTGATGTATTTGTGGGAGAAAGTGATGTATTGGGTGGAGAATGTGATGTATTGGTGGGAGAATGTGATGTATTTGTGGGAGAATGTGATGTATTTGTGGGAGAATGTTACGTACTTGTGGGAGAATGTGATGTATTTGTGGGAGAATGTGAAATATGAGAAGGATGAGGACATATTAAACATGGATATCAAGAAGTGGTGCATGTGTAAAAAGATAAATCAGGAACAGGGGTTTCATTAATAATATGGGTAACAAGATATCAGGAACAGGAGTTTCATTAATAATATGGGTAACAAGATATCAGGAACAGGGGTTTCATTAATAATATGGGTAACAAGATATCAGGAACAGAAATAATTAAAGGGATTATGAAAACACCATAAAAATTGATGTCTTAAACAGGAATATAAGGCACACGGAGATTGTAAACATGGATGTCAAGAGTAGAGAAGAGGGACATCTGTGATGCGTAAATCAGAAAAAGGATTATCTTTAACAGGAATATGTCCTGCAAGGATATAGGAAACATGTCAGTTGTTTTATTTAAAGGGAATAAGGATGAGGGTTCTCAGAAATTCTTTCTTATCTTCTTATCTTATCTATACAGACGCTCCTTCTATGCAGAAGATAGTTGCGTCCACAGACCATGACAGATGATCTGTTGGCAAGTGATGCAGCATTCACAGGCCACGGCTTTGTGGGTTCCACGCATTACCCAGCCGCCTAACTACATGTAGTGTTAGGTACCCATTCGGAGCGGGGTGACTCAGGGACGCCCTAGGCCCCGGGAACAAACCCTTGCCTTCACACGGATTCGAACCCGTGACCATCGGTACGACAGTCCAGTGCGCTGCCACTCGACCACCGCGTCCCGGGTAAATGGCCAAGTTCTTTTAAATATGAGCAGCCACTGGGCTATCTCAAAGACGCTGTGCTTCAGTTTTGAGTTACCGTCCCTCAAATGTTGTTACAAATAAATCTCAACTGCTTCTATAATATTTTCCTGTGTGTTTCATTTGATTTTTTTAATTTATTTATTTTAAATTTCGTTATTTGGTTTCTAATTTCTTCTTCATTTTGTGCACATTTTACAAACACATGGTCAAGAGCTTGTCTCAATTTTTCGTCCCCTGGCATCCTTCATATAACGTTGGTGACACAAGGGATCATGTATAAAATAAATAAACTCATTATTGCTCGGCTCATTATAAGTGTAGCGGATGGTTATTTTAAGAACCCCCTAACTATCATATTTTTATGCCAGGTAAGCAAACCAGTGGCTTTCTACAAAACAGTGTAGGTCAAATTTCAGGATGTAATGGCTCAATGGATTTTTGGCTCACAGCGTCACCAGACAGGAATTTAAATGCTTGTTTGGATACATTATAGAGATAAATATTCCTTTGATTGAAATATTGTGACACTTTGGTTCAATTATAATTTATTTAACTTTGTAAAAGTTTCAGCTTTGTTATATGTGTGTGTGGGATGCAAATATGGGGGGAGGGGGGAGTGTGGATGGGGAGAATGGAGCTTTTCAACTTTCCAAACTAGTTTATTATTTTGTACAGAAAAAAAACAAAAAACCAACAGGATTATTGGTAAGCTGAACAAATTAAAAGAAACGAATATGAGGAACATAGAAATCAGAAACGTGGATTTCTTTTGCTATCTGTGATGGGCATATAAGGTAAAAGAATTATCAGCAATATATAAATGACAATCGTCTAACTTACCCCCCCCTGGAAGTTGTTTGTCGTAGGATCGGTTGGCCGAGGAGTAATGAACACTGGGCTTCTCCTCGACAAGAGGGGAGGACACCGACCTGCCCGTCATCTCAGGGGGTGGGGGTGGCAAGTCTTCATCCAGGGCATTGTTCCTCTGTGGACAATAAAAAAACCTTTGTGTTGACGCAATTTGAACACAACATATCAAGCAATCACACAAGTTGTCATTATCAAACTACAAAAAAGCAATACTACTAAACACTGGTCAACTATCATATACTTAAGAAATTTTAGATATGCAAATAATCTTGAGGTTAGGATTTAAAATATCTAGCACCCCCCACCCCCCCCCCTTTTCCCCCGACAAAGAATTTTTTTTTAAAATCTTAGAATAATACACTTTTAAATTTTTGAAAAAAACGATACAATTATGTCATTTATTAAACAAAAAATATGGTAAAACCAATGATAAAAGTATAATTAAGACAGTAAAATTTAAAATTCTGACACAATGTAGGAAACCACACAGGGGCCACAAATGGAAAAAATTGAGTGCAATGACTTCGAAGGAAAAAAAATAATAATTACAAAAACTGTTAATTCAGGTTGTGTTAGGTTTAAACTAAAACTGTTTACAAGATGTTTGTGATAGGGTTCATCTGAAACTATCATGTAAAGTTGAGTGATAGGGTACATCTGAAACTATCATGTAAAGTTGAGTGATAGGGTACATCTGAAACTATCATGTAAAGTTGAGTGATAGGGTACATCTGAAACTATCATGTAAAGTTGAGTGATAGGGTACATCTGAAACTATCATGTAAAGTTGCGTGATAGGGTTCATCTGAAACTATCATGTAAAGTTGAGTCACAGATTTCATCTGAAACTGTTACTAAAATTGGTGCGAAAACTACAATTTCAAATTGTGTGAAGGGTTAAGCTAACTCTAGCACCCAAAGTTGTGATGAAATTTATCTGCAACTGTCACTAAATGTTGTTTGAAGGTGAAATTTAACTAAAACCATTACTAAAGATTTATTGTGATGCCATTTAGCTAAAACCATCACTAAAGATTAATTGTGATGACATTTAGCTAAAACCATCACTAAAGATTAATTGTGATGACATTTGGCTAAAACCATCACTAAAGATTAACGTAGTGTTAACTTGCACGGTATCATACCGTGTAAGTTATTTTTTTTTCTAACATGCATGGTATCATACCGTGTAAGTTATTTTTTTTCTAAGTTACACAGTATTTGCACATGCGCAGAGACAGTTTTGTAGTCAGTTATTTATAACTTTTTAAAATTCACCAAAAGTACCGAACTTCTGTGGTCTCATGATTGAGAGTTGGACTGGTGAACGGAATGTAGAAGAAAAGGCATGCGTTCGGTTGAGACTAATATTTTTTTTATTTTTTTACAATTCTTAAATTCTTATAATTACGATTAAATTAGATCTTTTAGTTTTAGGGTCAAGGTTAGGGTTAGTTGTCTATTTTTTACATTAAAATAGAAAAACAAATACAGTAATACAGGGACTAAAACTAATTAAATCAATTTAACGTTCTTATAATTACAATTATATTGTAATTATTAGTTTCAGTGTCAGGGTTAGGTTTAGTTGTCTAAATTTTACATTAAAACATTACCGTACCGTGCAAGTTATTTGTTTACTAACTTACACGGTATCATACCGTGCAAGTTAACGGCACCAAAGATTAATTGTGATGACATTTAGCTAAAACCGTCACTAAAGATTCATTTTGATGACATTTAGCTAAAACCGTCACTAAAGATTAATTGTGATGACATTTAGCTAAACCATCACTAAAGATTAATTGTGATGACATTTAGCTAAACCATCACTAAAGATTAATTGTGATGACATTTAGCTAAAAACATCACTAAAGATTAATTGTGATGACATTTGGCTAAAAACATCTCTAAAGATTAATTGTGATGACATTTGGCTAAAACCATCACTAAAGATTAATGGTGATGACATTTAGCTAAAACCGTCACTAAAGGTTATATTAGGTATCAACTATAAAAACTTTTCAATGAGTTATGCGCCTGAGTTCAACAAAAACTACTATTAGGAATAGTTAAACAGCTGGGCTAAAAAAAGGGAGACAGCGCTCAGTTAAAATAAATAGTTTTCTAATTTTTTTTAAAACAAATAGCTAACAAGTAAGAAATAATAAGCTGTGTTTTTGGGGTTTTTTTTTAGACAGACCAAAAAAAAGGGGGGTGGGTGTGTCATCAAACAGACAGACAAAAAGGTGCTGTTATCAAGGTGAGTCCACATGTGAAATTCAACAAGTACAGTTCACAGCTTAAGTTTGTTTTTTTGTTTCTTTGTTTAATTTCACAGGTAGTGTTGTTAATTAACGTTGGTTAGGTGAAGAAAACCGGAAATGTGTGTTGCTATTGATGTTGTGTTTACTTGAAAGATTTCTTGTAATTAGGAACCATGTGTTACAGTATACATGAATGTACTAACAATTTAAAGCGATAAGCTCTTAAATTAAATAATATACTTTGTAAGGGGTCGATTGGTCTTGTATACAAGAAAAAATTAAATACAAAATATAATACAAAATAAAAATAAAAACTGACACAAATTTAAATTTAATAACACATGTAAAAAAATATTCAGAATCGGAAGAAAAGTCACATTATAATGATATCAGCCATGTAGAGGGATTCATGCTATTGGCTACATTCTAGCAGCTATGTTAGAACAAACACCAGGTTAGAACAATAAACAAAGCCAGGGCAAGGAAAGCGACAGAGCATTTAGCATTAGTTCAGTATTTCTCAAATCTCTCAAGTCCACCAAGTTCTGTGGTCGTGACCAATGTTCCCTTTAAGCTGCGCGGCCACACAGATATCTGACCGACGCAGTGCAGCAGTTTAGAATGACCATGCAACAAATTTTTGTAAAATATTGCACAGAAAATGGATACCGTGCAACTTTGCACATGAGTTTTTCTACCTTGCACACGGACCAGGGAACCTTAGAGGGAATATTGGACACAATAGAACTGAAGAGGACAGAAATTTTTTCATTTGGATTAAAAGTTTTAAGATAACAAAATTTTAATTTAATTTAACATTTTATATTGCACAATCTTATCCTAAGGTTTATATTTGAGAAACACGGAACACAGCAAAGCCAGTTATTCTTCTTCAAGGTTAGGGTTACAACAACTAGCCAGACATGGGATTAAGTAAAAAGCTATGCACTTTAAGGGTGCTGGAAATTACAGGAGCGAACTCCGGGTGGGTCGTCCAGTTGACCGTCGGCCCTCTGGAAACAGAGTCCTCATCCGAGTCATCATAGTGGGGCCTTGCGGGCCTGGGGGCCACTGGAGGTGGCACAGACGGCCGAGTCGATGCAGGGGGTGGGGGAGGGGGAGGCTGCAACAACATCATGCAACTATCATCTGAACTAGGAACATGAGACAACTAACAGTCTAAAGATGTATGTAAAGGGGTGGGGGTGAGCAGGTGAACAGTACTTAATAATTTTAAGTATTTAAAAAAAACATCAAATACTAAGAAAGAAGTAATAGTTCTACAACAATTAAAGTGTCTCTCTCTACATGTATATTGGAAGCAACATGATATTGTAGATTTGTGTACAAGTATAATGCAGCGACATGATACTGTATAAATTCGTGGACATATTACAACCTGTACATGTGTATTGCAGACACAAAAGAAGACCTGTAGACATGCGTATATGCTTTTAGCAGCTCAGCACTTCTCAGACTCTTCTTTATCCTCTACAAAATGTTGTATTACATCTTGCTGCCCTCTTGATTTTACCCTTAAAAAATGTTTGACTACATCTTGCTTCCTTCCCCCCCCATAACCATTTCAAAATTTTATACGTGTACTTGTATTACATCTTTCTGCCCTTCCCATTTTAGGACTAGAATAAAATATTTGGTAGTTACTCCTCCTGTTCCCCTGGTAAAGCCAGTTTTAGCCACATTTGTCCCTGAGAGCATAAAGTTATCCCTGGTTATCAGAAGAGGCAGAGTTCCACCAAACAGCAGATACCGTATCAGCTGATACTGATAACTAGGCCGGAGCATTAACATAATACAAGTGTGTCTTTTATCTTCTCAAAATAACTAACAATAAAATTCATATTCTGCATGTGTATGGCCTTCTTTCTTCATATGCATGTCCTAGAGACCAGTATGCGTGTATTTAGCCAGTGTATGAGTCTGTATGTGCACTCCCAGTGTATGTCGTAGTTACAGAATATGTATATCATGGTTGCAATATGAGTATAGCCACAGCATGTGGATGCTCTAGCAACACGTAAGCCGTAAGAGTATTACCTGCCCACAATAGATCTATTGTGGGCATACACAAATGTCTGAAACTATCACAGAATTAGATAGTCTGATGTAAGAAACAGATATATATGCATAATATATGGTTACAAATGTACATATGTGAATATATATATTTATTTATATATATTTATTGATGTATACATATATGTAGATCAATGTTCCCTTTAAGCTGCACGGCAGCGCAGGTATCTGACTGACGCCGAGTAGCAGTTTAGAATTGCAGCGCAGCAAATTTTGTAAAATACTGCACAAATAATGAATGATGTGCAACTTTGCACACAAATTATTTTACTTGGCACAGGAACGAACGAACCTTAGAGGGAACATTGATGTAGATGTCAATAATATTTTTTCAACTCCTAATAACGTATGGCTAACAAATACCAGTTCTTAACAAGTTCATCTACAAAGATATCTCCCATTCTAAAAACACCTGTGAAAACACATTCCAGAAACACATGTCCTGACTGAATAATAAAACTAAAGTGTCCCCTAAACTAGCACACAGCAACCAACACCTGAATCAAACAAGAACCAGGGAGACTCTGGTGTAACAATGAAATGCTCACCTCTGGCTTCGTCTCTCTGTGTGTGAACGGCTGGTCTCTCTCCCACTTGCTGGCAATACGCAGGGTCTCCAAGGTCTTCTCGTGAGAGGTTTTGCTTTCATCCAGGAGGGTTGACTCGTAGAACTCTTGAATGTCTGTTTGGACAAGGGAAGTGGATTGTTTAGATCACTATAACTAGGTTTAACTAGGGTAGGTTTAACAAAGGTATCTGGCAACAATGTCCCTCAATTCCTAAATTTATGTCGAGGATCTTCTTTCAGCTCAAAATCTGCTTTGGTCAAAATTTGATGTGAAAATTTAATTTTTAATATAGATTTGTAAAGAAGAAAAAAATTAAATTAAAAATTATAATAAATAAAAACTGACAAAAATTTTGTTTTTCAACAACTCAACTAACTCTCTCCCACCACATGTAAAAATATTCATAGGGAAAAAAACAAAAACAAGTCACGTTATGTTAAAAGCCATGTAAAGGGCTTCATGCTATAAGCTTTCCAGAAAGTGCCTTGATTAATGATAGTGCCAGTTTTGCAGCACCGTTAATTAGACTCTTAGCCCCCTTGAATTCAATGAGCTGAGAAAATGTGGAGGGTTCGTCAGTGTCCACGAGAGGAATGTCGCAGAGGTTGAGGTAGATCTGTTAAGTCCTAAAGTTGTGGGGATGGCAGGTAAGAAGAATATGTTTTACCTTTTCACTCTTGTTATTTTTATGCTTAAAGGCATCAGCATGAGTGTTTAAGTTTAGCCTTGGAAAGGCTGACGTGGGTTTTTAACCCTGAAGAAAGTCAGTCACTTTTTTTTACAAGTGCCTTTTCCCAAAAGTTATCTTCAGATTGGCAAAATTTAAAAAGATGAAGAAGTTGGGAAAAGGGAATAGAACCCTTGCAAGATTTAAGATGGGAAGAAGAGTAGATAGCTATGACTGCAAGTAGATTTAAAGTAAGCACAGCTAAGTATAAAATAACTATGTTATAAGTAACGAAATAATTGATTTTATGAGCCGAGTACTGTCAACAAAAAACACACAAAAAAAGCAATTTGCCCCTGCTTTGATGAAAGAGACAAGATATTCCCATGGTTAACATGTGACCCACTGTAACATATGCAGGCAGCAATACCTTTTCAATAATGAATCATGTTTGTGTTAATTGTATGTGAATTGTGGATGCTAAAGTGAAAAAGAACACAATTACAGCAGTGTAGAGATAGCAAAAATGATTGAATGCCCATAACTTTTTTTCACCATAATATTATAGAGATCAAATTGCAGGGCATTCAAGGACATTTTTTGGAAATTCAGAGATCTTTCGTGTAGTTGTTTTTTTTTGGTTTTTTTTTAATATATAAATAAATATATGTATTTTCAAATTTCGGGAGATTCCCAAGACATACTAGAATTTTAGAAGTGTTTAAGAACTATGCAATCCTGTAGCTTTGCCATTCTTGCTCAAGAGCTTAGAAACGTGGATGTTATCTGTAGCATGCCTGCAACTACAGTGCATAGGTGAATGAGCTGTACAATATATCTCCATATTTCCTCTAAATGGAAAAAAATTAGGCCTAAAGGATTTAACGTAAGAATTTTTAAGCACTCTTTTAAAAAAAATAGAAATTAATTTGTTACAATTGCTCTGTGGCATTAGGGTAATTTTAATATGTATAAATAAATAAACAAAAACGAATAGGACATTAATTTGACACCCATAAAAGCATATATATTTTGAGAGAAAATAAGACAGGGACGTATGGTATGAATAAGGAAATTCTGTTTGCAAAGTTAGATGACCATATTAATCTAAAAACAGTGAGTTCAAAAAACGTCCTACAGAACATGTACCCTCAATTCCCACCCACACCGTCTCGTGGCTAATTTTTATAATCTTAATATGTTTATCATTTATTCTCATTTGATTCTAAGAAATGAAACTGGTCATAAGGTTTCACGACAGCTCCTGAGAAAGAAAAAAAAACAACTAGAGTATGAAATACAAGATATCATGATATCTTATATGATTTAAGAAAACATAAACTGAACTTTACCTAAAAGAGCTTGGAACAGCCGACTTTTAAAAATGCGAATGACACGCTCAATAGCAGTTTTCAGAGGTCGATCTTGGGGTTTGGTGAGTCTCGTGTGATAGTCTTCGAGGAGCTCCAAGGCTCTGTGTGCATCTAAAATTTAAAACTAAGTTAAATACACATTCACATACTAAGGAATTAATTCTTTTAAGCTTCTCAGAAAGAGTTTGTTAAAAATAGCTTGGCATCCCTTTTAATAATCAGAACAGACCATTAGGCTATTATACTATTATCATGTCTCTTTGGTAATCTTGTTAATGAATTTTTAATTTACTTCTCTTACTGATACCGCTGATTTACACTGTACCTTTACTAGTGTACTAGAATTAGTATATGGTCATTTGTTGTGAATTTAGCATTTAAAACAAACATTGAATTTTAAAAAAACTGTTGTTATTATATTACATACTTATATAAATCTTTTTTAAGGTAATATTGAAAATATTACCTTAAAAAAAGATTTATATATAAGTATGTAATATATATAAATCTTTTTTTTAAGGTAATATTTTTCAATATTACCTTAAAAAAAAAGATTTATATATATTACATACTTATATATAAATCTCTTTTTTAAGGTAATATTTGAAATGCATGTTGTTGAATTTCCATGGTCCATTCTGATCAGTAAATTCAAATTATCAAAATAAGATGAAGAACAAAATAATAAATTTAAATTTCCATAATAGTGCATGGCATCGTGAGTGAGTGAGAGTGAGTGATGCATTGGCAAGATTTTTTCCAGTCCATATTATTTTCAGACGTTCAGAAATCCTAAGTTCAGTCATAGTCATAGAGATACAACAATGTCAATAACGATGTTGTCTTCACAGGAGAAACATTAACTGACTTACTTCAAACCTACGCCTACAGTCTACAGTGAAGGCTGTAGACTGTAGGCCCACAGCCTGCACAGCTGTTCATCCTACAAGTACAAGCCTAGTACTAGTAACGACTAGTAGTAAGAGTTAATTATTAATAGACTTCACGACTTAGACTAAAAAATAGTCATAGTAATTAGTAATAGCAGTGGTCCCTGAGTGGTCATGGTCAAACTGTCCAGTGGAAATGCTATTTAAATTATTTAATTTTAATTAGGCCTATTATTGGCATTTTTTATTGGGCATTATTGAATAATTACTGATTACTGAATATTGATTATTCGAGAGTCCTGAGACTTTGGAATTATAATTCAGTGACTAATTAATATGATATTTAATGGATGATAAAATTAATTAAAACCTTATATTAAAATAATTGTTACACATATAGGTAGTGTAAGATAATATCTTGCGACGTACCTTCCTTTCTCACCGGCATGTTGAAAATGCCAGAAATGCAGTGTGAAAATCAGTCAGTGGTTGACCCAGTTATAAGCTCACAACGTAAGAGGAATTATAATAAATTACAAAAGTCCTAATGAGCGAGACTGAGCTATGATTGACTTTCTATCACATTGAGCAAATACGGTAGACAACGTTGCAAAATCAGCTTAAACTCAATATAAAATGCACTGTTACTACAATCCAGGAAATGGGAATCGGAATAGTAAGTTGGAGTAAAGAATATGGCGTCAAGCTAAACAATTAGTCACGTGACAAAGGACCATGGATTATTTACCAGTTGAACATCTTAAGTTATTTAAATTTAGAAAGCATTTTGTGTAAGATAAAGAAGTACAAATTGTATATCAATTTTGTTATACTTGCAATTTTTAACATCATAAACCCTGAAACTAACTGAATAGAAATATAATTATACTGAAGTGGTACGCAAAATGAATGATCAGAAAAAAAGTACATTTTAAAAATTAAATACCAAGTTCTATAACCCAAAAATATAAGTTTATAAAACTATTTTCAGTTACAAAACCTACTTGTTTTCGTTCTGACAACACATTAAAATTTTTCCACAGATTTTTTTTGTAAAAAGACTATATGTTTTTTATTTATAAAATAAAGTTAACATATAGAACGTAGTTGATTTTGTTATTATAATAATAGAGATCCGTAGATCTTTCGAGAACTTCCGATCTGCCTAAGTTATGTAATACAATTTGCATCCATAAAAAGTTCTAATTAACAAATCCAAAAAGCGATACCCCCACCCCAAACGCTCCCCCTTCCCTCAAGCTACATCACCGCACACTATTTTCACGCAAGCAAAATCAAATAATTCTTTGTCCCCACATTCTTTTACACCGCATTTTTATTTAAAACAAATAATAAACAATATAATAGCTCAAGTCACAGGTTGGTTGGAGTATGTATCCGTAGCGCTATAACGTCTTTTTTGAGGTTATATTAATATATATATATACACGGCGCGCATTTGGAGGTGTGCAAAATAATTATAAATTAAAAGATTGCCACCGTAAAAATATTATATGACGTCATTGTTTTAGCTTATATTTTAATTTTGGAAAAGAGAGCGATGCAAAAAAAAAGGATTTGAGGATTTATAATTATAAAATACTTTGTGTACATTTCATGAAGTTTAATATTTCGTATTTATCAAACAAGGATAAGTTACCTAGGCTTTTGACCACTTTATAAATAGTGGGCGCCAATAACGCGCCCTACGACCCCTAGTCTAAATATATTATGCATTAAATTAATTCCTGGCTGAAAAAAACTCGTTTGTGTTATTTATAATAATCTATTTTTTAATTAACAGTTTTAAAACGAGAATTTGTTGTTTTATCAATATTATGTTGCGCACTAAATGCGCTTGGGTTATGATGGTAAGTATATAGTAGATTTATTACCTATTTTAATATAGTTTTCGCCTCCTAACAATGATGGAAACCAATCAATACAATTGAGAGTAAATCTCATTTTAAAGATGTATTATATTCTTTTTAAATCCGTTATTTTAACTTCACCGTCTTGTCTGTTTGTCGTGGTCCCGCGGAAAAACAAAAGTAAAAAATGACCCACTTCTCGTGATCCTAACATTTTGCAAATAGAATTTTGTCACCTAACAGTGCATTCTATCAAAATTTCATATCAATCGAATGTTGTTGAGCCTTCTCGTCCATGAAGGGCATCTACCGATCATCGCCGGCGTCTGCGATTCCTCCAAGGGCATAGGCCACCTATGAGAGACCCCCCCCCCAGGTATCTCTATCCTGGGCCAGCTTCTCGAGGATCTTCCAGTCATGGCCAATTCTCTTGATGTCTGCCTCCAATTCTCGGCGCCAAGTGTTTCTTGGGCGGCCTCTTTTCCGCTTACCCTGTGGGTTCCATTTCAGGGCTTGCTTTGTTGTGTTAGAAGCAGGTTTTCTTAGTGTATGACCTATCCACCTCCACTGCTTCTGTAGAATCTCTTCCTCAATTGGCTTCTGATTTGTCCGGTGCCACAGTTCCCGGTTGCTGATTTTGCCCGGCAAGTGAATTCTGAGAATCCCTTTTAGACAATTGTTGATAAAGGACTGTATTCGAGTCAGGTTTACGGCCGTTGTTCTCCACGTCACGGCTCCATATTGCAGCACAGGTTTCACCATTGCATTAAAAATCCTTACTTTTAACTTGCTGCTTGGGTTTCTGCATTGAATGTGCTGTAATCAATTAATCAGTTTTTAGTTTAAAAATCTCTATGCAGCATGTTAATGTGTATGCTAGTCTGTCGCGCGGTGCGTATTATATTGAACATACTTTTATAATATTTTCCAGATCTGTAAATGTTTATGCTAGTCTGTCGCGCGGTGCGTATTATATTTGAACATACTTTTATAATATTTTCCAGATCTGTAAATGTTTATGCTAGTCTGTCGCGCGGTGCGTATTATATTGAACATAATCAAAACTTTTAGTTATGACTCATATCTAAGGGATTTATAGTCAAAAACTCTGTTTTTACGGGTTGTTTAATTTGCTTCTTGGCTATTATTCATTTAAATATTTTTAAAAGGGTGTTTATTTATTATTTTCAGTAATAAATTTGAAAATATTTAGAAAATTGACTAGAGTTTCTGTTCAAGCGAATCTTTGTTATTGTTTTATTTTAAAAACTGACCAAACTCGAAATAATCGTATAAAATTGAATTTAACAGGATTCTGTCATGCAACAGGATCTTATTCAGGGTTCACCGACAAAACGGCCGCGGACAAAACGGACCCGACATAAAGGCCCCGACAAAACGGCCCATGGCTAATAGATGGACTAATAGTAAAATGTTCAATCAAATTTTATATTCGTATTTTTACTCACCGATTCAGTGTCAGGTTTAGCTCACAAGAAACAATAATAATGACATCACAAGAATGAATTTATTAGCCTTAACGCGAAATGTTACAAAGTCACGTTTTTTTTTAACAAGAAATAATATATTAACGTCACAAGAAATAATTTTACAATTTAATGTGACTGTTTTCAAATTAAATTTCTTTCTTTGACGTAATTTCTGCTGTAAAGTTAATTTATAATAAAATTCTATACCAAGAACTGCCATGTTTGCTCACCCAAATATGTAAATGTCGAGTTCAGGGTCGGTGCGACCTACCAGGTGTCTGTGCTGATTTATAATCTGTATTTAGAAGACACCAACCGGGCCCCGGTAAAGGCCACCACTGCAAGTAAGAAACAACTTTTCTCTTCGTCATAGTCTACGCAAATTATAATCAAAAGTTTTCAGCCAAACGCGTCTTAGAACCTAGCATGTGATAAAACTGTGAGTGTAAATTGTTGCTGGTCAAGTTTTCGGAAAGGCCTGCAGCTGGTAAGTTTTCTTTGAAGCCTATACAGCTTAAAGTTAAAGCATTCAGTCATTCAGATGATACATTTTTCTACAAACCATAAAGCTGGTACAGTTTTCTACAAACGCATATAGCTGATATAGTTTTCTCTAAGGCCTGCGGTTATAAACCATGTTGTTTGGCTAAGTTGTCAATAAAATCACTTATAATCACCTTCTTACTAGTTCCCTTCTCACCCGCCCCCCCACACACACACACACACTTATAAAAGTTCTCATGTTGAGTCTTTGTGTGAAATGTTTGATATTTTTCCACGTGATATTATCCTTTAAAACCAAACATTTTTAAGGACAAAATTAATACAAATTTTAATCCTTTTTTAAGGTCAATGATCGCTAGCATGAGAACCTTCTTCCATAATCGAATCTGTATGTCGTCATAAGATTACTCTTACCACTTGTGTAAATATTATAACTTTATGGACAGAACTTTGACTGATCGACTATCGATCGAACTCAATACAATTCTTAGTTTAAAGCACTAGCCATATCTGTCATCGTGGGTCTGTGTTAAACAAGGGCCGTAGAATATATGTCATCCTAGGTCTGTGTCATTCAGGGCCGTAGATTAAATGTCATCTTGGGCCTGTGTTAAACAAGAGCCGTAGAATGTATGTCATCTTAGGTCTATCTGAATCCAGGACCGTAGCCCAGAATTATAGTGGGGACGCTTTTTGTTTCCAGGTCTTGGGCATGCTGTTCCATACAGCAGCTTAATATTTTCTATTGCTTTAGTATCCAGTACTTGACATTTTAAAGGCACTGAGTACCGTATCTGTTTATCCTCTATTAGTTAAAATCTGAGGGCACTTTTTGTAGTATTATTTACTTCTACACTGTATGTTTAGGATTAAATTGTGGTGTCATTATGGTGTGAGATTTAGTGATTAAAAACATAACATTTTCATTAAGAGACTTGTAATGATGTCCTAAGTCTGTTTGGAGTGTTCCTAAAAATGCTTAAGCACTGTACGTTATCCACGACATTGATTTAAAGTTACTAGAATTTAACCCGCCACAAGATAACGTATTACCACTGTTACGCTGTGTCGCGGGGCTGGCTGGATATGGCATGGGCCATAGTGAAAGTCACTGGAGGGGAAATTCGATCAGCGATCACTTTCATACGCTCTTATCAATAAATAAGCGGGGTGGGTGTGTGTGGGGGGGGGAGTATAGGTTGGAGCACCGGTGCCCTGATTCTATTCTCTGCACTGTGGGTTTTCGTAAAGGTGGTGTATACTCTATTGATGGGAGAGGGCAATATTTTAAGTCAGATTTATAGCGGCGGTTGAACGAAAGTTCGAAAGTTCTGTCGTCTTTACTTCGATCGTAGAGGGTGAAAGGTTATTTATAGATGATTGATCGGAACCTTGCGACAATAATCTGGTATATATTCTGACAGTCACTCTGGATAGAGAATGTTGTTTTAGTTGATAACAAATAAATTATTGTTCTTTTTAATAAATAATACAAGACAACAAGTGATTTAGTGCATGTTCGATAGCCTTTATAGTTTTGTGATAGGTAGGTATGTGTTTTATGTAACTATAGAGTTTCGAAAGGAAACAAAATATCAAAAAGAAAAGGGATAGTTGGTGTATGGTGTAATGTGCCCAGTAAATAATACCAATGTGAATTTTTACACAGATTAGTTTAGCTACCAAGGGGCGTGTCTATATTAACGATGTACTAATAGCAATACTCTCCCACTCAACAGCACGAGCAGACGACGTTGACGATTCCGCTTTAAAATGATTTCAATATTGTTCAACAATAGGATGTCACTAACCTTCTAGATTGGATGTGTTGTGTAGTTAGAGGTGATGTGAATAAACATTATAAACAACAGTAAACCGGGGAAACGGAAATTTTAGCCAAAAGATCTTATTCATCAGAACATATTTTGAATTTGTTTCGTCCTGAACTGGAGTCGAAATTATTATAAAGTGTTGTGCATTGTTTTCCCACTACAACATCACATTGCAGAGACGTTCGTATTTAGTTGACACAAGACCAAATGGACAGGTGCGTATTATATTAGAGAGCTGCTGGTTAGCGTCCGTTTAACTAATTCGTGCTCGTATAACTGGCATATGTGCTATCTCTGAAGACAAGAGATTTACAATACCACATACAGTTCTTGGTTCTGGCATGGAATCCGAGGTCGTCATTGTCCGGACCATCCTCAGGCAAAATGAATTCTTACTGCGACGCCACCTGGTCCTGTCGAAGACAGTTTTAGACCACCTGAAAAGTAACGGTCTCATCACTGACGTGACACGGAGAAAAATCTTGGTGAGCCTTTTAGTATAAGTGTGCGTGAATGTTGTGTTGTGTATGTGGGCGTGTGAGTATGACTGTGTGTGTGTATTTGAATATGAGCGTGTGTATATGAGTGAAGTATGTATGCGTGTCAGGAGTTGTACACGGCGAAGGTGTAACAGCTTTAAACGATACGTAAGAGGGATGGGGTGGGCAAAATGGCTGTTATTTGTGTTACATATAACTATAAAGATTCGGTTTTTTAAACATAAAACTATTCTTTTCTAATCAAATAGGATAATTAGTTGCTTTTTAAAAAAAAAGTTGTTTCATCTTGAACTTCTAGCGCAAAATTATAACTATGAAGAAAAACAAACAAAGAAAAAAATTCAATAGCGATCTACAGTTCTAGGTTTACTTTCGTTAAATTAAAAAAAAAGCGGTTTGTTTCATTTTTCTTCAACTCCAACACATATTACAACTGTGACACATTCTTCTTCTACTTTCTCATCTTCGGGGAGCATCAGTCGATCATCTTCGTTGTCTGTGCTCTGTTAGGTCTCGATGTTATAGTATAGGGATCGTTGCCGTGCTCTCCGCTTACAAACAGTACTCAAGAGACGACACAAGTCTATGTAACAACTCAATGTTTATTATACTGTACACAACTGACTGTCCTGCCTAGACAGCAAATACATCTTTATACATCTGGCTGTACACACAACTCGACACTATAGTTACTGCACAAGCATGGCCCTCGGTGGTCCGACGCGACCGCTCCTGGGCCCATGCTCAAGTCTCCGTATACACAAAAACCCTCTAAGTCCACTCTGTCCAAAACTCGACCGACTTGGACGAGGTTCAACCTCCACTCCTGTCTCTCTGCAGCTCCCCGGTCTGACTGCACAACTGTCAACTGGGCCCAACTACTGCCCTCAACTGACCCTGGCGTGTCCTCTGGTCACACACCCATGTGACCAACAGTTCATTAAAACATTATAATCCCGTGATAAGTGTTCACACAGTCAACAAGCATTCACTCACAGTGATTCTCATACCACTGACATGATCCTTCAGAGGACAGAGGCCGCCTACAAGAATCCCCCCCCCCAGACTTCTCTATCCCGTGTCAGTCTCTCTAGCTTCGAGTGTGGTTACAGTTCTTGGTATCTGCTTTCACATTTCGTCGCCAGGTGATTTTTTGGTTGGTCCCATTTCCGTTCTCTCTGAGGGTTCCAGTTCAGGGCTTTCCTTGATGAGCTGGAAACAGAATAAGCACTCCAGCACAAAATTTCAAATACAACTGACATAAACAAATAGCATACCATTGGAAAGGGCTTGCTTTCAGATTTCCATTGACACCAAAATTATTCTTCTATCTTTTATAGGAAAAATTTTCTGAATTTTTTTGTGAATTATTTTTCCTCCTTATTTATCTTTTTAATTAATTCTAGAAACTGTGATCGAATATTACCTCTTCCCAAACTATTTTGTTCATAACTTAGTATTTAATGAAGATAGAGCAATGCAATTTGGGGGATACATTACTAACACATACTTAAACAAAAAACAACACAACAACAACAACACAGTAGGTGTGTATTAATTAAATATATTTTTTATAAAACATGACCATTTAAGGACAGGGGGTCAACAGCGACAAATGTCAACATGCCGATCCATCGCCCATAATATCCGGAGGATCTCTTGTTCTGTCAGCTTCTGTCTGTCCGCTGTGATACAATCTAGATATAAGACAAAGTTGTTCAGAAATTTACAGGCTTAGGGGAAGAAAAAAACCGTTTGGTAGATGCGACACATGCACACTAAGGGTTGGTCATATTTTTGGATACATTAAATGTACAATAGTGATTTGGTTATATAAGTTGATACAGTGCTTGTACCTAGACAGTTTGTCATATTTGTTGAAAAGTACATGTACACTAGAGGTTTTGTCATATTTGTTGATACAGTACATGACATGTACACTAGAGGTTTTGTCATATTTGTTGATACAGTACATGTACACTAGAGATTTTGTATTATTTTTAGAAATAGACCCAGGACAACATGTTTATGTGCTGAAAAGGGGAAGCAATCTTGATCGAAGTCCCGAAGTTAAATTGCGCAGAAAACTAATGATCTTTAAGTACACTTAACAATCTGTAGTCGTCTGCGCAAATTTACTTGCGCAAAACATTGACTGAAACGATAAAGGTCTTTCCCTCTTTCAGCTAGAGCCAGCACATAAACAGGTCCCTTTACTCATTGGATGCTTGGAGAACAGAGGCATTTCGTCACTGAGGAAGTTTCTGGATGTTCTCCGCAGCACGGGGCACGGTTGGATTGTGGATAGCATCCTGGATACAGATGTCAGTGTTGGTGCAGGGGTAAGTGGAGTGAGGTGGATGTATGGTGATGAATGTGGATGTGTGGTGATGGTGATGGATGGGTGCTTGTGAGGTAGGTCGGTGTTATAGAGTGCGTGTTACAGTGGTAAATTTTGAGGGTGTTTGTTGGAAGGTGAAGGAGTGTATGTGGTGTAGCAGGGGTAAGTTGGGTATTGGAATATATGTGGAGGTGGATTGGTAACTCTGGTGAGGGCAGGGGTAAGTTTGGTATTAAAATATATGTGGAGGTGGATTGGTAACTCTGGTGATGGCAGGGGTAAGTTGCGTGATGGATTGTTAACAATTAAGTGTGGAAATATGAAGGGGTGAATGTGAAGGGTAAATTGTGTGTGTGTGGGGGGGCGTGATAAACTATTCTGACTAATAAGTAAGTGTTGCTGTGGTGGCTTTGCGGTTGTGGTCGGCAATGTGGTTGTGGTGGGCAATGTGGTTGTGGAGGGAAATGTGGTTGTGGTGGGCAATGTGGTTGTGGTGGGATACACGTGATGGTGTAATATTAAACATGGTTACGATTGGCCCCAACTAGGCCAGCTAGTATCATTGTAAGACCAGATAGTATCATTGTAAGACCAGATAGTATGATTGTAAGACCAGATAGTATGATTGTAAGACCAGATAGTATCATTGTAAGACCAGATAGTATAATTGTAAGACCAGATAGTATGATTGTAAGACCAGATAGTATGATTTTAAGACCAGATAGTATAATTGTAAGACCAGATAGTATCATTGTAAGACCAGATAGTATCATTGTAAGACCAGATAGTATTATTGTAAGACCAGATAGTATGATTGTAAGACCAGATAGTATGATTGTAAGACCAGATAGTATAATTGTAAGACCAGATAGTATCATTGTAAGACCAGATATTATCATTGTAAGACCAGATAGTATCATTGTAAGACCAGATAGTATGATTGTAAGACCAGATAGTATCATTGTAAGACCAGATAGTATCGTAATAAACCAGCTTGTGTTTTAGTTTTACTTAGAACAAAATTGAGATAAAGGGGAGTTTTCTTTTCATAACCAGAGAGTGATTGTCTATAAACAACATTTTAAATATTTTATTCAGTTTATTTTGCCTGTGAATTTTCTAATCAAGACATGGTATTTGTCAAACAAATTTCTAATGCCCTTATAGCCTCATATCACCATAATAAATAAATAATTAACATATGCGGTTCACTCATTCTCTCACTTATAGATCTCTCTTTTGCCTTCTAAATTAGAAATCTTTAATTTGTATACCACACACCCGCCCCACGTTTTTAGTCATATTAAATCACAGTACTTGAACTTACAAGTTTTAAATTATTTTCTTCTTTTTAGTCCACTTGTAAACACGTGGTTTTTAAAAATCATTTTTTTACCTTCATTTATTTTATTCTTTTTAGTCCACTAATAAAAACTTGGTTTTTAACAATACTTTTTAAATCCCTTATATTAACTTCGCGGCCGTCTCTCTCTCTCTCTCTCTCTGTCTTGGGCTCGGCGGGCGGAAAAACAGAAGTAAAAAATGACCCACTTCCCATGATCCGATCGAACTGAAATTTGGCACACGGACCCGTCTGACCTAACAATGCATCGTATCATAATTTCAGATCGATCGAACGTACCGTAATTAAATTAATGCATTTTTAGTTTATCCTTATATGAGGTATGTAATTTAAATTCACGGTTTGTTATTGTTTTTTTGCCACCTGAAATTTTGAGCTGACGCATTGAGGCGAACCAACGAAGCGACGGGCGCTTTTGTTTACATTTTACGTGTCACTCTGAGCTCGGTCAAGCGAATCGGTGACCAGACTTTTCCCCTCTCCCCCCCCCACCCACCCCCCCACCAGGGTTATGATGCAAAGTTGAGTTAAGACAGATTCAGTCTGTAAATGTTTGAAAATAATCAATACTGTTAGTTATGTCTCATATATAAGGGATTTATAGTCAAAAACTTTGTTTTTACGGGTTTGTTTTTTAAATCCCTTATATTAACTTCACCAACGTCTCTGTCTCTCTCTCTGTCTGTCTTGGGCGGGCGGAAAATTAGAAGTAAAAAATGACCCACTTCCCGTGATCCGATCGAGCTGAAATTTGGCACACTGACCCGTCTGACCTAACAATGCATCGTATCAAAATTTCAGATCGATCGAACGTACCGTAGTTAAATTAATGCATTTTTAGTTTATCCTTATATGAGGTATGTAATTCAAACTTACGGTTTGTTATTCTTTTTTTCCCACGTGAAATTTTGAGCTGACGCATTGAGGCGACCCAACGAAGCGGCGGGGCGCTTTTGTTTACATTTTACGTGTCACTCTGAGCTCGGTCAAGCGAATCAGTGACCAGACTTTTCCCCTCTCCCCCTCCCACCCACCCCTCCGCCCCTAGGGTTATGAAGCAAACTTGAGTTAAGACAGATTCAGTCTGTAAATGTTTGAAAATAATCAATACTGTTAGTTATGTCTCATATATAAGGGATTTATAGTCAAAAACTTTGTTTTTACGGGTTTGTTTTATTTACCTCTATTTATTTTACCAAACACCTCACAAGCGCCCGCCCAACGTTTTAAAAACATTGTGATGTGGTCACGTGGGGAACTCACGGATGTCAACAAAATCCGACGGTACAGATGCTTATATATAGACTATAGATAAACTAAAAAGTTCAATAATTTAACAACGGTACATTCGATCGATCTGAAATTTTAATACAATGCATTGACATCCAAGATCTATCTGTGGTAAAATTTTCAGATCTCTAGGACTATCAGAAGTGGTTCAATTTTACGTTGGCAGATTTGAAAAAATCTTGTACAAACCAACAAACCAAGCAACAAACCAACCAACAAACAGGAACGAAAGCGAGTTAATAAAAACGTGGTAAAAAATTGCATGAAACGTTTCGGATTTTTCATCTGGTTGCGACTGCTGGGGGTATTAGCAGTCGTAAGTATTTTTTTTAAAAGTCAACTTCCCTTTTCAGACAATGCCGGCTTTTGGGGCAACTGAAGCAGCGGCCACCGTGCCCCAATTAGCAATGATACTTTAAAACAAAAACATCAACAGTTGCAATGAAACGAAATTAGAACGTTTTCCTTCTACAGTCGGCGAATGTAACAGATTGTGTCCTTCTGTTTCAGAGAGGAAGAAGTACTGACGACCTCGGACACCGGTACAATGCCGGCTACACGAGGCCACAAAACTTGGCCAGCGCCTACTTCAGCAACAGACGCAACAAATATGATCCGCAGAGGTCGGAGAACCGGAAGAGCGTCACAGCGTACACCGGCGGCCACGAACAAGCGGGGGTGTCTCTTGGATCTTTACTGAAAGCAAGGTGAAGGGCGATGACGATGAGTTGCCTGTTTGTATCTGATCGGGTATTGAAGATTGATTTAGTAATCATTACAGGGTATTTGATAGGTTTGTTTTTTTGATGAATGAATCCTCCTTAAAATACGTCAAGCTATTTTAGTCCATTTACCCCTCTCCCTAGTAATAAAATGTTTGTTTTTTTTAAATTAAAAAATTCCCGTTAGGTTAGCAGTACTACATTTCATGAAATGTTTTTTTAAATAAACTTTCTAAACGTCTCTCCGGTAGGCCATTGTGATGATCCCCTTATCTAGCGACGATCCTTGGAAATTTATTTTTAAATCCGTAAGCTAAGTCGGGTTGGGGGGGGGCACGTTAGTAGCGAATTGGTGTTGAAAATTCCACGGCTTCCTTTGTGAGTAAAATTTAATGGAGGGCACCTGGGTGTCTGGGTGGCTTACGGCGAGTGGACCGTCCAGGGAGTGTCCCTTAGCTGTAGGTTCCCTTAGGGCCTAAGGGTGTGGGCCGAGATACCAGGAGAATATTATAAAGGGAGATGTAAATATGAGAGCTCCGGAACTTTTGAGGCGGTCACTATCGGCATACACTGGAATAATTATTTGACTTGATCGCAGAGACGCTGTGGACGAACCAGAGGCAACAGCAAGGGGGACCATCCATGCAAGAACTCTCTTGACTGACCCCGTGGCGATGTCTGCTCAAGTCGGACGACTTCCTGGCCTGCCCAGCCACCACCCCATACCCTTCCCACGTGGTAGGGAAGAAATACCCTTAACACTCTACGGCTTGAATCAAGTAAGAATCATCTCCCCTTTATATTAAGAGACTTGTTATTAATCCACAGTGAAATAATAATATTATGTTTCTCTAGTGTCATCGTTTACAATTCAACATTTATAGTGCGGCAAGCGGGGGACGCGGTGGTCGAGTGGCAGCGCGCTCGCATCGTCACGGGTTCGAATCCATGTGAAGGCAAGGATTTGTTCCCGGGGCCTAGGGCGTCCCTGAGTCACCCAGCTCCGAATGGGTACCTTGCACTAGTTACGCGGCTGGGTAATGCGTGGAACCCACAAACCCGTGGCCTGTGAACGCTGCATCACTTGCCAACATATCATCTGTCATGGTCTGTGGACGCAATTATCTTCTGCATAGAAGGAGCGTCTGTATAGATAAGATAAGATAAGATAAGACATATCTTTAACAAGAAAAACAATAGCGTAGCTGAAAGAAAAATACTTTTAAATGTACAACTTTCCGCTTGAATGTACCACAATTTCTTGGACGAGATTAAATCAAACCACCTTTAAGCATTCCTTATGTTACCCTGAACCCATTTTTTATTGGCCGTATTTAAGCCTTACCAGTGGCAGTGTTGAGAGACCGTGTATTCATTGTGACAAAAATCCACCAGTTACTTTGGCAAAGTTCCACGCAGGATAGTCAATGCTAATTGACAAGACATGGTCACTGATAAAAATGACCTGATTCTTTGTGTCCACAGCACCATGCCTTTTATAACTACCACCACTCTGCCCTCTAGAACTAGCACCACCCTGTCCTCTATAACTACCACCACTCTGGCCTCTAGAACTAGCACCACTCTGCCCTCTAGAACTAAACCACTCTGCCTTCTAGAACTAGCACCACTCTGCCCTCTAGAACTAGCACCACTCTGCCCTCTAGAACTAGCACCACTCTGCCCTCTATAACTAGCACCACTCTGCCCTCTAGAACTAGCACCACTCTGCCCTCTATAACTAGCACCACCCTGTCTTGTACCAATAGCAGCACCCTGTCTTGTACCAATAGCAGCCCCCTGTCTTGTACCAATAGCACCACCCTGTCTTGTACCAATAGCAGCCCCCTGTCTTGTACCAATAGCAGCCCCCTGTCTTGTACCAATAGCAGCCCCCTGTCTTGTACCAATAGCACCACCCTGTCTTGTACCAATAGCAGCCCCCTGTCTTGTACCAATAGCAGCCCCCTGTCTTGTACCAATAGCAGCCCCCTGTCTTGTACCAATAGCAGCCCCCTGTCTTGTACCAATAGCAGCCCCCTGTCTTGTACCAATAGCAGCCCCCTGTCTTGTACCAATAGCAGCCCCCTGTCTTGTACCAATAGCAGCCCCCTGTCTTGTACCAATAGCAGCCCCCTGTCTTGTACCAATAGCAGCCCCCTGTCTTGTACCAATAGCAGCACCCTGTCTTGTACCAATAGCAGCCCCCTGTCTTGTACCAATAGCAGCCCCCTGTCTTGTACCAATAGCAGCACCCTGTCTTGTACCAATAGCAGCCCCCTGTCTTGTACCAATAGCAGCACCCTGTCTTGTACCAATAGCAGCACCCTGTCTTGTACCAATAGCAGCCCCCTACCCAGTAGCCATTGCACTACTATTTGACCTTTTACTCTGGTGCTTAAATATGCTTCATTATTGTTATTAAAGACTCTTTTCTCTCCGTGCTAAGGCCGTTTTTTTCTCTGTGCTAAAGGCCACTTTTCTCTCTGTGCTAAAGGCCACTTTTATCTCTGTGCCAAAGGCCACTTTTCTCTCTGTGCTAAAGGCCACTTTTTTCTCTCTGTGCTAAGTCCACTTTTCTCTCTGTGCTAAAGGCCACTTTTATCTCTCTGTGCTAAGTCCACTTTTATCTCTGTGCTAAGTCCAATTTTCGCTCTGTGCTAAAGGCCACTTTTCTCTCTGTGCTAAAGGCCACTTTTTTCTCTCTGTGCTAAGTCCACTTTTCTCTCTGTGCTAAAGGCCACTTTTATCTCTATGTGCTAAGTCCACTTTTCTCTCTGTGCTAAGTCCAATTTTCTCTCTGTGCTAAAGGCCACTTTCTCTCTCTGTCCAGGCCTTCTCGAACCAGGACCAACACAACCAGCAGGCCATGTCCGTGCTGAGACAGGAGGAGATCGCGATCCGTCAGCTGATGGAGCAGAACGCCCGTGACCAGGGCAACGTCCGGCGCAAGCAGGCGGCCGTCCAGGACATCGTGGGACGGCTCAAGGAGATTCACAACCGGGCCAAGGACGTCTACGAGCCCTCCCCCAACCCCAACATTGGGCGGTACAGGCTGGCTCAGCTCAACCAAATACCTTGGTCCATTGACGGCTAACAGAGTATATTGATGGCTAACAGATTATATTGATGGCTAAACTACACACCCCCGATTACATTGATGGCTCAACTCTACAATTCGGATTAAGTTAATGGTTAAGCTACTGGCTTCAGATTATATTGATGATTGAATTACACACTCCTGATTGTATTAGCATTACAATGTAGTGATTAACTATGCACACTCCAGTTCCAGGTTATATTGGTGGTTAAATTACGTATTCCAGTTTATATTGACGGTTAAACTACGCATTTCAGATTATACGGACTGTTAAAATTTACACTAGAGATTGTGATATTTGTAATTAAGAATCTTCCACCTGCTCTCTGTAAATCATCACAGTTGGTGATAAAAATGTTCATACAAATGTAAAGTTTTTGATAGGCGGAAGATTTCTGAAAATGTTCAACAATAAATAATATTTCGCGAATTATAATGTGTAAACGCTTTTTTATGCAATTGTTTCAAGTCATATAATAAATAAAATCTTTGGCTATATTGTAGAAAGTTGGTTTTGTTACTTATTATGTAAGAGTGTGAGATACTGTCATCTTTGTATGACGGGACGCCATTTTAGCCCATTTCGGACCCCCCCCCCGCCCCCCGAATTCTCACAGTAACGAAGTTTCCACGGTGTTCAGTTATTCATCTAATAAATCATCAACAATTCAATTTCCACCATCTTACGTAAATCTGTTCATTCGTTGGACAGGGTAATTATTTTTTGTGTGAAAAAAATCGATTCTAACTGATGTTGTGTTATGTTCACCTTTGGAGCAGATATATTTTTGTAACGTGATCTGCCTACTTAGGCTAAATTTAAATACTCTTCATCGCGTGTGATACAACAAACAACAACTATGTTTGAGGTAGCATTCCCTATGTGCTTAAGTACTCAGCTGAAATTATGATAGTTCTTGTTTGTTGCTTAGTAGTTTAAGTCTAATTAAGGAAATGGTTTGACAAATAAAACAAACCCGTAAAAATAAAGTTTTTGACTATAAATCCCTTATATATGAGACATAACTAAAAGTATTGATTATGTTCAAACGCGATAAACATTTACAGACTGAATCTGTCTTAACTCACCTTTGATTTATAACCCCTGGGGGGGGCATGGTGGGAGAGGGGAAAGGTCTGGTCACCGATCGCTGGACCGAGCACAGCGTGACACGTAAAATGTAAACAAAAGCACGCCGGTACACCCGGTTAAAACACGAGATGTGTTCACCGATGGCTGGCGTGAAGTCAAGTGACCCGTAAAATGTAAACAATAGCGACTTCTACATATAGTTTTATAAAGATAAACTAAAAATGCATTAACTTAATTACGGTACGTTCGATCGATCTGAAATTTTGATACGATGCATTGTTAGGTGACATAGGTCCGTGTGCCAAATTTCAGCTCGATGCCTTCACGGGAAGTGGGTAATTTTTAAATCCCTTATATTAACTTCACCGCCGTCTCTGTCTTGGTCGGGCAGGCGGAAAAACAAAAGTCAAAAAGTCATTTTTAAAAAATTCATGCAAAGCCATTGCATGGAACAAAGAGATGTGCTAATACAAAATGCTGTTATATCAGCCAAACAATTAGTGATGAGATGGATGTATCAACTGAACGCCTAGTTAGAAGGAGAAAAATATGAGTAGGGGAAATTCAGAAGACGTGGCTCTATCTTTAAAACAAGAAGTACAACGAGAAATGTTTTTATCCATGGATGGAATTATAAAAGAAAAAAAATAACGCTTTGATGAGTTGCATTTCCTTGCAAGAAATATTCGTATACTAGATTATGCCAGGGCGCCGTGGCGCCTGTGGCGCCCACTTTTTTAGGGCGCCTACGGCGCCAACCTTTTTCAAAAGCCCAACTAACTTATCCTTGTTTAATAAATACGAAATATTAAACTTCCTGAATTGTACACAAAGTATTTTATAATTATAAATCCTCAAATCCAATTTTTACATGTTCCCTTTTTCCAAAATTAAGATATAAGCTAAAGCAATGACTTCATATAATATATTTTTTACAGCGCGTCTTTAATTTGTAATTAATTTGCACACCTTTTGATGCACACCTTGTATTAAATATTAGATCAAACAATGACGTCATATAATATTTTTTTACAGTGCTAACACGATTTTTTTAACTGCTATAGACTGTTGTACATCGTTCCTCAGCGTTCCACATCCAGCCAGTGAGTAACTTGGGCTTTTATATTATATATAATATCATGTAACCTTCTAATTACTAAGTGAAGCATTTGAAAATCAAATAAATTACTTTATTGACATTGACAGTTCAATATGGAAAGAAAAAGGATCCAGGTTTTTATGGCTGTAGGCTACCTACAGTACAAGATGAGGAATTATGTTAGAAAAAAGGGGGAAAAGGCACCTTTGATGTATTGAAATTTATTCAACAGTATAGATTGGAAAATTCTGTACCCAACATTGTAATTTTGCTATGACTTTTTTAAACTATTACTATCAGTGTCGCTAGTTGTGAATGAAGCTTCTCAAAACTGAAGTTGATAACAAAATTATCTTCGTTCCACAATGAGCGATTAAAGACAATAAAATGTTGCAATACTGTCCATAGAACAAGATATAACAAATAATTTAAATTATGATAATCTAACACACTATTTTTCTATTATGAAAGTTAGGAAAGTAAATGTATAAATATGTTAACATACTAATGTACAGAGGCGTAAATGGGTTTTTGACGCCCTTGTCTAATTTAATTTTGGCGCCTTTTATTTAAATAAAAATTTAAAAATGAGAGATTTAGCTGCGCCCTTTTGAACTGGCGCAGGCCCGCGCCCTTGGCAAACTACCCCAATGTCAAGCCGTTTATACGCCACTGCTAATGTATACAATTTCTTTGTTTGTAAAAAAAACCCACATTTATTTATAAATACAACATAAAAGAATATTAATAGTAATTGGTAATTTTTTTTTGGGGGGGGGGTGTAAATTCGGAATATGTTTTGTCTCATGGGGGGGGGGACCTGCGAGCTCAGTAACTTTCTTGTGGCCTTTAAAAAAAAGTATCTTGTATTTTTATAAATGTTTATTTATAGGTATATAATCTTATGCGGCCTATTTTATTACTGCTTACATAAATATGGCATGCAATGGTAAACATGTTCCCCACATTTCCTAAGTTTCAATTACAATTATTTATTCATGTTTATTAATTTTTAAAAACCATAATATAATCGACTAAGTAGCCGTCCATAAATGAAGCACGCTATTTTGGCAGATATGTCACCACCCCCCCCCCTCGTCACAAAAACTTAGACCCTTCTTCAATAAGACATCACAAAGCCGTATTTTCTGTTTGAAAATGAACATGTTTCAAATTAAAATTTTGCCATTTAAGTATGTTTTTAGTGTAAAGCTGCATTCTAATATCGTAATACGCGTTTTACATAAACGTCATTGAATAAAGTGTCAGTAATGAAATATTTAAGTGGAAATTTATTTACAGTTGCGCGTTTTGGCGTGACGTCATATTTCTTAACACCTCCCCCCTTCGTCACACATCGTCACAAACCTGTGACTCCCCCTCCCCCCAGGTGCGTGACGTCATTTATGGACGGCCCCTAAAAAGGGCGGTAAATTGGAGACCGCCCCGGGCGGCCAATGTTCTAGCTAAGCCACTGTACAAATGCAAGGCTATACATAAACCGTGGTTAAGCGAAGGATGCAAAATCTTCTGTATAGAAGGAGCGACAGTAATAGAATTCCGAAATTCTGAAGAAGTAATTACAGAACCTAAGGGAGCAAACCCCACCATCGTACTCACTGAAACGGTGCGGGGAAAAAACAATTAAGGAAAGGGAACAGACTAAAAAAAAAGAGTATCCAAATAGGAAAACCCCTAGCATACGAATCCCAGTGCCCCACCCCATTCTACCCAGATACACACTTTCACAGTAATGGCAGTATTACCGGAATAGCTTGCCATCCCTTGCCCCCCAAAATAAGGAGAATAATATTTTTAAAAAAAATCCATCACCAATTATATGATAAAAAGAACCACACTTTCATTCTCTTTTCTCCTTATTTTAGCAATGTGGGATTGTGGGATTGATTAATATCACGCTCCATTTAACAATTGCGAAAATCACAATTTTGTACTTGTATCTGAACAGTGGCGTAGCTAAACCTTTTGCCGCCCGGGGCCGTCTCCAATTTGCCGCCCTTTCTAAGTAGATAGTATCATGTTTTTTTAATAAATTAATTAACATAAATAAATAATTGTAATTGAAACAAAGTAAGCCTAAAGGTGGCGAACATTTCTACCATTGAATGCCATATTTAAGTTAGCGGCAATAAAGGAGGCCAAATAAGATGTTATACCTATAAATACATATTTTTATAATAATACGAGATACTTTTTTTTTAAAGGTTACAAGAAAATTAATGAGATTGCACCCCATGAGACAAACGTATTCCAAATTTACACCAAAAAATTAAATTACCAATTAGTATGCTTTTATTTTGTATTTATAAATAAATGATTTAATGATATTTTTACAAACAAATTGTGTACATTAGTATGTAAACATATTATTTATACATTTATTTTCCTAACTTACATAGTAGAAAAATCATGTATTGTGCTATCAAAATTTAAATAATTTGTTATATTTTGTTCTTGGGACAATATTGCAAGATTTTGAAGTCTTAAATCAAGGGTCGGGAAACTTTTTGTCTGAGAGAGCCATACATTATTTTTAAAACTAAAAATTCAAGTAAATGTGTGCATTTTGTGTAATTTCAACACTAAAAGTACCATAATTATGTCTCTTAATTCTTTTTAATATCATTGTTATGCTGTTTATTGTGTATTCAATTCAAAGGAATCTGAATAAATGTTTTTTTTAAAGAATAGTCGAACATTTGTCTGAGAGCCAGATGCAGCCATCAATAGAGCCACATCTGGCTCGCGAGCCATGGTTTCCCAACCCCTGTCTTAAATCATGCACTCATTGTGGAACGAAGATAATTTTTTATCAACTTCAGTTTGGAGAAGTTCCTTTCACAACTAGCGACACTGATAACAATAATTGTTATAAAAGTTCTTAGAATATAAAATACACAAACAAATTGTGCAATGAAAACAATATATTTAAGCTTTATTTATAAACTAATACGACAAGCGGACCTTTTCCTCCATTTTCCCAACGCAATGCCTCTTTTTGTAGTATAGGTACAACCACAAAACCTGGATCATTTTTCTTTCATTATGGAACTGTTCTTTATCAATGTCAATAAAATCATTTATTTGAAATTCAATTTCTTCACTTAGTAGGTTAAATGGGATTATACACGAATATTTTCTTACATGGACATGCAACTGATCAAATAGTTCTTTTAATTCCTTTATAATTCGATCCATGGATTAAAACATTTCTCGTTGTACTTCATGTTTTAATAAGAAAAACCCGTAAAAAACCAAGTTTTTGACTATAAATCCTTTATGTACGAGAAGTAACTAAAAGAATGTTCATTATAATACGCAGCGCCAGACCATCCAGAAATACAAAATTGAAGTTGTGTCGTAAAACATGTTTAATATAATACGCACCGATCAGGAATATGTTTATAAAAAGAGCTGTCAATAAAATACGCACCTTATTGCGCGACAGAAAGGTTGTTCAATATAATACGCACCGCGACGCTCTATCTCAAAAAATAGCATGATACATAGGAATAAATAAAATAATCT
This sequence comes from Ampullaceana balthica, assembly GCA_944989445.1. NCBI lineage: Eukaryota > Metazoa > Mollusca > Gastropoda > Lymnaeidae > Ampullaceana > Ampullaceana balthica. Next base: position 482,232 of record CALYLW010000405.1, read on the forward strand.
AAAAAATCAATAATTTAATTACGGTACATGCGATCGATCTGAAATTTTGATACAGTGTTTTTATCATCGGTACGAAACTGCCTGCAAAATTTCAGCTCGCTATCTTGCGAGCAAGTGGGTTAAAAATCGATCAAAAGTTTTGGCGACAAGCAAGCAAGCAAGCAAGCAAGGTCCGCCGCAGACACCACGAGTTAATATAAAGGATTTAATAAAAAACAACCCGTAAAAAACCAAGTTTTTGACTATAAATCCTTTACGTATGAGACGTAACTAAAAGAATATTCATTATAACACGCAGCGCAAGACCATCCAAAAATACAAAATTGCAGTTGTGTCGTAAAACGTGTTTAATATAATGCGCACCGATCAGGAATAGGTTTATAAAAAGTGTTGTCAGTAAAATACGCACCTTATTGCGCGACAGAAAGGTTGTTCAATATAATACGCACCGCGACGCTCTATCTCAAAAAAATAGCATGATACATAGGAATAAATAAAATAATCTAAAAAATCAATAATTTAATTACGGTACATGCGATCGATCTGAAATTTTGATACATTGTTTTTATCATCGGTACGAAACTGCCTGCAAAATTTCAGCTCGCTATCTTGCGAGCAAGTGGGTTAAAAATCGATCAAAAGTTTTGGCGACAAGCAAGCAAGCAAGCAAGCAAGGTCGGTCGGTCGGCCGCAGACACCACGAGTTAATATAAAGGATTTAATAAGAAAAACCCGTAAAAAACCAAGTTTTTGACTATAAATCCTTTATGTACGAGAAGTAATTAAAAGTATGTTCATTATAATACGCAGCGCCAGACCATCCAGAAATACAAAATTGCAGTTGTGTCGTAAAACGTGTTTAATATAATGCGCACCGATCAGGAATATGTTTATAAAAAGAGCTGTCAATAAAATACGCACCTTATTGCGCGACAGAAAGGTTGTTCAATATAATACGCACCGCGACGCTCTATCTCAAAAAATAGCATGATACATAGGATTAAAAAAATAATCTAAAAAATCAATAATTTAATTACGGTACATGCGATCGATCTGAAATTTTGATACATTGTTTTTATCATCGGTACGAAACTGCCTGCAAAATTTCAGCTCGCTATCTTGCGAGCAAGTGGGTTAAAAATCGATCAAAAGTTTTGGCGACAAGCAAGCAAGCAAGCAAGCAAGCAAGGTCGGTCGGTCGGCCGCAGACACCACGAGTTAATATAAAGGATTTAATAAAAAAAAACGTAAAAAACCAAGTTTTTGACTATAAATCCTTTATGTACGAGAAGTAATTAAAAGAATGTTCATTATAATACGCAGCGCCAGACCATCCAGAAATACAAAATTGCAGTTGTGTCGTAAAACATGTTTAATATAATGCGCACCGATCAGGAATATGTTTATAAAAAGAGCTGTCAATAAAATACGCACCTTATTGCGCGACAGAAAGGTTGTTCAATATAATACGCACCGCGACGCTCTATCTCAAAAAATAGCATGATACATAGGAATAAATAAAATAATCTAAAAAATCAAAAATTTAATTACGGTACATGCGATCGATCTGAAATTTTGATACATTGTTTTTATCATCGGTACGAAACTGCCTGCAAAATTTCAGCTCGCTATCTTGCGAGCAAGTGGGTTAAAAATCGATCAAATGTTTTGGCGACAAGCAAGCAAGCAAGCAAGCAAGCAAGGTCGGTCGGTCGGCCGCAGACACCACGAGTTAATATAAAGGATTTAAAAATAGGACCCCGTCTTGTGAATTTCCCCACTCATATGTTTTTCCCTTCTAACTTGGCGTTTCCTTTATTTTCTACAGAGTAAATAAACTATTCTACAACTTTAACTTCGCCAACATCAATAACTACGTATCTTTTAATTTGACTAGTTTAATATTTGCGGGAAATATCTGGAGAGCTGTCAAATATCATACAAAAGTTTTTAGCTTGCTTTAATTGGTCCATTATTGTTTTTCTCGCTGCACCTCTCAATAGGTCTATGAATTCATTTTGAATCATTTTCCACAAATAGGAGACACTATATTTATTACCCATCTTAATTTGTTCTAAATGTTCACATAATACTGGGTCGTACTTGGCCAACAAGCCCAAAAGCTCTAGAAAATGTCCTATATTTTCAATTGAATTGATGTCTTCCTCATGAATACTTTCACGATGACCTCTCAACACCAAATTTTGTTTAGCTAAGAATCTAATTATATCAAGTATTGTGAGAATGTCCGTTCATTTTTTCTTATTTCTTTATCAATATTCTGTTGTTGTAGATTATCAAAAGTTGCACCATGTCCAATTCTTATTTCTAATTCATTCCATTGGGAAAATGATCGAATCTGCAGTAAACTCAACTCGTGTTGACTTATTCAGTAGACTCAACTCATGTTGACTTATTTAGGGTTCACCGACAAAACGGCCCCGGACAAAACGGCCCCAACAAATTGGCCCCGACAAAATGGCCCCGGTCAAAACGGCCCCATCAAAACGGCCCCGGCCAAAACGGCCCCTGTCAAAACGGCCCCTGCCAAAACGGCCCCGGTCAAAACGGCCCCTGTCAAAACGGCCCCGGTCAAAACGGCCCCTGCCAAAATGGCCCCTGCCAAAATGGCCCCGGTCAAAACGGCTCCGGTCAAAACGGCCCCTGTCAAAACGGCCCCTGTCAAAATGAGCTCGGCCCGGTCAAAACGGCCTTTGTCAAAACGGCCCCATTTTTATTAGGGTTTTAAATTTTTATAATATATTTTTAATTATTTTTCCTTTTTGTTCAGACAACCCATTTTCAGAAGAGAAGAAAGGGGGACTTTTTAAAAAAATAATTTTTTAAATTTTATTTTTTCATATTTTTTTTATTTTTTTTAACAAGAAATGTGTTTATGTCTATGAGGGTTGAATAAGGTTATTGTTTTATTGTATTTCCAAGTTAAAATTTAATGGTATAGTTAGTTGAAGTTATACTACTCCACTCTTCGTTCTTCTACCCTTAAATGTTTTAGATTTAGTGATGTAATTATGAATACTTGCTGCTCCTTTTTTAATTTGTTTAAGTTGATGTCAGTTTTCTTTGGCATAATGGGGGACAATAAAGAAAAGTCATATTAAGGGGCCGTCCATAAATGACGTCCCGCGCCTAAAGGGGGGGGGGTAGGGGGTCAAGCATTTGTGACGATGTGTGACGAAGGGGAGAGGGTGTTTAAGAAATTTGACGTCACATCAAAATGCGCAAAAATAAAAGTTCCACTTAAATATTTGATTGTTTTCAATTTTAGTTTATTCTCTTATTATAAGGGAAAAAACTTTTTAATTGGGACTGTTTTATTGATTCTTTTTTTTGAACCAGATATATATTTAAATGTAACCAGATCATGCATAGCCATCTAACCGGGAATTTTTTTATTTGTTGTGAGTGATATGTATTATGAACTGTATATACATATTTAAGCACAATTAGGAAAAGAACAAAACATAACTTTTAATTAAATTTATCATTATAATAACATTTTATTTCATTGTTTTACTGACATACATATGTTAACAACAAATTTATTATGTAATAATGTTACTGACAAAACGAAATAATTAATAAAAGTAAAAGAAATATGATCTTATATAATTGAACAAATTTTATGGTTTACTCCAGGTTGCAAACTCAAAGAAATTTTTCTATTTTTTAAAGTTTTACAAGAGATAGAATTACACTTGATTACAGCACCAGAAACATATATAAAAATGGCCCCTGTCAAAACGGCCCCCAACAAAGCCAGTGTCAGGGTTAGTTCACAAAAGATCATAATAATAACATCAAAAGAAAAAAAGTTAATAGCATTTAAAGAAGGAACAATACAATAAAATCACAAGAAACAATTCACATCACATCGAAAGATTATGAGATATTCTTCTCAGGTACTCAACATTCATAATCAATCCATGTGCTGGTATGATAGCCTCCAAACGACGGGTCAGCTGAACGTACTTGCTTTTCGATGCAGTAGGCTGTCGGACGCCACCTTTAAAACGTTCCATCTGCATCTCGACATGGTCCTGTTCCTTGCGAAAATGTTCGACAAGTTTTGTAACGGATGGATGGTGGCAATCCACACATTGTTGGAAAGCATGGTGCCAACCTTCAACTGGTATCTTGAAAATTACCGATCTTAGTTTTTAGTATAAATGTAATTAAATATATATACTAGGGATGTTAACGATTACCGTATATATATACTCGTTCTATAGCCCGTTCGTTCATAAGCCGACCCCCTGCCCCACTTTTGGAAGAGAAAAGTATAAAAAGTGTGTAACCCGCTTGCAAGCCGACCCCCAAAAAATAATAGGACAGCGTAAACAAAATGGTACACATTTTAATAAAAAAATACAGTCGCACCTCTCTAAGTAGAACTCAAAGGGACCAGAAAAAAGTGACTTTCGGAGTTGGCCAGTAAGTGAAATGGCGTAAATAGGCGCAGATTAATCAAGGACAATGTTGATATTGAGAGGGTGGGGGCTGGGGGGGGGACAGCCATACTGGCTAGAACAGTAAAGACAGGCGTGTCTGGTGTTTCACATCAAAGGAAACCAACTTGCTTTGACATCCCAACACAAGTCCGTGAGAAGAGAGACCTTCCCTCCCCTCCTCCACTTTACTCCGTCAAAACACCGATATTCAATGATTATAAATGCAGAAATCAACTATGACCCGCTCATAAGCCCCCCCCCATATTTTCCCCTTAATTTTGTAATTGGTCAGGTCTGGCCAGCCAGTCCGTGGCCATAAAAGTACCACACCACCTTTACATTTACCTTGTTTGATCTCCGTCCATGGACATGCCCATAGGGTCTGGGACAAAGGAAGTTTTTTCTTTTTTTTAAAACTTTGCACACGGTCCAACGAAAACGAAGCTTAGACTGGAAATTAGTTTATATTTATCGGCCGAAATATTTCACTTATTGACTTCCAGTACTTTTATAAGTGGTGGGTCGAATAATCGTTAAAAAAATTTTAATCGTTAAAAATTTATAACGATTTATCGAGAAATTATATACATATGAATAGATTATAAAGTGTAAAATTTGTTAAAATATGTCCCCAATGCTCACGAATTTCACATAAATACCCAATCTCCTTAAAAATTATCTCCGTCCGGGGCCGTTATGTCGGGGCCCATTTGACAAGGGCCGTTTTGACAGGGGCCATTTTGACAGGGGCCGTTTTGACCGGGGCCGTTTTGACACGGGCCGTTTTGACCGGGGCCGTTTTGACCGGGGCCGTTTTGACAGGGGCCGTTTTGACTGGGGACGTTTTGACCGGGGCCGTTTTGACAGGGGCCATTTTGACCGAGGCCGTTTTGACCGGGGCCGTTTTGACAGGGGCCGTTTTGACCGGGGCCGTTTTGGCCGGGGCCGTTTTGGCCGGGGTCGTTTTGACAGTGGCCGTTTTGACAGGGGCCGTTATGTCGGGGCCGATTTGTCGGGGCCGTTTTGTCCGGGGTCGTTTTGACCGGGTCACCCTTATTTAGTAGTCTCAACTCGTGTTGACTAATTTTGAGATTAAATTTCCACTATTTGTTAAAACTATTTTCCGTGTTAAAATTTGATTGAAAAAAATCATCAAACAGTTGACAGCAAAAGCAATATATAATTTTCTTCAATGGTGAATCCACGATCTTAACAAATTTTCACCATTATGCAAAATTTGGGGGAAAAAAAACAACAATCGCGATTAATCTTTATTTTGAAAAATCGTAATAATTTTCACTAAAAAAGACTAATTCAAACTAACTAAACATTACTTTAATAGGATATGAATATGCATAAAAGTTTTAGTGAATAAACGTATTTTAATGAAACACACACATTTTGTTTGTGCTACTTTAATGAAAAAAAAACAAACAAAAAGAAAAACAAAAAATTAATTTTTAGTAAATTACCTTAGAATAATTTTCTTAAACTTAAACAGTAATATAAATTACTACTTGCAAGTTTAACACAATATTTGAACCACAATGCCATGTGGGTACTTTTTCGCGTATCATTCTGTGCATGTCGAAAATCCACGCAATAACTGTCGCGGCGATATTAATAGTATATTCGGTCCAGCAGTGATGTGTTCTTTGTGTTGTTTTCTTATAAAAAGCGTCATCTGTGATATATACCGCTTAATTTTCAAAACAAATCGATACAATTTTTAAACGATTTTAAATTTCTTAACGGTTATGCGTTAGTTATAACAAATAGTATGTAATAAAAATGTCTTGAGAATCCGTTAATTACGACGCGAAAGTACGAATATTTTATTTTCACCCGGGTTTTCCTCTTTCAAAATAAAAGGGGTGGTTGTCCAAAAGGGCTGTACTTTTCAAATGCCCCCAAATGCCGCCCCCAAATCGTGTGCCGCCCGGGGCGGACCGCCCCCTACCGCCCCCCTAGCTACGCCACTGTATCTGAACATCGTAAACTTCCGTTTTAAAAAGTGTATTTTACGTTTTATTGTAAGAATATGGCATACTATCACTGAATACAACAGGTTTGCGATAGGAGATGTCCAGTGGTCACGTGACACAGAAACGTTCAGTGATGTCAAAGGTCATTGATAGGCCGAATGGGGGTAGGGGTGTGAGGGGCGGGGGGGGGGACACAAAAGTGTGGCGGCGGGGAGGGGATGACTGTGAGTGGGGGAGACCAAGACACACCGGGTGGTTTATGGTAAAGTTGTTGTTGACCAGGTGTTACATGTTTGGTGTCTTATCACGTTTGTACCAGTAGCGTGTTTGAATAAACAAAGGGAGACAAAAGGAGCTCATATTGATGTCTTCAATGGCTTTGTCGACAATGTGCAGCGTTTAGCCCATTCACTACCTGGAGTTATTTGAAGGAACGATTTCATCGTGGTAATTCATTGTGATAGAGAGGGTTTGTCGCGAGCATCGTAAGTTTAAAACTTAGTGAGATGAAATGTGTTTGATTTTTTTTATTGCTCAATCATGAAAATTTGTTAGTAGTTGCTTCCCCCACCCTCTTCCCCATATCATTTCAACTTGTTTACTACACAGTAAAAACGTACGCATTGTTACAGATGGTTTACAAAATGCACACTGATAAATGCACACTGCTACAGGCTACAAATAAAAAAAAATAATAATAAAAAAAATAATAATAAAAAAGAAAAGAAATTTATTTCCTTAGGTAAATGTTATAGAAATCTGCACAGTTTATTCACGCATAAATAAAACTGATTTTTATTGGATTTCTGTAACTAACTGTTAATTTTTAATTAAAATCATGTATGACAGGTGTTTATGTTATCACGTGATCCAATGTGTGTGTGAGTGAATCTATTCAAAACTAAACAAAATGAAATTACATTCAGTTTAAGATAGGCTATTTTAAAAAAGGCAAGAACTCGTATAGAGGTGCTTTACATTAAAAAAAATAAATACTTATATAGAATAAGTTTTACTTTATTTTGTTTAATTAATTAAGTTTTAAAAAGATTGCTACTTTTGACGAATTGACTTGCCTGATCACTGAAACTGAAAGATCACTATATCTGTTATGTCATGTGTTCAGTTCATTAAAAACAAATTTATGAAAACAAATTCACAGCTTTCACGTGAAATGACAGGTGGTGGAGGTGGATAAAAGCGAAGTTGGAAATCGTCCAAAATTTATTGTTCTGTTGCTTTGTGTTTCGAAACGCAACTATAGGTCCAGTATTTTATTTTATCTTATAATATGGCTGCGCCCGTGAATTTCCACGGATACAACTTGAGAGGCAGACTAATTTTTAGGTTATTTCAGTTCTCTAAGAAGGTATTTTTTATTTCCTGTTGTTTAAATCATATGAAATTTCATTAAATTATATATTTACCACATCAATTATATTTCCCTTCTTGCTACAGGCTTTAAACATGTCTTATTGGGGTTAATTGTCCGAAAAATAGGTAACTAGGTCTAGGTCTAGGTTAATTAATTGGGGTAAGACGTACTTAAGTACTTTGGAGCCACGGATCATATCTAACCCAACACATTTTAGTGTTATGAGTCATCCCGAAAAACAAAATACATTTTGATATTAATTACACTAAGTAAACCCATGTCCAAGCCAAGATAAACTTAATGAAATGAAAACCAAAATTTGAAAGTCGAAGGGAAAAATACAAGACAAACAACCTCAAACCGTACGAGTAACTAGTTGAACAGTTTAATACTAGTTACTAGACTAGGCTAATTAATAACTTACTAGTAATACTAGATGAGCCCGATTGCAATCTCACCCATATTTTGTACTAGTACAGTAGCATAGTAATTGATTGATATGCTGCAAACTTTATAATTTATATTTTGTAAACTTTATTTTGATTTTGGGAATGCAAAATACAGACTAGAAGACATGTGACATGTTAAAAATTGTTTGAATATTATCTGGTGCCTTGGTAATTCTTAATTCCAATAAATATATGTGTAAATGTAATGAATATTAGTATTAGCCGTGCTGTCTTAACGCATAGGCCTGTTGGGCATTTGCCTGGGGGCCCCACGAGCTTAGGGGCCCCATGGGAATATGTTAATTTTTATATATTTTGCATATTTGTTTTTTTTATTCCTGCGGGGGGGGGGCACTCTTTCTTTGCCCAGGGGCCCAACACTATTTCTTTGCCCAGGGACCCAAAATGGTGTAAAGACGGCTCTGAGTATTAGTGCTTTTAATTGGAAAAATGGGATTAATGGTTATATTCTCTAACAATACTGAAATGATTTAGTTGTTGTAACTTCACATTTTTTCTACTAATTGTTTAGGTGCTATAATTGTAGCTGAATGTGTTTTATATTTAAGACAATAAAGTGTATTATATGTAATATTTAAAAGCATACTTTTGTCTACGCTCTTCTGCTGACACACGTATTCTCTGTGTTCCTAAGACACGAACTAAAACTTTTGGCGAAAGGTCATTCTCTTTTGGCCGATGGTAGACACCACGTAGCGCGCAGTCTAAACTCAGTTGGGTGGATGACACTCATTACGCAGTCTAGATGGTGGAGGGTGGATGGCGCGCATTACTCAGCCTACACTGTTTATTTTGGTATACCCAGTCCACCTTAATAGCTTAAAATTTATTTTTAAAAAGATTTATGATTTTAAAATTAATTTTGTAAAAGCAAAGAGAACGGTGCGCTCGATAAATCATATTTTTGGTTGCTATATTATATTTGTTGTTTTTTCTATTTTAATTTAAAAAATAGACAACTAAACCTAACCCAGACCCTAAAACTGAAACTACAAACTTTAAAAAAAAAGACTCAAACGAGACTTGAAGCTCCACCTGACACCTAGAGTTCAAGTATCTAATGTCCTAACCGTGAGACCACAGAAGCTCATGTACCGTATTAATTTTTAAAAATCTTATAAAGTAGTTACATGAAACGGACCCGGGTGAAAGAGCAAAATGTGACGTCACACACACATTTACGCGGTTTCTACTTTCTCGGTGTAGGACACAGTGTATGCCGCGTAGCACGCGACAACCAAGCTTTACAGTGTATGCCCCGCATTGCGCGGTATCCACCCACTTCGTTCTCTTTTTGTGCAGCCAAACAATGGAATTCTCAACCATTACACATCCGTAGAATTCCAACTACCAAGTCCTTCAAGACTGCACTTAAGACGCATCTTTTCAAAATGTATTTACAGAATTAATGAAACAACATTTTCTTTTAATGATTAACGTAGCTTATGTGTAATGTACTGTCCTTTATGTTGTTATTATGGTGTGAATGGTTATTTAATTATTATATGTATGTTATGATCTCCATGTAAAGCGCTGTGAGCCCGGTTCCTTGCTGGGATACAGCGCTATATAAATTATAAATTATTATTATTATAAAAACATGCACTCATTAGTTACTGGTCTATATTGGTCTTTGTGAACTAGAATTTTAACCTGAGTCTTCAGCGGTGCAGTCACAAGCGAGCAGTTGCCTCAACTATGAAGCTCTATGACCGAGACATGTACTGGAATGACAAGTTTTTGCCAGATGAAGTGGTAAGCAGGATGCATTTTGAATTACTTCTCGACCAATAAGTATCCACCCAAAATTTCACTTACAGACTTAAAAGCCAAAAGTATGTCAATATAAAAGTAGCAGAGCACTAAAATTATGAACAATCTTATGTGAACAGTATTTATACGTTTTTTTGGGGGGACTTGTCAAGCCAATGAAAATGAGCTACATTTAACCTATTAGAATAGAAGCCTTCCATTAATCCTCTGTTTGTAGAGAATATTATGCAGTTAATTCGTTTAGAAATCACAAAGCCTTGCTTATAGGGCAAAGGGCTGATTCAATAAAAGGGAAAGTACATGAATTATCACTACCAATAAACTTGTTTTAAAAGTAAGAACATTTTAATGGACGGTTGAAGTCTTGTAACGAAATACATAGAATGTTATCTTATAAATGAGTAAAGTGTACTTTTTCATTTATTTTTCACAATTAAAATATTATTTAAACAGAGATTTGAAAAAGTGTTGATTGCAAATCGTGGAGAGATAGCATGCCGTATAATGAACACATGTAAGCGTCTGGGAATTAAAACTGTAGCTGTTCACAGTGAAGCGGATTCATTAGCTGTAAGTACAGTTCTTGAAGTTTAAAAAAAAATTGATTTCTTTGTTATTATCTTAATTTTTTATTACAACAAAATTTCATAAAACTGTAATACTTTTTATAATAATTTTTAAATTGCAGTTTTTATTTAATTTTTTATTGTGATAACATTAATGACGTATTACATAATAATTTCAGTGAAATTTCAATTGATTTATTAGAAATATTGTCCACAAAATATAGCTGAAATAAATTAATTCACTAGATGTGTCAAATATATGATATTCCACTACATATGTCAGACATTCTTTCATCCACTATTTGTATCAGACATACTATAATCCACTAATTTTATTTTGAATCCTTAAACTAATGACTGTCGTGTCCTTAAAGATCGATATTATTAATTGATTAAACCTCTTATCTCTGTATCAACCATCACTAGGTCCACACTAGAATGGCAGATGAAGCTATCTGTATTGGACCGGCTCCGACTAGCGAAAGTTACCTGAGGATGGACAAAATCTTGAGGGCTGTGCAGGAAACAGGAGCACAGGCTGTGAGTGCTTTACGACCATTATCCAAACATCTAAATCCTAAGTTTCTTCTGTCACAAGAGTCTTGTTGTGTTTACTGAAGCTTGCAACATCAGAGCAGTCTCTGTTGATATCATTAAACATTTGAAGCATCAGAAAAGAAAATGCTGTACTTCTATAATTATTGCAAGTGTCATTCACTAAACAAATTATAACCCAAAACGTCAGTGTTGTTTGATGTCATCTCCTATCATTATTGGACCAGATTTAAAGAATGTTTTAATGATGCCGTTTAAAGCAACTCCTTTGAAATTAAGAATGGAAACATTTTAAACATGTATTTCAGGTCCATCCTGGCTACGGCTTTTTGTCAGAAAATACAGTGTTTGCTGCTCGATTGGTAAGTAATTGTTAATTTATGTGTGTGTTAATTTTGACCTGTAATATTCCTATGTGTAAATGGTTATTTATGATCATGTTGACTTGAAGATGTTCCCAGACATTCTGATGTGTCACTGGGTATTTGTTAGACATCAGATGTGTCTTTCGTGAATCACTGTGAATGGTTGGACAGTCAAATATACCATTTTGAATGGGTAGACCCAGAATTAAATTAACATTGAATGATTTCCACTGCATTATGTATATTGTTTATTTTATGTAAAATTTTAAAGGATCGATTTCCACTGCATTATGTATATTGTTTATTTTATGTAAAATTTTAAAGGAATCATTTTGTTGAATTTTAGAAAGAGATTGGAGTTTCATTTGTTGGGCCCAACAGCCAGGCCATCCATGCCATGGGAGACAAGATTGAAAGTAAACGTATCGCAGCTAAGGCCGGGGTCAACATGATACCTGGCTATGACGGGGCCATCCGAGACGCTGACCATTGTGTGGAGCTAGCCAATTCCATTGGTACAGTACATTGTTTTCAAACCACTTATCTTCAATCTTCAATAAATAGAAATATCTAATCAGCTTTGGTTTTTACAAATGAAATTTCTGATTATCCGGTGATTCTCACTCAGTGGTTAATGAACCACAATGAATGATCAATATTTTTGTTAGAAATAAGTGTAAATCACAACGGCCAATGGGTTGTAAAAGTATAAGTACATTAGACTGCTGGCAGAAATTTTAGATAGTTATAGAAGCACTGCTGCCTACCACTGGTAGAATGTGTCACTGCTGCCTATCACTGACTGGATGTATACGAGTTTTGTGAATTTTTTTATTGTTCTGGACTATCTCCACTGTTTCAGGTTACCCTGTGATGATCAAAGCCTCTGCAGGTGGGGGTGGGAAGGGTATGAGAATTGCTCACAGCGATGATGAAGCCAGGTCAGAAATGAAGATTTGCTTTTATCCTTCTCTATATAGTGTTGTGATTGTCTTTTTGAATGTCCATTTTTGTCATCTAATATCCCTGCTGATAAGGTGTCGAGGTGTAATTTAAAAACACAACACAAATAGAAGATATTTCAGGCTGAGTTTATAAATAAATAAATAAGAAGAAAATGGCTTAGCTAATATTTTCTTCTCTCTTGTAGGTCAGCATTTCGATTGTCCCAACAGGAAGCTAAATCAAGCTTTGGAGATGATCGAATGCTGATAGAAAAGTATATAGAACATCCTCGACATATTGAGATACAGGTAGGGTCTTTACAGTATTGAGGCACTGGTCAAGTCTTTATAGTATTGAGGCACTGGTCAAGTCTTTATAGTATTGAGGCACTGGTCAAGTCTTTATAGTATTGAGGCACTGGTCAAGTCTTTATAGTATTGAGGCACTGGTCAAGTCTTTATAGTATTGAGGCACTGGTCAAGTCTTTATAGTATTGAGACACTGGTCAAGTCTTTATAGTATTGAGGCACTGGTCAAGTCTTTATAGTATTGAGGCACTGGTCAAGTCTTTATAGTATTGAGGCACTGGTCAAGTCTTTATAGTATTGAGGCACTGGTCAAGTCTTTATAGTATTGAGGCACTGGTCAAGTCTTTATAGTATTGAGGCACTGGTCAAGTCTTTATAGTATTGAGGCACTGGTCAAGTCTTTATAGTATTGAGGCACTGGTCAAGTCTTTATAGTATTGAGGCACTGGTCAAGTCTTTATAGTATTGAGGCACTGGTCAAGTCTTTATAGTATTGAGGCACTGGTCAAGTCTTTATAGTATTGAGGCACTGGTCAAGTCTTTATAGTATTGAGGCACTGGTCAAATCTTTATAGTATTGAGGCACTGGTCAAGTCTTTATAGTATTGAGATATTTGTAAAATCATGATATTAACTGACAGGTAAATTCATTACAATATGTGAGATACTGTTAAATTCATAATAATATTGAGAAACAAAGTCATAGTATGTGTTTGATATGTTCTCAACTCCATGTTGCAGGTGTTGTGCGACAAGCATGGCAACAGTCTGTGGCTCAATGAGAGGGAGTGCTCCATACAACGAAGAAATCAAAAAGTTATTGAGGAAGCCCCGAGGTACACACAGACTTGTGATTAAGATTGCTTAAGCTGCCGTTGACTTTAAAAAAGGCAAATCTTATAACTCCCAGTCACATTGTGACAGTTGAGTGTAATGTCACATTGTTGTGTGATTAATTGAGGGCTATGGCACTTTCTTTTTCAGTTGATAATTACTTGGGCCCATTTTTATCGTTTTTATTACTAAAGAGATAGACTTTTATATTCTTTCACTTCTATATAATCATAGTTAGTTATATGAAACTTACAGGTTTCATGACTTCACTCTGTCATCTCAAAGTGAACGAAATTTTGGGGAATAAAGGTGTTGAATTGGAATTGTCAATGTGGCAGTAAAATTAAAGAATTAAAAACCATTGCAAAATACATTTGCTTTGAGCGCCTCTGGTTATTTGGCTTGGCATTTGAACTGAATGCATGTTTTATTTGAAAAGTTCAAATTTCTAACCATTCTTGTGTTTATAGTGTGTTCAAATTTCTGACCAATCTTATGTTTCTAGTGTGTTTTTAGACGCAGTGACGCGTCAAGCGATGGGTGAACAGGCTTGCAGACTCGCTCAGGCGGTGGGCTACGACTCTGCAGGTAGAGGCCTTACCTATTTAAGCTACCAGCAATGCATCTAGATTTTTAGCCTAAGCATAATCTTTTTTTAGCCTAAGCATAATCTTTTTTAGCCTAAGCATAATCTATCCCAAAACTAAGCATTAATTAGGGTTTTGAAGGTAACCCAAAGTTTTGGTTCTTTGCAGGCACAGTAGAGTTTCTTGTAGACAAGAATAAAAATTTCTACTTCCTGGAGATGAACACGAGGCTGCAGGTGGAGCACCCTATCACCGAGATGATCACGGGAGTGGACATTGTCCATCAGATGTTGAGAGTAGCCAACGGCCACCCACTCTTGCATAAACAATCAGACATTCCTGTGGACGGCTGGGCCATTGAATGTCGTGTCTATGCAGAGGTAATGTTACGTGGATGTGTGGGCCATTGAATGTCGTGTCTATGCAGAGGTAATGTTACGTGGATGTGTGGGCCATTGAATGTCGTGTCTATGCAGAGGTAATGTTACGTGGACGTGTGGGCCATTGAATGTCGTGTCTATGCAGAGGTAATGTTACGTGGATGTGTGGGCCATTGAATGTCGTGTCTATGCAGAGGTAAAGTTACGTGGACGTGTGAGCCATTGAATGTCGTGTCTATGCAGAGGTAATGTTACGTGGACGTGTGGGCCATTGAATGTCGTGTCTATGCAGAGGTAATGTTACGTGGATGTGTGGGCCATTGAATGTCGTGTCTATGCAGAGGTAATGTTACGTGGATGTGTGGGCCATTGAATGTCGTGTCTGTGCAGAGGTAATGTTACGTGGATGTGTGGGCCATTGAATGTCGTGTCTGTGCAGAGGTAATGTTACGTGGATGTGTGGGCCATTGAATGTCATGTCTATGCAGAGGTAATGTTACGTGGACGTGTGGGCCATTGAATGTCGTGTCTATGCAGAGGTAATGTTACGTGGATGTGTGGGCCATTGAATGTCGTGTCTATGCAGAGGTAATGTTACGTGGATGTGTGGGCCATTGAATGTCGTGTCTATGCAGAGGTAATGTTACGTGGACGTGTGGGCCATTGAATGTCGTGTCTATGCAGAGGTAATGTTACGTGGACGTGTGGGCCATTGAATGTCGTGTCTATGCAGAGGTAATGTTACGTGGATGTGTGGGCCATTGAATGTCGTGTCTATGCAGAGGTAATGTTACGTGGATGTGTGGGCCATTGAATGTCATGTTTATGCAGAGGTAATGTTACGTGGATGTGTGGGCCATTGAATGTCGTGTCTATGCAGAGGTAATGTTACGTGGATGTGTGGGCCTATAAATGTTTGTGTATATTCAGAGCTAATGTTACGTGAATGTTTAGGTTAGGCCTATATGTCGAGTGTATTCAGAGCTAATGTTACGTGGATGTGTGGGCCTATAAATGTTGTGTATATTCAGAGGTAATGTTACGTGGATGTGTGGGCCTATAAATGTTTGTGTATATTCAGAGCTAATGTTACGTGAATGTTTAGGTTAGGCCTATATGTCGAGTGTATTCAGAGGTAATGTTACGTGGATGTGTGGGCCTATAAATGTCGAGAGGTATTGTTACTTAAATGAGATAACCTAGGGGCTCATATCCTTACAACCTCATGTGTAATATGGTTCAATTCCCACTACGATATTTGCTCCACAAGAACACATATTTTTGTCTCTACTCCTCCACATCATCTAGGACCCCTATAAAAGTTTTGGGATGCCGTCTATAGGGAGGCTGTCCCGTTATGTAGAACCGACGCATTTGAACAACGTAAGTAGCCTTGAACTGAACATCACACCCACTGAGAAGTTACCTACTTTTGATTTTATTATTTATCTAACGTAACACTATATGTTACTCTTGCTACTTACTTTTAATTGTACTATTTATATAACATAACGCTATCTTACTGTTGTTATTTATCAACACAGACCTATTATTTAAATCAGTGTGCTAATAATCTTATCCAAGCCAAGTTATTTTGCACACAGGGTCATTTTCAATCCTTGTTCCTTGTGCACGTGTAATTTCTGCTAATGGTCAGCTCTCAGCACTGCAACCATGGTCCGGCCAATCTCTGTACACATGGTGACAGACAATTTTAGTAAAACAAAATCTCTCTACACATCCTTAACATTGCATGTGATGGTGTGCAATATTTTTAAATATGTACACACTCTCATGTTAACATTCCATGTGATGGTGTACAATATTTTTAAAATATGTACACACTCTCTCATGTTAACATTGCATGTGATGGTGTACAATATTTTTAAATATGTACACACTCTCTCATGTTAACATTGCATGTGATGGTGTACAATATTTTTAAAATATGTACACACTCTCTCATGTTCAGTTTAAAATATACTTATGGCCGTCTACCATCTCTATAATCATGAATCTCAGAAAGTAATCATTTGTATTTAAAAAAAAATTGTAAAAAAACACAAGTTTTTGACTATAAATTCTTTATATAGGAGACATAATTAAAAGAATGTTCATTATAATACGCAGCGCAAGACATTCCAAAAATACAAAATTTTAGTTATGTCTCATAAAATATGTTTAATATAATCCGCACTGATCGGGAATATATTTTCAAAAAGTATTGTCATATAATACGCACCTTATTGCGCAACAGGAAAGGTTGTTCAATATAATACGCACCACGACACTCTAGCACAAAAATTAACATGTTACATAGAGATAAATAAAGGTAATCTAAACATTCATTAATAACGGCACATTCGATTTATCTGAAATTTTGATACATCATTTTTATCTTCGGCACGAGTCTGCCTGCAAAATTTCAACTCGCTAGCTTACGAGGAAGTGGGTTAAAAATCGATCCAAAGTTTTTTTGGCAAGCAAACAAGGGCTCAAACAGACATCACAAGTTAATATAATAGATTTAAAAATAGCTTTTGTCTTTTTGGACTATGACAGATGCATGTGAAATATTGTACTTGTCACGAGTACTTGGTTATTTCTTTTTGACAGACTCGTTGTGATAGCGGCATCATGGAGGGAAGTGAGATCAGCATATATTACGATCCTATGATCTGTAAACTTGTCACGTACGGAAGGGACAGACAATCCGCCATGGATACTATGATAACTGCCCTGGATTCTTATGTCATCAAAGGTGGGTGCATCCGAAGTTATGAAATCTAACAGCCATCACACAATGCTGAAAATTTAACGTTTCCCTAACAGCTATCATGCAATGTTGAAAACTGAACATTTCCCTAACAGCTATCATGCAATGTTGAAAACTGAACATTTCCCTAACAGCTATCATGCAATGTTGAAAACTGAACATTTCCCCAACAGAACATCTATCATCCAATGTTGAAAACTGAACATTTCCCTTGTCAAGAACAAAAGTAATCAATATCGTTCTCTTTCCTGGAATGTTGGACTAGTCTATTTATATGATAGTTCTGGGAAGTAGCTGAGTGTGTTGCCATGGTTACATTATTAGATTGCCAATAAGTTTACACATCTCCACTGTTGATTTGTTTCACTTGCAACTCACAGCACACTGTTACTGAGGGATGCTCTCCCCCTGTTGTTTTAATGTAACACAGCAACAATGATGGACATTCTCACCTTTGTTTCAGGTGTCACCCACAACATACCATTACTGATGGACATTCTCACCTTTGTTTCAGGTGTCACCCCCAACATACCATTACTGATGAACATTCTCACCTTTGTTTCAGGTGTCACCCACAACATACCATTACTGAGGGACATCCTCACTGAGGAAAGGTTTGTCAGGGGAGACATCAGCACCAACTTCCTGCCCGAAGTTTTCCCTGATGGTTTCAAAGGTTTGCTTGCATTCGTTCTCTCAATATGTTTAAAAATGAAAAAAAATACATCGGTCCATTTGGTCAGTTTTGTTTTTATCTCTAGACTTACATTAGAAATATAATCTGTTCACCTGCCTGTAACAATATTCACCTTGAATGGCAGGCAAGCAGCTGAATATACGACAAAGTCAGGAGCTGACGGCATTGGCATGTGCCGTCTACCTTAAAGATCAGCAGAGGTCAAGGACATTTATCAACCAAAAAAGGTGAGAGCTCAAGGGTCTTGCATCCTCTTCAGAAAACAGTTTATTGTAGTTTTGTCTCATATTGTTTGTCACACTTGTGAGTCTAAATACTCGTTCAATGGCCCATTCGTTCATAAGCCAACCCCCTCCCTCTTTTGAAAGAGAAAAGTATTAAAAGTGTGTAACCCGCTCGCAAGCCGACAAATAATTGGACAGCGTAAACGAAATGGTACACATTTATTTTTTTAAAACTACAAGCTAAATCGGTCATTATGATTGTTTACTTTGTACTTCCTATCTTTGTCTTTGTGTTCTTTTTTAGACAAGAGTTATCGGTATTTTTTAAAATTATTTTTTTTCTTTGGTAAACAGTGGTGAAAGCGCTGCATTAAATTTAAATTTCGTTGTAAAAAAAATTGTAAAACAATTTATTTCAATTTATTGAAACATTCACAAAAATAAATAAAATTGTTAAATAAGGTTAGTGCAGATGTTTAATAATATTTTATAGTTTCTGGTAGAGCAGTCGAATCTTGTAGAATGAAGAAAAGGACCTTGATGATCAACAAAAACACCGATATTCAATGTACATGCAGCAATCAACGAAGACCCGCTCATAAGCCGACCCAACTTTTCCCCCTAGATTTTGTCCAAAAAAGGTCGGCTTTAGAACGAGTATATACTGTAACTAAAAAAAAACTAGTCAACTGGCTAAAAAAAATGATATAATTAAATTTTCACTCATTGCCAATACTTTTTCTGTCCTTCCCATCTCTTCCTAGGATCCCGTTAGTTGCCTCATCCAAAAACACCTGGTCACTAAACACACTGATCAACAAGGTTCGCTTCCATGCCCAGGTGACCAAGATTCAGGATGGCTACAAGGTAATCGTCAGGTGCTCTTAGAATTGTGTAGAAGTTACAAGTTTAACCCTTTACAGTCCGATGCGCCCGAAACGCGCCGTTTTTTTTCTTTATGCCTACAGTCCGATAACGCCAAAACCGCCCGTTTAAAGGTGGTTTGTTTCGTTTTGAAGCGCCGCGCATATCCGTTGCGCATTACTAATTTGAACTTTACCGGAAGGAAGTCTCGTTTTTAACGATTATTTTGATACTAGTTTGAACGAGGTGCGTTGAAGGGCTCATTTTCTACAATTTTTGAAAAGTGGTGATTTTTCCGTTGGCAAAAAAAATGGCATTCAAAGCGATGGATAAAATTTTGAAAGAACTTAGGCCTAATGGGGCGTCTTTATTTAGTGATTCTAGCAGTGATAGTGATGAATCTGATATTGATTTAAATTTAAATGACTCTAGTTCTAGTGATAGTGAGGAAGACGATAATAATAGTGACATCGATGGAAGTGGACCTTCAAATGTTACTGATGATCAGATTGACAATGAATGGTCCAGTAATTTTTCTGACGTAAATATTTTGCCATTCATTGAGCAATCGGGCCCTCGTCATAATTTGCCTGATGATGCCGCTGCATATGACTATTTCAAATTGTTTATTCCTGACACTTTTTACGAACATGTGGCAGAACAAACTAACTTGTATGAGCAGCAGTGTGCTTTGAAAAATGGGAAACATGATGCATACTGGCAGCCAGTTTGCTCCAGTGATATAAAGAAATTTTTTTATATCAACGTAATGTTTGGCATTCATGACATGCCTGAGGTGGACTCATACTGGTCCCTAGACCCACGCCTTAGGGTTCCAGCTGTAGCCGACATCATGGGCAAAAACAGATACAAAAAAATAAACCAATATTTACACCTGAACGACAACGAGAATTTCGTTGCGAAGGGCCAGCCAGGTTATGACCCTCTTTTCAAAATTAGACCCTTGATGGATATAATTGAGGAAAATATTCAGAAAAATTATTATCCTGGGAGAGAGCTCAGCATTGATGAGGCTATGATTAGCTTCAATGGCAGATTATTTTTCAAACAATATATCAAATCCAAGCCAACTCCATGGGGCATCAAAGTTTGGTGTATTGCCGACCCTCGAAATGGGTACATGTGCAATTTTCAATTTTATACAGGGAAGGTTCATGATCCTATGCCACATGGAATAGGCCACCATGTAATATTCAAAGTAGGAAACCCTTACCTGGATAAAGGGCATCATTTTTACTTTGACAATTACTTTTCAAGCGTCAAATTAGCGGAGGATTTGCTGACTGCCAACACCCATTCCTGTGCGACCATACGCACCAACAGAAAGGGTTGGCCGCTTCGTAAAAAGAAGATGAAAGGTGGAGAGCTGCGTTTTTTGCAAAAAGGCAGATTGTTGGCAACTACTTGGTGTGATAAGAGACAAGTCTCCATCTTGAGCACCAATGTGGAAGCTGGGGTTGAAACTGAGAGTCGGCGGTCAAAAGAGGGGCCAAGAGATGTCAGCATACCCAAGTCTATACTAACCTACAATAGACACATGGGGGGAGTGGATCTTGCTGACCAGTATAGATCTTACTACCCAGTAGGCAGGAAATCAAAGAAATGGTGGAGGTATGGTCTGTGGTTTTTAGTTCAAATTGGAATCATCAACGCCTTCACTCTAATGAAGGAAACGATGAAACCATCCACCCCGAAACGCAAAAGAAACGACCCAGCCTCCAATCATTTGCAGTTTCGCCTTGATCTCCTGACAGGATTGATCACCTCCTCAACACATCAGCAGATGAGGCGAAATAACGATATGGTTTCAGTTGCTGCCACAGCACAGCCAACATCAACCAAACATGAGTTGATGAGACTTTTCGGACGAAAAAAAACTTGCCACTTCTGCAGCAAGAATGGCAAAAAAGGCAAGAGTGGAAGGGTGCCAGAAACTGTTTTTGGATGCAATTTTTGCCAAATTCATTTGTGCAAGGGTGTCTGCTTTGCAGAGTTTCATGAGAAGCTTCAAAGTTAATTTTAACATGATGAAAACTGGACATTTTGAACAATTTGTGCAATTTTTTTTTCCCCCTCACTTTCTGGAATTTTTTGTGCATTCATTATTCGGATTAAATGGACTTAAGACAAGTAATTATAAAGTATGTTCATTTATGTCTATTTAGTTATTTTTACTTTTAATTTCCTGCAAATAGTTATTTTTTTATGAATTAATTAGAAAAAGAACCTTGATTTAAAAAAGAGTTATCTCCCCTCGCTTGGTCGTGAGGAGTAAAAAATGCAGAAGAGGCTTGGACTGTTAAGGGTTAAACAATGATTGGAAGGGTATCTTGAGATCACATCATGTTCCATCCATCAATAAACCAATGTTCTGTGTCTATCCACCAATAAACCAATGTTCTGTGTCTATCCACCAATAAACCAATGTTCTGTGTCTATCCACCAATAAACCAATGTTCTGTGTCTATCCACCAATAAACCAATGTTCTGTGTCTATCCACCAATAAACCAATGTTCTGTGTCTATCCACCAATAAACCAATGTTCTGTGTCTATCCACCAATAAACCAATGTTCTGTGTCTATCCACCAATAAACCAATGTTCTGTGTCCATCCACCAATAAACCAATGTTCTGTGTCCATCCACCAATAAACCAATGTTCTGTGTCTATCCACCAATAAACCAATGTTCTGTGTCCATCCACCAATAAACCAATGTTCTGTGTCCATCCACCAATAAACCAATGTTCTGTGTCCATCCACCAATAAACCAATGTTCTGTGTCCATCCACCAATAAACCAATGTTCTGTGTCTATCCACCAATAAACCAATGTTCTGTGTCCATCCACCAATAAACCAATGTTCTGTGTCTATCCACCAATAAACCAATGTTCTGTGTCCATCCACCAATAAACCAATGTTCTGTGTCTAACCAACAATTAAACCAATGGTTTCTGCCCAATCCCCCAGGTTGTCATAGCTGGAGATGTTTTCGAAGTGAAGGGAAACCTTTCGTTTACCTCCCCCTTGATGGACCTCACACTGAATGGGGAGCAGAGGTTGTTACAGGTGAGTCTAATATCTCCTGTACTATCAGATTACGGTTGTAGACTGTTGAGTCTCTTAAACGAGGAAAGTAGACAAAAGTAGCAGCAAAGTAGCAAATGTGGCATGGTGAATGTGCCTTGCAGGAACTTGTCAGGTTGTTGTGTGGCATGCTGAGTGGCACAAATGGCATAACTGAAATAATTTATACATTTCTTATTGTCTTTTCAATATTATTTAGAAAAAAAGTTATTGTTGACTATTAAATTGTTAATTGATTTATAATTTATGGCTTTTTAAAAAGTGAATACTTTTTCTTATCCAATGAACAATGTTCATGTTTTAGGGATGAATGTTTTTATGTAACAGAGTGACAGGTTCATGAATTTTACTATTTGACAGATCAATCAAAGACATGGAGGGGGTAAATATGATCTACGCTTCCATGGAACAGTGGTGAGTATTAGTAATCATAGTAACTTAAATATTTTTTTTATTACTTTCTTCTAAGATGGTAAGAAAGTTCAAAGTTAAACCAGAATTTATGAGTGTGTGTAATTATAAAAATTGGATACAGAAAAATATTTTTAAAAAAAAATTACATTTTGATGGTGGTTTTAATTTTTTCCCCGTGACCATCTATTATTTGTTGATTGTGTGGTTGTGGGTAGGGGGAAACATGTAAATATATTTCAGGTGATTAAAATAGCACAGCCTTGTTTTGTAAAGATCATCGTTCTGTTGTTTTCTCATGAACTCCTTACTTGCGGGGAGACTAAATGTTAGTGTAGTGTGCCACTAAGTGATTAATTCAGCTTTTGATTTTTTTAATCGGTGCCATGGTGTAATTTTGAACGAATTATTTCCCATTCACCAATCCAAAGGCAACAATTTTAAAAGCTGAGGACAACTTGTACAGTGGCAATAGATTTTGTTGTGTTTGTAAATAGTTTTTTTTAAAAGAAGAATCTCTAATCAATCATAGAGTTTTGATGTTGTAGTTGATTCCTACTCCTTCAGCTTGGAATGTAGTGGCCCGTGTTTGTATCGCTAATCAACTTAACTCTTTATTCAGCTAGCAATTATTTCATTTGTTTTATAGATCAGGGGTCTCCCAAACTACGGCCCACGGGCCAGATGCGGCCCGCGAGGCCCTCTCATCCGGCCCCTGGAGACCTTTTAATCTAAAAAAAAAGATACTATTTTTACCTGTAGTATACCACAAATCGGCCCCCAAACTGCTGTTTGACAGTTAATGCGGCCCTCCAGCAGAAAAGTTTGGAGACCCCTGGCATAGATGAACATAGTTTTATCACTAATGAACTTATTTCTCGATCCAGCTAGCAATTATTTCATTTGTTGCATAGATGAACATTTTTTTATATCATACTTCACTCGTGACTCATGTTCCTTTTTAAATCCCTTATATTAACTTCACCGCCGTCTCTCTCTGTCTCTCTCTGTCTGTCGTTATCTCATGGGTGGGCGGGCGGAAAAACAAAAGTGGAAAATGACCCACTTCCCGTGATCCGATCAAGCTGAAATTTGGCACACGGGCCCGTCTAACCTAACAATGCATCGTATCAAAATTTCAGATCCATCGAACGTACGGTAATTAAATAAATGCATTTTTAGTTTATCCTTATATGAGGTATGTAATTCAAATTCACTGTTTGTTATTGTTTTTTTCCACGTGAGTTTGAGTTGACGCTTAGACGTCGACCGTCGTGCCGACAACCCCCTCACGACCCATCCTCCGTTAAAAGACAGGGGACATCACTCGGTGTCAGTCCGTAAATATTTGTGGCGTTGAAACATAATCAATACTTTTAATTATGACTAAAATATAAGGGAATTTATAGTAGAAAACTTTGTTTTTACGGGTTTGTTTTATTAAATCCCTTATATTAACTTCACCGCCGTCTCTCTCTGTCTCTCTCTCTCTCTGTCTGTCGTCATCTCATGGGCGGGCGGGCGGAAAAACAAAAGTAAAAAATGACCCACTTACTGTCATCCGATCGAGCTGAAATTTGGCACACCGGCCCGTCTCACCTAACAATGCATCGTATCAAAATTTCAGATCGATCGAACTTACCGTAATTAAATAAATGCATTTTTAGTTTATCCTTATCTAACGTATGTAATTCAAATTCACGGTTTGTTATTGTTTTTTTCTTACACTTCCACGTGAGTTTGAGTTGACGCCGACCATCGTGCCGACACCCCCTCACGTCCCACCCCCATTTATTAAAGACAAGGGACATCACTCGGTGTCAGTCTGTAAATGTTTGTAGCGTTTGAAAATAATCAATACTGTTAGTTATGTCTCATATATAAGGGATTTATAGTCAAAAACTTTGTTTTTACGGGTTTGTTTTATTGAACTGACTCAAATGTTGATTAAAAATGATTCTTCTAAAACCCCAGTACCCAGTGAAAGTGTTGGATGACCTCGCCTTTGAGTTGAGCCATTACATGTTGGAGAAGAAAGTTGTGGACACTAGCACGCTGGTCATGGCCCCCATGCCAGGCATGCTGAGGGGAGTCAATGTGGCAGCTGGAGACATGGTCAGTATACATCACTATGTCTTTTTAATCTAGACATGTAGATATGTGCCATGCAAAGAGCGTATATATTGTATATGAGCCTGACAAGGCGCCACAAAACATGTTGTTTTGTGATGTCTTGTCAGGCCCATACAAACATTTCAGTATTTTACTCAATTCAAATCTTTCTTTCACTTGTTTCAATTTTTCACTCAGATTTGTTGGTTCAAGTCAGTATAATTTTGTCACTCTAATCAGTTCATTAGCTGACCTGTGTCTTGTTCCACTGTCTGTGTTGTAACAAATATCAACGTTTCATCATTGTTCATGCTGTAACGTCAACATTTCATCACTTGTCATGTTGTAACAAATGTCAACATTTTGTCACTGGTCATGTTGTAACAAATGTCATTATTTTATCACTGGTCATGTTGTAGCAAATGTCAACATTTTATCTTTGGTTCTGTTTAAGAAATCTCCAGGTTGTAGAATGAATTTCTGTTTTCGTTTGTATCCAGGTGGCTGAACATCAAGAAGTGTGTGTTCTTGAAGCAATGAAGATGCAGAACAGTTTGGTCAGTGCCAAAGTTGGAAAGGTCAGTGCTTTCATCATAACTAGAGTTTGTTCTGATGATCAGTAACTGACCAGTCAGGGGATGCAATGGCAATGATTTCAATGGAGTTTTTTCCCCTTGGAATTGATCATTAAGAATTTTTAACCGTTTCATTTGTTGAATGGGCAAATATTTTACTGAATTAGGTTTGAAAATCTTTAAGTCCTGTATTTACTTCACCAATAAAGTTAAATTTTACTGCACCAATTGGGAAGCTCTTAAATACTTAACTAATTAATTTGTAATGTCAATGACATTTTTAATTGTGCTTTGTTTGTTTTCCAGGTGAAGAAAGTTTATTTCAAGACCGGGGAAACTGTCAATGAAGGGGACATCATTGTTGAGTTGGAATAAAAACAAGCCGTGTGAGCTGTGCAGTGTTATAAATAGCTGTGTCATATAGTGGGACAGAATGACGTTGTCTAGTGGTAGTTGCTGCCCCTGCAAAATGCTTTCAATTCAGTGTGGGAAAAATCTGACTTTTGAATTAACGGCATATGTTTGTATTACTGGAGAACATCTGACATCTGCTTAAATCAGAATATTTACCTGAAGTCTGCCTGTGTAACAGGTAATATCTGACACCTGCTTGTCATTTCATGGAGCTGACATCATCTCGGGTTTGTGATTAAATGAGCGACTGAATTTCTTTCAGTCTAATTTGCAAGACATTGAAATGTAGAAATAAAATTGCTCCTAATTTGTACATTAGGTAACAAAACAATCATTTCTTTATCTCGGTTAAAGAGGATCATTTTTCTTTTCTTATACATTTTTGCTTGGAAGAGAAATTTTAAGGAATTTAAGGTTGAGTTGCTGCGGGTATTTTAATTTTAAAAAGATCTTTATAAGTAAAAATAAAGGTATGTTTTTCTTTGACTTACTGCCAAAGAAAAAAGCTCATTAATATGAGCAGTGATTCCTAAATCCCATCAGCCGCACATTTGGCTATTTAGATTTGCTTTAAGAAGATATTTTAAGTAGGGGGCAGGGAAGACATTTGTACAAAAGATTTATAGGCATCTGCCTCCACACAGAAAATCTACACGTAAAGTTTATTTAAAAAGTGCTTTGCTGGAAAAGCCTTTAATGTATTAAAATAATTTATATGACAAATTCTGAATGTATTTCGATGAATATTTTGATATATAAAAGGCTTGTACTGATGGGGTTATTTTCGGCTGCTCTTGTATTAAATTTAAATAACTTTGCCGTCTAATCTTGTATGTATATATTTGTACCCACACATATCTTTTGGAAAATAAAAATATATTTTGAAACTTTAAATTACAAATAAACTAAACAATATTTGATGAGGTAACAGGTATTGCTGTCACAGACATTTGTACTTTAACTTTTACTCTAATGTATTAATGAATGAATTACACTTTGTCAGTGAGATATTTTTTAATGTAATAAAATTGTTTTCTTATATTCAAGATAATGAGAATAAAAATTTCCATTGAAACTGAAGTTAATTTTTTATTTTGTGAATTTGAAGTTTTGATTGGTTTGTCAGTACTGTGGATATTAATGGTAGCCAAAAACTAGTGCATACCTAAAAGGTAGCAAAAATATTTATTAGATATTAGGTTATGGTGAAACAGAATCTAATTACATGTTTTTTTATATCATTGACAGCCAAGAACTAGACTTTTAGCAGCTAATGTTAACTATACCTTGGTGAATATCTGAAAGCTGAGATATCTTAGTTGCTACTCCCAATTCTAAGAATTTCTTTAAAAGTGTACATTTATGATCAGGGATAGGTCAGATTTGGTACTCATGTTTCAAGGTACCTTTTTTATAGGGAATAATAATAAAATAAAAAGTAATTTTTATAAAGCAGTCTACAATAAATATAATAAATAGAAGTATAAAAAAAGATTTTTAAAAACCACGTTTTTATAAGCGGACTAAAAAGAAGAAAATACATTTTTTCACAGAATTGTGAAGGAAAAATCTTTCTGGATTGATAAAAATTTCAAATTTATATGCTCAAGTACGATGATGTAATATGACTAAAAACGTCGGGCGGGCGCTTCTCAGGCTTAGCTAATTCAATTCACTCATTTTCTTTCTCGTCATTTGTAAACCCTAATCATTTTAGCCAAACGCCTAAAAAGAGCCCGCCCACGTTTTTAGTCATATTACATCATAGTACTTAAGCATATAAGTTTGAAATTTTTATCAATCCAGAAAAAGATTTTTCCTTCACAATTCTGTGAAAATTTTTTTATTTTCTTCTTTCCTCTATATGAGTTCTTGCCTTTTTTAAATAGCCTATCTTAAACTGAATGTAATTTCATTGCGTTTAGTTTTGAATATATTCACTCACACACACATTGGATCACGTGATAACATAAACACCTGTCATACTGTTCATCTTGAGAGTAAATAAATAGAAGTAAAAAAAAATATTTTTTTAAAACACGTATTTATAAGCGGATTAAAAAGAAAATAATTTAAAACTTTTAAGTACAAGTAATTATATTTAATATGACTAAAAACGTGGGGCGGGCGCTTATGAGGTTTAATATATGCAGTACATTCATTCTCTCACATATATTATATATATAGATTTCTCTTTTGCATTCTGAATTATAAATCTTTAATTTTTATACTAAACAGCCGCCCCACGTTTTTAGTCATTAAATTGAAGTACTTGAACTAATAAGTTTTAAATTATTTTCTTCTTTTTAGTCCGCTTATAAAAACGTGGTTTTTAAAAATCTTTTTTTTACTTCTATTTATTTTATTATTTTTATTCTAAGTGTATGCTATGATGAGTTTTGAAGTATTGATTATGTTCAAATATAATACGCATTGCCCGACAAACATTTACAGACTGGAAATGACTGATCTCCCCTTGATGTTAAACATGGTTGGTGTGGTCGGGGTTGGTGTGAACTCGGCACGTGAATGTAATGTAAACAAGAGCAGACGGATAATATATATGCTTGTATATAGATAAACTAAAAAAGTTAAATAATTTAATAACGGTACATTTTATCGATCTGAAATTTTGATACAATGCATTGTCATCCAAGATCTATCTGTGGTAAAATTTTGAGATCTCTGGGACCATTAGAAGTGGTTTAATTTTACGTTGGCAGATTTGAAAAATTGTGGACAAACAGGAACGACAGTGAGTTAATAAAAACGTGGTAAAATGGGAGGATAAAGATTTACACAAACGGTTATAGAATAAATGACAAACCCAACAATTTGAATGAGAGGAGTTTTATTGCACAAAACAAAACTGGGAATACAATATTTTCGTTATTAACAAATATCTAAAGTGTTAGTGGATAGAAGAAAAGGACTGTCTCAATAAATTATTTATAAATTTTATGTTTTGCATTTTTTGGGCATCATATTTTTTTTAAAAAAAAGCTTTTGAGATTAGCGCAAGCTGTGCTTTGTGATAGTACATACACAATGTGTTACGTTCAAAAGAGTGAACCAAAGAGGTTAAAGTAATTAGCACAAGAAACCGTTTTTGTTTGATGTTGAAACAATCAACACTTCTTCAGCTTAGGTAATAGATATCGTTTTTTATCCAAAAGGGAAAGTATTAAAAATTCGCTCCAAGGTTACAAGGAAAAAAAAACTAATAACAACCATCAAATACACAACAATTGGGGAATTTCTAAAGAATTAAAAAGCATTGTTCCAGTTTTCAGTAATCACAGAATTGACAAAACAATAGCAGAAAATTTCAAACACATAAATATAACAATGAAGCAGGTAAATCTAATATTAGTTATTAGAAAAAAAAGTCAGATATAAAACCAACAGATCTTTCTTTAAAGCAGAAATAGTAGGAAATAAAGGATGTAGTAAATACAATTTTGGATTATTTTCTTTTGAGAAAGTTTTTGATTTTAAAAAATGGTAAAATATCACAAAACAGTTGACAACAATAGGAACAAAACAAAATTTAAACCAAATAAAATATGGTCATGTATTAAAAATAACCAAATTAAACATCAATACAAGTAGCTTTTTCCTTGATGAAATTATTTGTCAAGAGTTTAAAAGTTTATTATAAATATTATTTTTTAGCAAACGCTAACTCAAAATATAAAACTCATAAGTAAAGTAAAGTCACAGCCAAATTAAAAACTCTTCTTGTTGCAGCTGAAGGTCAGGATGAACATCCTCCTTGTATGATGAGATGATGTTCCAATCTCAGCTCAACGTTATTAAAATAATGTTTGGCAAATCAAACAAGTTGGTGACTAGAAATACATACTATAGGAATGTGATTACTTGAATGTTTATTTAATATATTGGATTGTAAACATGATTCAATTATTTTAACAAAATCTTATTTAAAAAAAATATTAAAAAATTAAATTATGGTTTAATTTATTAATTGTACATAACAGACTTTAGTAAAAATGTTCATGTAAAGAATTTCTCAAGATGTATCTAACTACATTGCACAATAAATAAATGCAACATAAAAATTAGGAGAAATAAAAAATTGAAGTATAAGTGTAGTTAAGTACTGGCCTATTCAAACATAAATTAATATTAAGTAGAGCGATGCCCTGTAAGAAAATTTTAAAACAAATAAATTGTTTAACAATTGCAAACTTTAAAAAATGATTTACTTAAATACATGTAGTTCAAATCAACAATTCTAAGTAGATTAATATTAAAATTAACAACCGTTAAGTACTGGGTATGATTAATTTGTCAAAATGACTATGGATACCTTGTAGCTTCCTAACTTTAATCCCACATGTATGAAATAAAATTATTCATAATACTTTTGTCAGGACTAGAAAATTTAGTTAATCTCATTTAAAAACATGTATAAATCAAGTAATTTTTGTCAAAACTTGTTACAAATCAGTCTGAGAATTAGGACAGTGGGTTAATTTTTACAATTACGGCAGTGAGTTAATTTTACAATTTTCAGCAAAACTTCTTTGAGCAATAATTGTAAAACTGTGAATGTAATAATATGAAACAGAAACCTTAAAGGAAACAAATTTGGTCAGAAATACAAGTCAAGTATTGGGGTGAAATACATCAATAGATTTTTTAAAAGAAAAATGGAAGTTGGAATAGAGTGACAAAAACTGATCGATCATCTAAATAAAGAAAGAAAGGGGTGGAGGAAGGAGGGAAGAAAAGAAATGATTGTTATTGAGAGAGAAAGGGGCTGAGGGAGAGGGCGGGTGGGAAAGCAATGCAAATCGGTGGAAGCGTAAAGAAAGAACTTAATAAAGAAAAGTAACAAGCTGACATTCATTTGAGAAGAGTTTAAGTATGACAGGTTGTCACAAAATTTCCGCTGGAAGTCCATTTTGTTGAAATATAGCAGAGAATTTAGTATTAGGCGGGAGTGGTAAATACACTGCAATTCAATTTGAGTATTCATTAAGCTATATTGACTAGAGCAGACAAGACTAGTGGATAACACTTCAACTGGCCATTTAATTTGAGCACTGATGAGCCACAAGGACTAGGGCATGGTCATTGGGAAACAAAAATATTCCGACATATATGTTTTGTTGATTTTCAACATTTGATAATAGTGTCATGTAAAATATCCGTGACAGCATTAAAAAAAGGGTTTGATTGTTAATTACACTGAGCAGCCTGGACAAATAACATGAAATTTAAATGAAATATCTGTCACTCAGGGAACTTTTCACTTTGATAAACTGTGTGCTTTTGATCTGCTTTGGATTAGTAGTTTAAAAAATGCCAGGTTCATTTTCCAGCTTTTCAATGTAATAAAAGTAATTTCTCACATTGTTAAAGAGTATTTGTGCAAAAATAGTGCCATTGATGCAAATTATATTATAGTGACCAATAAAAATACACCAAGAGTATTGGCATGAAAATCTTATCTAACTAGAGGAAACAAACATTTTAAATATAAACCTAAAGACTAAAGCATAACTTTGGAAGGAGGCCAAGTGGAGTAAATTAAACAAAATAATGCCTTATTCAGTTACAGAAGCTCTAAAAAAATTTCTAAACCAAAGAGCTCTTGATATACTTTTCTTTTTTTTACATTTTCTAAACCAAAGAGCTTTTGATATACTTTTCTTTTTTTTACATCTTCTAAACCAAAGAGCTTTTGATATACTTTTCTTTTTTTTTAAAAATTTCTAAACCAAAGAGCTTTTGATATACTTTTGATATACTTTTGATATACTTTTGATATACTTTTGATATACTTTTGATATACTTTTGATATACTTTTGATATACTTTTGATATACTTTCCTTTTTTTAAAAAAAATCTGACAGAAACTGACAAGAAAAGATTCTTGTTATTCCTAAACAATGTATCCATCATGAAATTTGTACTGCACTTATTTTAACCTAATTTAGTCATGGCAAACTAACAATATTTGCCTTGGGTGAAATTAATCCTTTAAAAATGTTAGAAACAGAAGAAACTTTTTTTTTAAAATAAAAAACTGTATATTACACACTCAAATAATATTATAACTAAGTATTTTAAACCCCAAAATAAGACTTTTCCCCCCAAAAGGTTTAGCTTAAAACTGTAAAATGAATGTGTTTATAAGTTTCATTGCCTCATTGTTGCTCTGTCATAATGTCCACTAGGCCACCTGCTCGTACTTGGCACGGCTGATTGACTTGGCCAAACAAAAAGCAAGAACTGCTCCTAGGACCTGCCAAAATCATTGTGAGTTATATTTCTGTCAGTGAAGTTAGTCATTTATAGAAATCTTTAACCAATTTTATAATTAAAAATTAAGTCACCATCAACATATCCTTAATTCATGCAAAGAAAAGGTTTTCTTGGGGGGGAGATTTTAATCGGATCTGCAAAAATCGTTGTGAGTTATAATAATAACAAATAATAATATATAATTGATAATTTATATAACCCAGTACGCAACTGAGCTCACGCGGCTTTACATAAAAGCAGTAAGACACATAATTATCAATTCACTCAATGTAAAACATTCATATCCTAAATACAACTTATATGATCTTAAGATGTTTGTCATCTCTTTTGCCCCGAACAATATTTGTAAAAATCTGTTACCGTGGGCAAAATTTTTCATAACACAATCCCCTTTCTGACCTTGACAGAATAAACAATTAAATTAGGGAGATCAGATGCAAGAAACAAACTTAATTACTTTAAGTAAGTGGTCCTCCAATAAGTAAGTAAGTGGTCCCCCAATAAGTAAGTAAGTGGTCACCCAATAAGTAAGTAAGTGGTCACCCAATAAGTAAGTAAGTGGTCCTCCAATAAGTAAGTAAGTGGTCCCCCAATAAGTAAGTAAGTGGTTCCCCAATAAGATTGAACATGTGCATTTCATAAATAAAAATTTTCCTATACGCAAAGATAATTCTCCATTGGAATTTACCTGGAAAAATGAGATACCAAGAGCAACTCCCCCTATTGGGCCCATGTTCCCGTTGATGAAGTCGACAACCAACTTGTGACAGCCCTGTGGGATGGCAGTACGTGTTCAAAACAGTGGAGCTAATGATTACTTATAAATTTAAGGCTCCATTAACGATATGCATATTTAAGAAAGAAAGAATTATTCATAAATATGTCTCATAATTAATTAATTGTGACATTCTTGTTAAAAATTTAGAAAACACTTTATTTTGTTGCTTCAGTACTGGTGAGTAAACTAAAAGTTTAAAAATTATTATTTACAGACCAATCAGAAAATATCCTTTTCTGAGCTCAGGCCTTTTGCTTAGTTACATGTAAAACATGTCTTTACGATGGAAACTGACCTGTGTGTGAATATTGGCGCTAGCAGTTTCGTTATTGAGCCCTTTGTGGATGCAGTCTTTGGTGTTTATACGGCAGCAGGATTCGGGTACAGAGTTGGGGGAGGTTCTGCCGTATGGGGTGTCGTACCAGTCTTTGTAGTTATCAATGCCACAGCACACAAGCTGAAAGAAACAAACAGGATTTAACAGACTAATAGACAATACACACCTATTTCAAGAGTTTAACAGACCAATACACAACACACCCACTGTAAGGGTTTAACAGACCAATACACAACACACCAGCTGTAAGGGTTTAACAGACCAATACGCAACACACCAGCTGTAAGGGTTTAACAGACCAATACACAACACACCCACTGTAAGGGTTTAACAGACCAATACACAACACACATCGCTGTAAGGGTTTAACAGACCAATACACAACACACCAGCTGTAAGGGTTTAACAGACCAATACGCAACACACCAGCTGTAAAGGTTTAACAGACCAATACACGACACACATCGCTGTAAGGGTTTAACAGACCAATTCAAGACACACCCACTGTTAGAGTTTAAAAGACCAATACATCACACACCCGCCGTAACGGTTAAACTTGTTTAAAAAATATTCCCTACATGTGAGGATTTGACGTGTAACAAATACCTTTTTCTGCAGTTCGTCCAGTGCGTCAGTGATCTCCCCCTCTCCTTTCTCTCCGTACTGTTGGAGGGCAGCAGACAAGCCGTCTTTGAAACCTTTCTCAAGCTGGCAATGATCAAAGAGTTTGTGTAACAGAAACAATTCAACAAGAGACTGATCACAGGTCGTTGTCAGTTTAAACTAAATCTGATACAGGTCGTTGTCAGTTTAATAATAGAAATAATAATAAATTGCTAATTTTTACAGCGATGTTTCCCAGCAAGGAGCCGGGCTCACAGCGCTTTACATGGAGATAATAACATACATATAATAATTTAAATATACATTATTTTCATAATAACCACATAAATAACAATACAATACACATAAATTAACTAAATCTGATACAGGTCGTTGTCAGTTTAAACTACATCTGGAAACTATTCTTATACACCAAACTTTTATTGTTAGATTAATTTATCAACACTGCTGCATTAAAAAATTATTATTAATTTTTCCTGACAATCCCAATTTTTAAAAAATAATTAAATTCAATTGAACTTTCCTATGTTGCAATGTCTACATGAATAAATCTAACTGACCTTTCCCCAACTGAGACCTGTCTACATGAATAAACCCAACTGACCTTTCCCCAAATGAGACCTGTCTACATGAAATAACCCCAACTGACCTTTCCCCAACTGAGACCTGTCTACATGAATAAACCCAACTGACCTTTCCCCAACTGAGACCTGTCTACATGAATAAATCCAACTGACCTTTCCTCTGTACACCAGCAAAGCAATGCCAGCACTGAGTTCAATGATGAAAATAACAAACAAGAAACCGCAGAACTGAAGAGAGAAAAAAAACAATGGCTAAAAAATGGTTAATGAGACCATTCCTATTGACTTAGAACCCAGCAATGATGGAACATTTGAACCCAGCAATGATGGAACATTTGAACCCAGAAATGATGGAACATTTGAACCCAGAAATGATGGAACATTTGAACCCAGCAATGATGGAACATTTGAACCCAGCAATGATGGAACATTTGAACCCAGCAATTACACACCTTAAGAAACAGCCTTACACACCATGTGAACACAGCTATAACATACTGAAATCCAGCAGTTATGCACCATTTGAATCCAGCATTTACACACCATTTGAATTCAGCATTTACACACCATTTGTATCCAGCAGTTACGCACCATTTGAATCCAGCAATTACCCACCATTTACAAGATGATTATAATAGGTCACTTCACATCAACAAATTAATTTCATCATCAACTACAACAGATAAGCCAACAAATAAGCACAGTCAGGACCTACCATATACAAGAGGACAGAATGGCCTTTGATTGTACAACAACACCCCAGGGAGCCGATGAGCACGATCACGGCTCCAACACCTATCAGGACATAGGGAGCTTCTGGCTGATAGATGGAGGACAGCTCCAGGTATTTATACAGATCAACCTTGGTCCAGATTCCTATAGCCAAAATCACAATTCCAGTCACCTGTAAAATTAACTCAGGAAGTTTAGAAATTGGCACAAGAAAACATTATGTAGTGATGTTTTTGTTTCGATTTTGGAATAAGTTGTGGGGGGCCAACACTGCTACACCAGCTGGTTGATGTTGAAACAAACGACTTCTTCGGCTTAGGTTAAAGATATGATTTTTTATTTTTTAAAAAGGGATAGGATATATGCAAATTTCATATTCCTTTTATTATTTTTTTAAATATTAAAAAATTCCTCCAAAATTACAAGGAAAAGACTCATAACGTAATAATACGTTAAGACTTACACTGGTACAAAAATATTTTGTTGTTATCTCAACAAAATATATTTGTCATCAATAATCTCCACCGCTCCCTCCCCATAAAACCATCTCAGATTTCAACCTGGGAAACACCAACAACACATTTAGTTCACAAAGCTATTGAGAGTTTCCAAACATCATCAATCAATATTGACTTCCATTGCCCATGGATCAATAACCGACAAAGCACCACAGGTTCTCACATGAAAATTTAAAGACTCGATGCTCTCCTTGAAAATTTCTGATCCATAAATTTTTAAGGATGACAAAGAAAAAGAAGACATCAAAATGAAGGGCCAAGGAGTTGTAGATTTTCTTATTTACCCACTAGTAAAGTATTGACTTTTCACAGACTTGTACAAATCCGATTTGAGAATCACTGTTGTAAAAAATTACATCAACCACAAGCAACTTTCCCAGGCTTGGGTAATTCATCAGAATTATTATCATTGTAAACAAATTGATAACTGTTACCATTTTAACTCAAACATTTCACGTGCATCCTTCAACATTCTACAATCATAAAAGTAATGCAAAGATAACAGATTCACTGTACTATCATGGACTGTACTCTCATAGACTGTACTATTATGGACTGTACTATCATGGACTGTACTCTCATGGACTGTACTCTCGTGGACTGTACTCTCGTGGACTGTACTCTCGTGCACTGTACTATCGTGGACTGTACTACCGTGGACTGTACTCTCATGGACTGTACTATCTTGGACTGTACTACCGTGGACTGTACTACTGTGGACTGTACTATCGTGGACTGTACTATCGTGGACTGTACTCTCATGGACTACTACCATGGACTGTACTACCATGGACTGTACTATCATGGACTGCACTCTCATGGACTGTACTCTCATGGACTGTACTATCATGGACTGTACTATCATGGACTGTACTATCATGGACTGTACTATCATGGACTGTACTATCATAGACTGTACTCTCATGGACTGTACTACCATCGACTGTACTATCATGAACTGTACTCTCATGGACTGTACTACTGTGGACTGTACTATCATGGACTGTACTATCATTGACTGTACTACCGTGGACTGTACTACCGTGGACTGTACTCTCATGGACTGTACTATCTTGGACTGTACTACCGTGGACTGTACTACCGTGGACTGTACTCTCATGGACTGTACTATCTTGGACTGTACTACTGTGGACTGTACTATCGTGGACTGTACTCTCATGGACTGTACTATCATGGACTACTACCATGGACTGTACTATCATGGACTGTACTATCATGGACTGTACTCTCATGGACTGTACTATCATGGACTGCACTATCATGGACTGCACTATCATGGACTGTACTATCATGGACTGTACTATCATGGACTGTACTATCATGGACTGTACTATCATGGACTGTACTCTCATGGACTGTACTATCATGGACTGCACTATCATGGACTGCACTATCATGGACTGTACTATCATGGACTGTACTATCATGGACTGTAAGCCATGGACAATGACAGATTGAATGGTTTCAGTTGCAAGAATATCATCATGCTACATTGTCTTAGTAAGGACACCAGTGTATGGAAGTAACTCTACAAACATATCAAAAGTTATAATAATAATATTTACATTTTTAAGATTACTTCAACACAAAAGTAAATTTAGAGGAAAAGAAAAGGGAAAAATTATGAACTAATGCTGAGAATATTGAAAAATGTTGGAGACAGTGCTTACAACTAATAATATATTCCTAGTGTATAAATGGGAGTGGCCATAAGTGTGGCGACTAGACCATTATAATGTGGGATATAAGTGTGGCGACTGGACCATTATAATGTAGGCTATAAGTGTGGCGACTGGACCATTATAATGTGGGCTATAAGTGTGGCGACTAGACCATTATAATGTGGGCTATAAGTGTGGCGACTGGACCATTATAATGTGGGCTATAAGTGTGGCGACTGGACCATTATAATGTAGGCTATAAGTGTGGCGACTGGACCATTATAATGTGGGCTATAAGTGTGGCAACTGGACCATTACAATGTGGGCTATAAGTGTGCCTTTTTTTTGTTTTTAAATTAATGCAAACCCATTTCATGGAAAAAAGAGATGTGCTAATACAAAACGCTGTTATCTCTGACAAAACAATTTGTGAACAGTTGGAGATGTCAACTGAATGCCTAGTTAGAAGGAGAAAAAATATGAGTGGGGAAAATTCAGAAGACGTGGTTCTACCTTTAGAACAAGAAGTGCAACGAGACTGTTTTTATCAATGGATAGAATTATAAAATAAAAGAAAAGAAAGCTTTGATCAGGTGCATATCCTTGCAAGAAAATATTAGTGTATAATACCATATAATACCATGTAACCTACTAAATGAAGAATTTGAACATCAGATAAATTACTGTTTTGACATTGATAAAGAAAATTTCAAAATGGAAAGAAAAAGGATCCAGGCTTTTATGGCTGTACCTACACTACAAGAAGAAGCATTACGTTAGAAAAGCAGGGGGAAAGACCCCTTGATCTATTAAAATTTATTCAACAGTATAGATTGGAAAATTCTGTACCCAACATTGTAATTTTGCTAAAGACTTTTTCAACAATTGCTATCAGTGTCACTAGTTGTGAAAGGAGCTTCTCCAAACTGAAGTTTATAACAAAATTATCTTCGTTCCACAATGAGAGATTTAAGATTACAAAAAACATGCAATATTGTCCATAG
This sequence comes from Ampullaceana balthica, assembly GCA_944989445.1. Lineage (NCBI taxonomy): Eukaryota > Metazoa > Mollusca > Gastropoda > Lymnaeidae > Ampullaceana > Ampullaceana balthica. The sequence goes on from CALYLW010000405.1 coordinate 520,584, forward strand.
AACAAGATATTACAAATAGTTTGACATTTTTATAGCATAATACATGATTTTTCTACCATGAAAGTTAGTTGGGTAAATGTATAAATATGTTTACATACTAATGTATATAATTTCTTTCCTTGTAAAAAAAAATCATTTATCTATAAATACAAAATAAAAGCATATTAATTGGTAATGTTTTTTTGGTTGTAAATTTGGAATATGTTTTGTCTCATTGCCTGCAACCTCAGTAACTTCCTTGTGGCCTTTAAAAAAAGTATCTTGAATTTTTATAAGTGGGTATTTATAGGTATATCATTTCATGCGGCCTCTTTTATTACTGCTTACATAAATATGGCATGCAACAGTAAAAATGTTTCCCACCTTTACTTCGCTTCAATTAAAATTATTTATTCGTGTTTATTCATTTATAAACTCCATCATATGTGTAACTTAAGGGGCCATCCATATATGATGTCACGCTATTTTGGCTGATTTTTCACCCCCACTCCCTTGTCACACCACACGTCGTCATAAAAACTTAGAACCCTTTTTCAATATAACGTCACAAAGCTTTGCCCCCCCCCCTGAAAAACCTTATTTTCTATTTGAAAATGAGCATATTTCAAATAAATTTTTTGCCATTTAAGTATGTTTTTATTTTAAGGCTGCACTATAATATACAAAATGTCTTTAAATAAAGTGTCAGTAATAAAATATTTAAGTGACACTTTTATTTAAAATTGTGCGTTTTGATGTGACTTCACATAAATTAAACGACCCCCCCCCCTCGCCACACATATTCACAAATGTGTGAATCCCCACCATCCCAGCGCTGCGTCATATATGGA
>CALYLW010000406.1:0-182500 GCA_944989445.1 Ampullaceana balthica
TTTTTTGTGCAATATTTTACAAAATTTGCTGCGCGGTGATTCTAGCCTCCTGCGTGGTGTCGGTCAAATATCTGCGCAGGCGCGCTGCTTAAAAAGAACATTGGTACATGGTTCTAAAACTTCGCTTACATATCACATGCAAACCAAACATATACTAAAGTCACTAACGTATCAGAAGCCTCAGCTGAGACAATCTAAAGCTATGTGAAAGATTCTTCAGCTCGGCTGGTTATATTGTCAATTAGACCCGCTCATCACTTGAACCAAATAATGTCAATACACTTGTCTGTTTGCGTTGTTAATTAATAGATGTCATATAAAGAAGACATTCCAGTGTTATTTCGATTAAATACGTTAAATAAATGTTACTTATGACACTGTAAAATAACACCTAAAAACCAAAGTTTTTGACTATAAATCCTTATATATGAGACATAATTAAAAGTATTGATTATGTACAATATAAATCACACCGCACCGTGCGACAGGAAAATATTAAAAAGGTTGTTCAATATAATACGCACAGCGCGACAGACTAGCACAAAAGTTTACATTTTACTTAGAGATACATAGAGATAAACTAAAAATTCATAAATTTAATTACGGTACATTCCATCGATGTGACATTTCGATACTTCATTTTTATGTGGTCGCCACGAGTCTGCCTGCAAAATTTTAGCTCGATTGGATACGGGGAAATGGGTTAAAAATTGATCCAAAATTTTTGTGGCAAGGAAGCAATCAAGCAGAAGCCACGAGTTAATATAAAGGATTTAAAAATGATGTCGATTATTTGTATTTGGATTGAAAAAAAGCTATTTGATAAAATCCATCTCAACCTTTGTTAAATCTTCTTAATCTTAATGATATGATATTGGAACAAGTTAGCAGCAGGGTCAAGATCAAATTTTGAATATACATGTAAGTATAGTGACGCAAAATGTTCGCTGTTCTGCCTTAAGTTCAAGACAATTTTAATGCTTCTCTTAGTATTCTTTTATGACGGATAATTAAATTTTTTTTAGGTCTCTATTTACGAAATAGGGCGTAGGGTGTAGGCGAACAATTTCAAACTGATTACAGTTGGTTTGGACATGAATCACCTTTATTTGGCAGACTGTTGCTTCAAACTTTTCCCATTGCTTACCTGACAACACCGGAAGATTAGCGTCTGCTGATCACTAGCACAGTTACTGAACAGCAGCACGAGCTGCCCCTCGCCCCCCCCACCCCCGCCCACTCACGGCATGTCCATTCGTCATTCTAATTGTCGACCGCCGGACCTCATTTAGTTCTACTCAATGCGCATGTCACCGTTTAGCAACCGGGAACCGACGCCCACCGGAAATGAAGAGGGAGGCGGAAGGGGGTTTGGTTCTGTGACAGTTGTCAAAAGGTTTATTTGACAGAGGTTATTGCGTGTGTTTGTGGGGAGGGGGGGGCGGCGATGCAAGAACTTCCACCTGGTCCTTTGGATATCAATGACAAGAAATATAAATGACGGCATCTGCGATATGATCATGGAGTAGAGGCATGAAATTTGGTCGGTATCAAAGTCCGCATGACAAGCGTCAAGTTAACCATAAAATTTTCGCCGAGATGAGTTAACAAATGACCGGACTCAACGAGGAACAGAACAGTTACAGGGGACTGAATAGGATACTAGGTGGTTTCATGCGGGACGGAGTGGGGCTGAATGATATACTGGGTGCAATGTTACATGGGACGAATGTAGTGCTGCGTGGTTAAATGGCATTGAATGAGGTACACGGCTGCGTAATGTGACTGAATGAGGTATACGAGGTGGATACATGAGAGTTCATGAATCAGATGAAAGGTGATTATACATAAGACTTAGTCAGATGGAAGGTGTTTATACATGAGATTAAATGAGACGAAAGGTGATTATACATAAGACTTAGTCAGATGGAAGGTGTTTATACATGAGATTAAATGAGACGAAAGGTGATTATACATAAGACTTAGTCAGATGGAAGGTGGTTATACATGATACTAAATCAGATGAAAGGTGATTATACATAAGACTTAGTCAGATGAAAGGTGATTATACATAAGACTTAGTCAGATGGAAGGTGGTTATACATGAGACTGAATCAGGTGGAAGGTGGTTACATGGGACAAAATGAGTTTAAAGGTGGTTACATCATGGGACTGAATGCGATACAAGGTGGTTATACCTGAAAGGAAGGGGACGAGGAGGAGGAAACAAAAATATATATCTGAATTCATCTTGACGTTTTTGTTCATAATTAGAAGGTCTTAGGGGGCAAAGGAAAAAAAGGGGGGGGGGTGAGGAATGAGCATGATACGTTTAAAGAGGGCACTTGTCAAAGTCGTTGCCACATGCAGAAAATGTCAGTACCTGTAATTTTTCGGATATCCTTGTCTTAACACATGACATTATTTGCACCTGTGAATGAGGAAATGTATTTTTCTTAAATTTTCTTATTCTTATTCCTATTCTTAAATGACAACATTTAAGAAATTGAGTTTTCCTCTTTCGTTCCTCGACGCTCCAACCCCGAAAACAAGCTGCAGTAAATAAACTAAATACTGCACACCATTATCTGTACATCTCTTGTAAAAATAAAAATTCATATCTAACTTGACATAAGCGTTCTTGGCGATTGGGAGAGAAGCAAATAAATAAACACGCAACAACGAAATGTGACACCCAACAGAATGTCATACATAAGCTCACAGAAGGACGCATGAAGACATGGACGCTTCTCCATGGCAACCCAAGACGGACACCGTTTTGCCTGCTTTAATGAGCTGCTTTGATTTACGGCCCTCGGACGTGTTAGAAATTAAAACTCTGCACGAGCATATTTCCCACCGACAGCGTAAATAGGCAGTAATTTTTTTTAAAAAATCTATATTCTTTTCTTTAAAAAAAAAGTTTGGGAGATCTATGTCACTTTTGATACCTTGACGTTAATTCCCACACCAGACTCTTGCCATTAGCAATATTAATATGCGTGCGTGTCTGTGTGTGTGATTTAAGGTTAGTAGAGAAATATCTTTTTCTTTTTAAATGTAATTTAAGCACTAGTGAAGAGGAGCCTTGCTTAAAACGATCAGCGTGTAGATCTTTATATTTTACCCTTACTTAAGCCTGGATACACAAATATTTTGTTAACAAGTCTGACAGAATTTAGAGCCAACCGTTATTATATGCTTAATTTCATGTAAATATAAATAAGCTTATTGCTTACTCAACTAAACAAGTTTCAAAAAGCCGTAATGAAAAATTAAAGTTAAAAAGAATTATTATTTTTTTTTAAAAGAAAGAAATTTTTAGGAAGAAAAAAGTACACTTGAAGGGAGATAAGCGATTACAATAAAAATTAGTTTCATTACTTATAATCATTCATTTGTTATTAATTTTCACTAATAACTGTAAATTTTATTTTGAGAGTATCTTTGCTCTGTAACAACAACGCACATATATATTTAATTTTCGATAGTGATGTTAATTGTATTAATCAGACTCTTAGAAAGCTACTTAACTTTTTAACTGCCACACCCATCTACACACCCACACACGGTTATCTATATTATATATATAGCATTGTGTCCATCTACACACCCACACACGGTTATCTATATTATATATAGCATTGTGTCCATCTACACACCCACACACGGTTATCTATATTATATATATAGCATTGTGTCCATCTACACACCCACACACGGTTATCTATATTATATATATAGCATTGTGTCCATCTACACACCCACACACGGTTATCTATATTATATATATAGCATTGTGTCCATCTACACACCCACACACGGTTATCTATATTATATATATAGCATTGTGTCCATCTACACACCCACACACGGTTATCTATATTATATATATAGCATTGTGTCCATCTACACACCCACACACGGTTATCTATATTATATATATAGCATTGTGTCCATCTACACACCCACACACGGTTATCTATATTATATATATAGCATTGTGTCCATCTACACACCCACACACGGTTATCTATATTATATATATAGCATTGTGTCCATCTACACACCCACACACGGTTATCTATATTATATATATAGCATTGTGTCCATCTACACACCCATACACGATTATCTATATTATATATATAGCATTGTGTCCATCTACACACCCACACACGGTTATCTATATTATATATATAGCATTGTGTCCATCTACATAGTTAATATGAGCTAGTGCATGCTGTAATCTATCCTCAGAAATCTATTCTGATCTGCCGATATATTTTAAAATCCCTTATATTAACTTCGCGGCCGTCTCTGTCGTCATCTCATCATCTCTGTCTTGGGCTGGGCGGGCGGAAAAAGAAAAGTCGAAAATGACCAACTTTCAGTGATCTGATCGAGCTGAAATTTGGCACACGGGCCCGACTCACATAACAATGCATCGTATCAAAATTTCAGATCGATCGAGCGTACCGTAATTAAATTAATGCATTTTTAGTTTATCCTTATATGAGGTATGTAATTGAAATTCACGGTTTGTTATTGTTTTTTTCTTCCACTTCCACGTGAGTTTGAGTTGACGCCGACCGTCGTACCGACACCCCCTCACATCCCACCCCCATTTATTAAAGACAAGGGACATCACTCGGTGTCAGTCTGTAAATGTTTGAAAATAATCAATACTGTTAGTTATGTCTCATATATAAGGGATTTATAGTCAAAAACGTTGTTTTTACGGGTTTGTTTTATTAAATCCCTTATATTAACTTCACCGCCGGTCATCTCTCTCTGTCTTGGGCGGGCGGAAAAATAAAAGTCAAAAATGACCCACTTCCCATGATCCGATCAAACTGAAATTTGGCACACGGACCCGTCTGACCTAACAATGCATCGTATCAAAATTTCAGATCGATCGAACGTACCGTAATTAAATTAATGCATTTTTAGTTTATCCTTATATGAGGTATGTAATTTAAATTCACGGTTTGTTATTGTTTTTTTGCCACGTGAAATTTTGAGCTGACGCATTGAGGCGACCCAACGAAGCGACGGGCGCTTTTGTTTACATTTTACGTGTCACTCTGAGCTCGGTCAAGCGAATCGGTGACCAGACTTTTCCCCTCTCCCCCTCCCCACCCACCCCTCCCCCCCACCCACCCCTCCCCCCCCCACTAGGGTTATGATGCAAAGTTGAGTTAAGACAGATTCAGTCTGTAAATGTTTGAAAATAATCAATACTGTTAGTTATGTCTCATATATAAGGGATTTATAGTCAAAAACTTTGTTTTTACGGGTTTGTTTTATTACTAGTCTTATATTAACTTACTTTATAAGTTTAATCCGAACCATCCCACTATTTGTTTATAATTTTTTCACGTGCCTAGTTCATGCGTTGACGCCGACCGTCACTGTTCACACCCCCTACCGTCCCTGCGCCCAGTTTTAAAACCAGGGGAGATTATTGTGTTTCAGTCTGTAAATGTCGCGTTTAAACATAATCACTATTTTTAGTTATGTCTCATATATAAGGGATTTATAGGGCTTTGCACTTACTGTAAAATGCGTAGACTGAAAAGTAGAAAATTAGTGCATTTTTAATATAAGACTAGTTTTGAAAAAGTGTTTTTAATGTTGATTATTCGCAACTTTCGACCATTGCTCAACAAGAGTGAATGACGTTGAAATCCTTTAACGCATTGACACATTACGAACCTCATTTTTTACATATTTTTTTTACAACACTGTCCGGAGCTCGGCAGCATTCAATTTTATTTCATTTCTCCAGACCCAGATTATTGCACGCAGAGCCCACAAGAACACATATCCCGACCTTCCTCGCAGAGCCCACAAGAACACATATCCCGACCTTCCTCGCAGAGCCCACAAGAACACATATCCCGACCTTCCTCAAGGCAAAGCTGTCTTAGTGTATACAAAAAAAAGTGGGAGTGGGGGGGTGGGATTGGGAGTCGAGAAGGGAAGGAAAGAACGGTTAACAATGGCTCGAACAAAACGTCTTGGACATTTTCATTGCTCTTCGGATGTCTTCACTGCCACTGCCTTAGAAAGCGGGTATAGCTGGGAAAGGGTTGCACGTTTTGTACCACGTCAATTGGGGTCCTCCAACTTTTATTAGTTCTTTCAGTGAGCCCGTAAATAAGTCTACTTTAATTGACGGGCGCCGCATTTAATTTTTTTTTGTGTGTCTCACCATTAGATTGGTGAACTGAAAAAGGGGGCAGTTAAATTGGGGGAGAAGAATTTCAATAAAATACTCTCAAAGCGAAGATTTTATTTGCATGTTTAATTTATTGTTTTTTTTTCCTCTTTGACCCAGCCCTAAGGCAAGAAACACGTTTAATTTAATTTTGTATGTGGAAAATAGAATTACTACATCTTATTTTTGAATTTGTTGGGGATGTAGTAAAATTGGTGATGCAGTGTTATTGGTGGTAAGTGTTGTGATTGTGGAGAGTGGGTGCCGTCGGTGTAGTGTGGTGGAATCAGATAAAAAAAATATACCGCATGGCTCAGAAGGAAAGCCTTGAATCAGGGTGATTTATTTTATTGAAACCGACAGGGGTGGTCCTGACTGCGCATGTCCTTGGAGGTAAGAGTATAGCGTAATTGACAAAAGATTGGGATAGCGCAAATGAGAGAGACGGTGTCTGCATTTAAGATCCTCTTTTGTCAAACCGAGTTTATCGCCTTATTGTTGTTTTCTGGTGGCCTTCCCCCTGACAACACTCTCAACATGCCATGATCGCATTAATGAACTCACCGTCTATTCTACAAGAGATTTTTTAAAAAAAGTTTTTATAACGTCATAATAATCCATTATCCCATGAGCGATGTTCCCTTTTAGTTTCGTTCGAACGTGTACAAAATAACGAAATCGTCTGCGCAACCAATTTTTGTGAAAAATCTCACACGCCACAAATGCAAAAATTATATTAACCTATTCTGCTTAGTAATTCACAACTGCTGCGCGGCGTCGGTCAGAAATCTGCGCGGCCGCGAAGCTTAAATGGAATACTTCCCATGAGTACAACATTTGGTTTGGTGTAGCTCCATAAAAGTTCTGAACGGATCCACCTTGAGTTTGCCTGCTCTGGTCACACCCAGGTCGGGGTTTAGGACTGTGTGTGTTGAGAAACAGTACATTTTTTTCAACTCGTCTTGTGGTACACTGTTAAGTCATAGTTTATTACGAACTTCACTTGAATGGGTATAAAATCAAGGATAAATTCAAACGTCACTGGGAAAACATTTTTAAAAATGCCATTTGAGCTGCATTAGAAACTCATTTGAAGAATTCGAGCTTTGATGGAGAACTGCGGACTGAGAAAGAAGAGGAAGCTATCAACATTTTAAAGCTGTCTGTGAAAATTGACAAGGTGAATAGGAGAGTAGAAAGATAGTATTTGAAAACAAATTAATTAAACCACGCTATATATAATGTCCCAGTATGGGACAATGCACAGTTTCAACCCCTTGACTGCGAGACGAGACATTAAAACGTGCCAATCTTTTCGCGCGGAACTTTTTGTGTGTTTGTCTGCTTTCCCCTTTAATTAAAGACCTTTTTTTTATTTGTATGTAATCAAATAGAATTGTTTTTTTTTCTCTCGTCTTTTACTTTTGGTATACCCCATTAAGAGAGAATTAATTGAAATCCCTCTTCAATGATGATTTCGGTTGGCTTGCATAATTGAATCAGTTGGGTGAATAGGGAAATAGGTGGGTTAAATAGTAGGACGTGGGGAAAAGAGTGGTTTGATTGCAGGGAGCTAGAGGAGAGATTCGCTGGATGTGATCAGGGGAATGGGTGGGTGCGAGAAAAGAATCGCAAATTTAAATCAGGAAATGAAGGTGCAGTATAAGATTACAGTTGAAATAACAGCCGTGAGTCCATATAAAAATCCATGGCTTACAGCGGTCCCCATACCCCGCTTCCCCTTGACTCTTGCCCCCCTAAACCTAAAACGCATTTTTAAACGAAAGTTTAACTTATGTTCTACTTTATATTGCCTTATTGATTTTATTTAAAAGAGCTTTTAAAAAAAATTTATTTGCCCTGGTACAGTTGGTTTAACAATGACTTCATTAGCATTCGATTAATAATTTTTATTTCATTTTTGGGGGGAATAATTTGAAGTAGGGCTGCGGAAATTAACGATTAATTTCTCGATTAATCGTTAAAAATTTTAACAATTAATTTTTTTAACGATTAATCGACCCACCACTTGTAAATGTACTGGAAGTCAAAAAGTAAAATACTTCCGCCGATAAATATAAACTAATTTCCGGACGATTACACGAACATTTTGGTTTTAAACTATTGACTGCCTCAAAATGTTGATAAAGTGTATTGTGTCTATTGAGAAAAATCGTTTGCCTACCATGCAATGTTCCCTCTAAGTCTAAGCTTCGTTGGTCCGGGTGTAAATTAAAAAAATAAACTCGTGTGCAAAGTTGCACAACGTCCATTTTTAGTGCAATATTTAACAAAATTTGCTGCGCGGTGAAATCTAAACTCCTGCGTGGCGTCGGCCAAATATCTGCGCAGCCACGCTGCTTAAAAGGGAACATTGCTACCATTGTTCTAACACTTCGGTTACATACCACCTACAAACTAAACATCCACTACAGAATCGGAAACTTCAGCTGAGACAATCAAAAGCTATGTGAACGATAGTTCAGCTCGGCTGGTTATATTGTCAATAAGAACCAAATAATGTCAATACACTTGTCAGTTTGCGTTGTAGGTTAAAATATGTCATATAAAGTATACATTCCAGTGTTATTTCGATTTTCGACAAGTATTTTAATACATGTTACTTATGACACCATAAATTTCATTTTTTTGCTTTAATGAAATTAACAATTAATTAATCTTCAATTTTTCAAAAGTTAACGATTAAATTTAAATTAATCGTTAGCAGCCCTAATTTAAAGATTACAATTTTTTAATAAAAATTAACGAAAATATTCATAGGCTACTATTGCCCAAATCGTTCTTTCGTGTCCATTTTAATTCATTGAAAATTATTTGTAACCTTTTTGACCGCTATGACCTCGAAAAATATCTGTCTCTTATCTCTTAAATTAAAAATAATAAAATAATAAACAAACAATTTAATGTTTCATATTCAAGTAATTGCAGTTTACGTCGCGTGCCGGTCACCGGATTGTGTCGTGGTTTAAGGTCAACTGAGTTCATTGCCCTTCTCACCATCATCCCCCCAGCCCTCTCCCATTCATCCCGTCAAACTCATATCTTTCTAGAAACAAACAAACAAAAGCCGCCCAATGATAGTAACAATAATAAAAAAAATTTAACGAAAAAAAAACCTCATTAAACTTTTTCTAAGTGCCTTACGTGGGCCCTGGGCCTTCAGGGCTTGACTTCCCCCCACTTGATCTGACGTCCTCTCTGACCAGCTCACCTCCTCCGCCCGGCCCCACGTAATTAAAACACCTCGCGACTGCCTCGGCCAAATGGAGTGGAAATGAGACTCTCGTGATCGTCATATTATTACCGCGGACGTCTACCCGCTCTTCTCCCTTTTCCTCTTGTTTCCCCGCATCCCCGTGTACAAAAGGTCTCATCCTTCTCTTCTTCACGCCTGGCCGGCTCCATGCTCGCGGTTGTCGCTCATGTCGCTTTCAGCAAGCGACGTCCTTGTTAAATAAATATATTTATTTATTTTTAAAAAAAAAGAATAATTAAAGTCAGAAAGAAGTAAACAATCTCCCAGCAGAGATCGGTATAATAAGGCTACTCTAATTGACTACAGCGTAATACGGGGGTCGTACCATTTCAACCGTAGCGAGACTTCAAAGATGACAACGAACAAAAAGAATTTTAAAAAATTAAATGGTGCGTTTTGTTTAAGTGTTTATTGTATGTTTTGTGTTTGAGTGGTGGGGCTGAAAGTGAGGTCGGGGAAGGAGGGGGGGGGAGATTTCTACCGAATGAGGTAAAGTGGGGCTGTTGAGTGGTAGTTTTTTTTTAATGTTTTTTTTTAAAAAAAAGAATCCCGTCACGGTTAGTTACTAAAACGAATTCCAACCGCCGGGGCTTATGGGACGGCTCAGGGTGGTTACACCGGTAACAACAACAACAAAAAAATAAATGAAAAATTATGGGTTGGCTTCTTGCGGTTATGGGGAAGCAGCCGGTTATCAGGGCGAATTAGAGGGAGGAAATGTGTGTTGACGCTGGAGACGACACGATACCACCACAACATGGCGCTTACGTGAAAAGACTCTGTCAAACGACGACCTATGTTCCCTCTAAGGTCCGTCTGTTCGTGTGCAAAGTAAAAAAAAAGTCGTGTGCAAAGTTGCCATGTATCAATTTTTTGTGCAAAATTTTACAAAATTTGCTGCGCTATAATTCAAACTGCTGCGCGGTGTCGCTCAGATATATTCGCGGCCGCGCACCCGTGCATCTTAAAGGGAGCATTGACGACGACCTGCCTCACCCACGTAGATTTTATTGCACCTCTTACAAAGAAATGCATAAATCACGTTGACTTGTGCAAGTGAACCCATCTTATATTTTAAAATTTTCTAGAAGGAAAGAAATGTTGTCAATTTCAATCACATATGGACAAGTATTACAACGGTTACGATTGCAACCTTCTGTTCCAATGTGTGCAATAAAATCTAAATGGGTGAGACAGGTCGTCGTCTTGGAGATCGGTTTAGAGAACACCTGTGTAATATAAATAAACAGGCTCTATGTCCCATGTCTAAGCATTTCAACAGTGTTGACCATGACGGAATTTCAGATATTGCAGTAACTGGTGTTCTATATGCGAGCAATACCCATGATAGGATCTGCGTGGAAAATAGATACATCAAACGATTTGGTACGCTGGCTGCGTATGGAATAAACGAAATTCATAATTTTACCTAACTGTAGAATCTTTTTCCCGTTGTGATTTTCAGTATAACTTTTGTTACTTCCTCCTTTTTTTCTTACATCCGGTGTCATTGTTGGTTTGTTGTTATTTTTCCTTTCTTTTTCTTTACGTGACTATTTTCTTGATATAGTGTATCTTAGTAATTTAAATATAATTTTAATACTTAGGAAAGTACTGTATATTAATTGTACTGATGAAGCCATTAGCCGAAACGTTTACCGTTGTATCAGCTAAATAATAAAGCTTAAATGTATTGTTTTCATTACACAATTTGACTGTGTATCTCATCTCATCTGTTACAGAAGCTCCTTCTATACAGAAGTTTATTGTGTATTTTGTAGTTTATTTAAAAGCTTTATCGAAGTCCTATTCTATAATATATATTTCAGTGACAAGTGTGAACCCAGGGACCTGGTTCCTCTACTTCACAGCATTGGGTGCATCATGCACGTATCTAGATGCACCATGCACGCACATTTAGAAGTACTTTCTACTTCACGGCATTGTGTGCGCCATCTACGCACATTTAGAAGTACTTTCTACTTCACAGCATTGTGTGCCCCATGTACGCACATTGTAATGTACTTTCTACTTTACGGCCTTGTGTGCACCATGTACGCATATTTTAAAGTACTCTCTACTTCACAGCCTTGTTTGCACCATGTACGCACATTTTAATGTACTTTCTACTTCACGGCATTGTGTGCGCCATCTACGCACATTTCGAAGTACTTTCTACTTCACAGCATTGTGTGCCCCATGTACGCACATTGTAATGTACTTTCTACTTTACGACCTTGTGTGCACCATGAACGCATATTTTAAAGTACTCTCTACTTCACAGCCTTGTTTGCACCATGTACGCACATTTTAATGTACTTTCTACTTCACGGCATTGTGTGCGCCATCTACGCACATTTTGAAGTACTTTCTACTTCACAGCTTTGTGTGCACCATGTACGCACATTTTAATGTACTTTCTACTTTACGGCCTTGTGTGCAACCATGTACGCACATTTGTAAGTACTTTCTACTTCTCAGCCTTGTGTGCATCAAGGATCTCTAAAAAAAAATATCAACAAAAAAGTTGTTATCGTATCACATTTTACACAAAGTGGAATCGTTTGGTTTCATTAGCCACACATCGTTTAAAATAAACAAGTTTAAAATAATGGGGAGAGGGGGACATCAAGGACCCTGTTCAAAGACCAGCTCGTGCCACCCCCCCCCACCCCAACAATCCACCCAGTCTTAGACGTCATCACCGTCTCGTGGCTACCCTGCCGTCGCCCCGTTTAGCGAGGCTCCCAAGGTCCGGACGATTGTTAGCTCGATAATTAGCAATCAGTCAATTTTCCGGTACACCGGGCCAGTCAAGTGATCAAAGCCCGACTCAAGTTGGGACCGGTGGCGGTTGTGGCGGCGGCGGCCGGTCAGCGGCAGTCCTTCTAGCTGTAACCTCTTTAAATGGAATGACATTTTAAGTGAACCCCTACAGCGCTAGCTAGTTACAGTATGAACATTTAAATGACTTCCTTAACAGTTTGTATAGACCAAAAGAATAAGGGAAAAAACGGTATATTTTTATTTTATCATAATATCATAATTGTCACAATGGACTTAAAATCAGGCAACTCCGCAAAGTCAGTTTTTTATTATTAATAATTATAAATAAATTTTAAATGGCGTAAAAAAAAATGTTTAAAATAAAAAAATCCGAAAATCGCACCGGTTGAGTGTCAAAGGAGACGAAATAAACGAATCACTTATTTCCAAGAGTTAAGAATGAACGCCTTGATCTCTCTGTCTTACAGCATTTTTTCCTCCACCCAGCACAGTTAATTAACAATAAAAAATTAATAATAAAAATCAGGGCAACAAATAAATATAATAAAAGCACGTAGAGATTGTAGAAGGTGGTGGTAGTAGTGGTTTTGATTAACACCAACAAAATAAGCAGTTAGAAATACTTAGAAATCGGTACAAAAAAAACAAACACAAACAACAATGTATTTGATAATTTTCTATAGAAAAATGATGGTTTTGTTTTTGTTTCATCTTTTACTTTTTTTTTAAATCCTCAAAATCCTACAACTCTGATATAAACACACTCGACCGGTTTTTGCCCATTTGCGACAGCCGACATGATGTCACTACGTTCTTTATGTCCGATGTTTGATCATATTGTGTGTGGTGTATCATAACAGCCGCAGCTTTTAGGATTAATAGAAAGTGCGTCAATTAAACGGTGTCCTGAGACCCCCCCCCTGACCCCGACTCCTTTCAACGCATTAACCGTTCCAAGTCCGGCTATAGACAACTCTGTTTAAAATCATATTCTTTCCCACTGGACGCCAGTAAATGGTGATTTACTAAAGGGCACAAATGAACGAGCCGTGAAGCGTGATACAGTATAGTAGTTCTTGGCGCCTAGGCCTTTGTTGTCTTTGTGTGGGTGTGCTGCTTTTTTTGAGGGGGGGGGGTTGGGGGGAGGGAGGATTTGCGCGGTTGCTGTGCGCGGATAGATATCTGATCGGCGAACAGGTCATCATCAGTCGACTGATCGCTTCCCAATAAAGTCAATACAACACAACACGGGCGCGAATTATTTAACGGAACAACTCAAGAGGGATTCGATGTCCATTACAGATAATGGGCTATCATTAAATGTGTCTAATTAGCAAAAATAGTTTGTTCTTTGTGCGGGGCCACAGCTCAGCGTCACGCTCCGTTTGATATTGATTGATTTGGATTCTTAACACGCACACAAAAAACTATTATTATTATATTCGTGCAAACAATCTTGACCATCGTTGCGTGAAGTCGTAATTGGCTTTGATTCGGCGTACAAGGTTTATCGTTATTTAGAGGTTTTATTGTTTCTTATTGTATTTCTACATGTGTTGGTTTTTTTCTTTCCTTTTATAAAGTAGCGGCACTGTTGGTAAAATTCAATAGGGATTTTATTAGAGTATAAAACGTTAACAGATCGACGGTTATCGCTAGTAACTTTAAGGAAATAAAATCTAGATTTACGTAAACATGATCGTACTTCCGGCCACATTTGCAGTTTAATCCTTGTTAGGGCGTCAAATGTGTCTTTCCACTTCTTGTGTAGTGTTAAGAACGATATTAAATTGTGTGGCAAGGAGTCAATTAAAAAAAAATGGGGTTGTTATACATCTGTGATACTTCTAATACATCTCGCGTGTAACCAGAAGGATGACACCTCCGCAGAGACCTTATAGAAGGGGTCGGGAAACTTTTTGTCTGAGAGAGCCATAAACACCACATATTTTGAAAAGTAATTCTGTGAGAGCCATACATTATGTTTAAAAAAAAATCCAAGTAAAGGTGTGCATTTTGTGTGATTTCAACACTGAAAATACAATAATTATGTCTCTAAATTCTTTTGAATAACATGATTATCCTGTTTTTTTATATGAAATTAATATGTAGATTCTGAATAAACGTTTTTTTAAATTATTTTGATAATCGAACATTTGTCTGAGAGCCAGATGCAGCCGTCAATAGAGCCACATCTGGCGCGCGAGCCATGGTTTCCCGACCCCTGCCTTATAGCATTTGGGGTTCCTGTGGCACGGGGCAGGGATCGCACGGATTGCTAATGATCCTTTCCCGAAAACTAGCTCAGAAGTTATCGAAAATGTAACGTTTTTAAAAAAAAATGTAAATAAGTAATATCGAAAAGAGCTGCTTCTCTATTTCCTTCCTATAACACCGGCTCTGTATAGATAGATACCTCCACGCCATTTTTTAATAGGGTTTGTCATTTCTCATACCTTAAAACGACATATCCCTATACGCAATATTACTATTTCTAGGCAGGGTTTTCGTTAACGTTTTTAAACATAAATATATAACCAACAATAAGTTTGCCAAATAATATGTAATAATAATACATGAGTTGTAAGCAAATTTTTGTCTTGTTTCAAGTCTTCTAGGCTAGCTCTAAATTAGAATTACTAAATGACTTTTGAATAAATCCTCACATAATACCAGGATATTTGATTAACGTTTTACTGAAATTTGTCCCAACTGAATACCGCGGATATTTCTATTAACCGAGTTTCTCCATGATCAGACAATACCCATCTGCGTCCATCATTTCGTTCTGTTTCCTTCATTTTAAAATATCTTTACTTATTACTTCCTTCTTACATAACTGATAACGTTAAACTGCATGACTTGACAGATATCAACACCAATAGAGTACATCTCTGCATACTATTCAACCAGTGAAGCTCGTCCCAAACGAGCGGTAACATGTTTTCTTTGTACCTTCTAAAATTCAATTTGACACATAATTGATTACATGCCTAAAACTTGAATGCCTTAATTCATTATTTTATTGCTTTATAACTTAAAAATACAATTTTTAAAAAAAAACACACCAAAAATGATAAGAATGTAGCCCAGCAATCAGAGCCATGACACAATGTTGAATACGCCCCCGCTGTGGCATAGGCCTAGATGCGCCGTGTGTCACAGTCGCACAATGCTGTCACTATGTGTGCGTGCATGGCGGAACACTCATTGTCTGAATCGGATCATTTTACGGGGATTACGTGGAGGGCTTCTTCTTCTTGGAACGAAACAGTTTGACGTGTTGTTTTTCTTGCCTAAGTCTCCGAAGTCTTTTTCTTTAAAGTTGTCCAACACCAGCATATGTGACAGAGAGAAAGAGAGAGGGAGGCCGTACACGAATGTGAGTGAGAGAGAGAGAGAAGGAGAGAAAAAGAGAGAGTGGAAAGAGAAAAAAGAGAGAGAGAATGAGAGAAGGAGAGAGAGAGAGAGAGAGAGAGAGAGAGAGAGAGAGAGAGAGAGAGAGAGAGAGAGAGAGAGAGAGAGAGAGAGAGAGAGAGAGAGAGAGAGAGAGAGACATAACTGGATAGTAAAATGATCCTCCTCACAATACAAAAGGCAGTGGTTTAAAATTTGTCCACGAAAGTTTTTTTTTGGGATCTGAAGGTGGAAAGTTTGAGGAGGGGGGAGTCCGAGGGAAACCAAAAGAAATTAACGCATGGAACGCCATTGTCAGGTAACTACAATTACTTTTTTTAAAATAAAAATTGTGTGTGTGGGGGGGGGGTTGGAGGAGTCCCTGAAGATAACAAGAACTTTGTAATTTCAAAAGAAAATTGGCCTAATATGATAGGATACTTTAAAAAAAAACACAAACAAACAAAAAACAAACAAAAAAAACTTCAAAACGTCGAAAAAATCAGGCCTAATATTACTGGAGGGTAGAAAATCGAAACTTCATAAATGTTAACGGAGACATCCAGCTAATACATTTTTTTTTAAATTTCAATTTTCTTTTCACTCATCTCTAACTTATTTTTATAACAATTATTTCTTCCTAAAAGTTGTTTCTATATCGGTTATTGTCTCTCAAAGCCAATCAAATTCGATCAGGAAAATGGATAGTTCTATTTTGAGCATTTACCCTTCTCCTCCGACTCCCACATTCCCTTCGATTAATCGTGTCCTGTCCAAAAACAATCAAGTATAAAGTTGTTAAACTCCATCGTTCAGCAGGTAAAAACTCAAATCCCACGAAAGAGTGGACCGAAAGGGTAAACATTCAATAAGCTGTAATATAAACTTTTTACCACCTTTAATATAAACTAAAACCGAAACAATAATATTAAAATAGTTTTGTATCAATTTTCACTATTATAAAATTATTTTAAGCGTCGGATATATGTCATCTAAATTTTACTGGGCTAAGTAGGACAACAGTACAACGGTCATGACCTCTCCAGTTAAATAATTTTACGGCGGGCCGGATGTTACCGCGGGCCATCAGTTTGACACAAGAGCTCCATTATGTTCGAAAAGACTTAGAAGACCTTTTCGACATAAAACGGAAAGCAACCAGCGGTAAACTAGATGCCTTATATCCAACAAATACAAAGTGTGGGGGGGGGACGGGGGGGACGTCCGCCCCTGGTAGATCTTTAGGGCCCGAATTGATAGACGAATAACTGAGATCTGTGTAATTCCAAGCTGTCAAGTTACGGCTAAGGGATGAACATTCGAAACTACACCCAAAGTATAATTATGGTTCGAAATTTTGAGGTAAACATTTTTGTTTTGAATGTGTCTTGCGTCACACAATCATTTTATAATTTTCTTAATTTTTTTTTAAAGTAGACATCAAAGTACATGAGCCAAAGAAAGACCTTGAGAATTGAAAGCCATCGATTTGGGACAGTGATAAACTTCAGTCATTGACAGACATTAGAAACTATTTTAAATTAAATTTCGAAAGGACAAAACTTTATCCTATAAATTACAGATGCTCCTTCTTTAAAAAAAAAGGTTACTGTATACTAAAAATTGTACAAGTTCAATTTGCAACATAAAAATAAAAGCAGTGTATAACTCGGGAAACATATGAAATTTAACTCGATAAAAGAAAAGATTATCTCCCCCTCCCTTACTCCGTCAATCCAACGAGCCTTGTGTTTCCGTATTAGTGCGTGTATGCCGGGGGAAAAAATGGAATTTTTCTATTAGCATTCGTCAGTTCAAATTGGGAAATATTAGATCGCTTGTTTGATAGTAAGTCGACCCTTTTGGCAAATGTGGCGCGAATCAGTTCTTTGTTACATCAATTACTTTTTAAAAAAAAATTAAAACAAAATTATAGGTCAGCATGTCTCTTATCTGCATTTAATTTCTTGGCCTCCGAAAATGTCTCAAGTTCTTAACTAAAAAAAATAAATAATTGTATTCCATAAATAAAAAAACCGTACCTGTATCCAATTTATAACAAAATACAATTATCTGCTTAGGCAGACAAGGTAGAGAGCGGGCGGGGGTAGGGTTGGACGGATTGGACGGGTTGGGCGGGTTGGACAGGTTGCACGGGTTGGACGGGTTGGACGTGTTGGGCGGGTTGGACGGGTTGGGCGGGTTGGACGGGTTGGGCGGGTTGGACGTGTTGGACGGGTTGGACGTGTTGGACGGGTTGGACGGGTTGGACGGGTTAGGCGGGTTGGACGGGCTGGACGGGTTGGGCGGGTTGGACGGGTTGGACCGGCTGGACGGGTTGGGCGGCTGGACGGGTTGGGCGGGTTGGGCGGCTGGACGGGTTGGGCGGGTTGGACGGGCTGGACGGGTTGGACGGGTTGGACCAGCTGGACGGGTTGGGCGGGTTGGACGGGCTGGACGGGTTGGGCGGGTTGGACGGGTTGGACGGGTTGGACGGGTTGGGCGGGTTGGGTGGGTTGGACTGGTTGGACGGGTTGGACGTGTTGGGTGGGTTGGACAGGTTGGACGGGTTTGCGGGTTGGACGGGTTGGGCGGGTTGGACGTGTTGGACGGGTTGGACGGGCTGGACGGGTTGACGTGTGGGCGGGTTGGACGTTGGACGGGTTGGGCGGGTTGGACGTGTTGGACGTGTTGGGCGGGTTGGACGGGCTGGACGGGTTGGACGGGCTGGACGGGCGTGGGTTGGACGCTGGACGGGCTGGACGGGTTGGACGTGTTGGATGGGTTGGACACAGCAAGCAAAGAAACAACCCCACCCCACCCCCCTTTCCACCTCTTCCACCTCCCGTACCCCGAACTCCATTAGTAGCCCGTGTGGAAGATTGCGTCTTTCAGATGTGTTAGTTCAACCCTTTTGTTCCACTGAGCGGTCGTCCCCCCCCCACCCCGCGTCACTCCCACCCCCCCCCTATATCCCACACCCCGAGTCTCAGTAGCCTCCGCTCCACCGGTTTCTAATAGAGCTTTAGACAAGGGTCGTCATTATCTGGCGTCCTTATCTCCTCGGTTCATCAATACGGTAATGCATGATACCCGGCGCGCTCAAAAGGTCTCGGCCCATTATGAGCTGTCTGCCTGCAAATGCTCGGCATCTTCGCCTCAAAGCGGACAAGCTCCGTTGGGCTCGCTCGGATATCTTCCTTTCCACCCCTCCTCTTCTCCCTCTCTTTTTTCTCTCCGTCGTCGGCGATGTTGTCGGAAATTTTCTCATTTCAACTTTAAACACTGGCCGAGATGCGGAAAGAGGAGGAGGAGGAGGTATGGGAGGATTATATCGGGGAACAGGGGATCTCAACCCGGCGATAGGAGGTGTAGGGTGTCTAAAAGATAATTGTTCAAGATATATATAGTTGGTATGTGAGTGTTGAGTGTGTGTGTGTGTGGTATAGGCAGTGGATCTGTCGACTTCTCGTATATCAAAAGACAACAGTGGCGATTACACTTACAACGAGACTGTAATTGCGCGGGGTGGGTGGGTGGGTGGGTGGGTGGGGGCAGAACGGATGGAGTTAAGTACACATTTTTTCACTGGGGAATTTCCTTGCGTGTCCGTCAACATACAAATGATCAATATTAGGCGTTTAATTGATACATTTCTTAAAGGGTACAAAATTCATGGGCGTATTTCTACTTCTCATACAGTCCTGCAGTAGAAAATATGGGAATGGAAGAGTTGGTGACAAGAAGATAAATAAAAAAAAGAAGAAGAGACGCAAGCATGAGTAAGTTTGAATGAGCGAGGGAACGAAAGAGAGAATAGCGGAGAGAGAGGGAGAGAGAGAAAGAGAGAAAGAGAAAGAGAGCGAGAGGGTGAATCAATGGATTAAATTTGTAAACATATAAGGTGGATAAGAAAGGTAAGCTTAGGGGGGGTCACGTTAAATTGTCGAAATCTTCATATAAATTTTAATCTGACAAAAAAAGCTTCAAAAGTCTCAAGATCCGCTCAATTTTAGAACCACTTTATTGGGATTTAAAAATAAAAAAAAGAGGTACATTTAAATCTGTGCAACGATATCCTCTCAGTGAGAGTCCATGGGTCGCCTCAGCGGCTCTAAGCCAAAAAGAGCCATGATACAGAAACGGCCTTTGCTCTGTGTCTAAAGCAATTATGGCCTATTAGAGACCAAGAGTGCGTTTAAAGAATACAAGGTATTCGCGAGGTGAAAGTGTTGGGGGTGAATTATGTTTTCTCGGGCTGGGGAGGGGGTGAGATGGGTGTCGGAGAGTGGAGGCGGAGGAGGATTATGCATACCGAGGGATTTGGGGTTAGGGCTAAAACTGAATTTAGGCTACCCGTTACCGTCGCTCCCTACCTACAAAATTGGGGAAATAAATAATATAATAGCCCCCAAACCACAATCGAATAGCCATTTGAAACAAGATTGTGACTATATACGAGACAACTTTACAAACATATATATCAGGGGTCGGGAAACCATGGCTCGCGAGCCAGATGTGGCACTATTGATGGCTGCATCTGGCTCTCAGACAAATGTTCGATTATAAAAAAAAGAACAACGTTTATTCAGAATCCTTTTATCTAAATATTAATTGCGTATAAAAAAACAAGCATAACAATGTTATTAAAAATAATACAGAGACATACTTATTGTACTTTTACTGTTGAAATGACATAAAAGGCACACATTTACATGAATTCTTTAGTTGTAAACATGATGTATGGCTCTCACAGAATTACTTTTCTGTACATGTGATGTTTATTGCTCCCTCAGACAAAACGCTTCCCGACCCCTGATATATATATATATAGACACACAGAGACATGTACATATTTTATTTACCAGCTTCCGACGCTCACTGAAAGAATGTTATTGTGCAGATTTAGCTGTTTTTTTAAAAATAAAAACCCAAAGATAAGAAGAGGTAAACATGTCATAATGACAGCATAATTGACAGAATAGGCCAGAGATATGGTTTCCTATGCAAAAAAAGTTATGAAATATTTTCTTAACTTTTTCCATCTCTTCGAAACATCACTGCAAATTTTAGCTGGTCTTGTGATATTTCAAAAATTGTACTTTACTTTTCCAATCCCCCCCCCCTCAATTCCCACAATGCTTTATAATTAAATGTTCGACTCCCCTCAGCGCCAGCCAGCCGACATGGCGAGCCCGCAGCAGCTCAAAGTAATATCCCTTTACACCTATCTCAGATCCTTTTTTTTTATCGCCGAGGTCAATCTACACCCTGTCACTGGGGGCTTTCCATCTATATACACTTTTTTTTCTCAGGGCTTAATCTACGGCGCCGATGCCGGAAAATTTATCGGAGCCACCGCAGCAGAAATCAAAGGCGGCGAAACAATGCAGCCAATAAATAGTTCTTTGCAGTGAAGAATTTTTTTCCTTAAAACGAAATGACTCAGTTGGACTGAAAAGTCCGTGTTTATCTTGATGACTGCTTTAATTGGGGAATTTTTCATGAGAGTAAACACATTCCGTTTCAGGCCGACTGCTCGGCGAGTTGCGAACACAATGGTTACAATGCAGCGTCTATTACTTCGGCAAATGTCTATATGGATGCCAAAGCGTCTCTATGTATCCATGCAATGGATCTCAATGTCTGAATCCTCTCTCACTCTCTCTCTCTCTCTATATATATATATATATATCTCGCTCTCTCTCTTTCTTTCTCTCTCTTTCTTTCTCTCTTTCTCTCTCTTTCTCTCTCTCTCTCTTTATCGCTCTCTCTGTCAGATCGATGCTTGTCAATTTTTAAAGTCTCTCTCTCATGTTTTTCAAGATAAATGTTTGTGTGTGCAAAGTTCAAATTCTCTTAATGCTTGAAGTCTATCTTTTTTCGACATAGGTCTAAAGGTCTCATTTCTCGCATATAGTACAATCTCTCTAAATGTCTAAAGTCTCTCTTTCTCTCTTTCTCTCTCTCTCTCTCTCTCTCTCTCTCTCTCTCTCTCTCTCTCTCCTTTGCCAAGGTTGATGGCCGTCAATTCCTTAAATCTCTGATTGGCTTATATCTTTCAAGTTTAATTTCTCGCAAAGTCTAAGGTATCTCAATGGCTGAAAGCTATCTTAGTCCCACGTTTCTCAAAGTCTTATTTCTCTTGATTTGCAATGACTCTCAAAGTCAAACTTCTATAACTTATTTTTGTTTCTTGATGCACATAACAAGTTTCATAGTTGTCATTGGAGACTTGGAGACTCTAAACAATTATTTCCCCTAAACATATTTATGTTTTTTTTTCTTTTACCACAATTCATCGCAAACTAACTAATATGTCCCATGAGAGTTCTCTCTCTCCCTCTTTCTTTCTCGCCCCCCTCTCTCTCTCTCTCTCTCTCTCTCTCTCTCTCATCTCTCTCATTCTCTCTTCCTCTCTTCTTTCTCTCTTTTCAGTGCAAAAGTGCTGATGCCGCACAAGTTTGTCCCCATTGCCTCACCATTACATATAGCTTCAATGCCACAAGGCCCCCGAGATGCCACTATTACGCATATACTCTTTAACCTATTATCACGGTTTCCATGCCATCATGTAACAACTTAGATTTTCATTGTTGATGTTTATAATCTCTCTGACTTATTTTGTCCCGCGCCCGTTTTTAAGTGCCTCTTTTCATAATACTAAAATCGAATCTATATATTCTTTTATGCACTTATTGATTGAAATCCAAAGACAGTGGAACAAGGCGAAATTTAAAACCCAAATTCTCATGTGGTTCGTTATGCAATTTTCAGAAAGGCTCGCAATGGCTGGTTACACATGAGAATGTGGAAAGTGTGTGTGTGTGTGAGGGAGGGCGGGGGGTGGTTTGGCAAAAGCAATTATACGTCATAGTTCAGTGCATTGAGAATCGCTAATTCCCTTACTCGACAAACCCGTTTGATATCCAAATCTTTGAAATACTTCATCCAATTTCAAATTATTCTACGAGATTTTAAGATGAAGATACTGCAATAGGATCTGCTGAAAAGGTCATTAAAATCCTTCGCGAATGAAATAATTTTTCCCCCTCCCGCCTTCTTGAAAGCCAAATTGTATCTTGAAAAGAATTTCATATTTTCTCAAAGTCCTTTCAAACGCGGTGAGTTCTTAACGAGATAAGATATACGTTTTGACAAAGACCCCCAATCTCAGAGCTATAGAAAACTGAATACATATTCAGAGGCGTAGCTTAGGTTAGAGCCGTCCTATTTTCAAGGATGATTTTCTACAAGTGGACACATTAGCATCTCCGCACTCTTTTTTTTTCAATAAGGAAAACAAGAATGTATCGCTTTAGATGGAAGGCTTTCTCGCCACTCACTCCCTTTTCACGCATTTAATTATCGAAATCGTATATCTGTTGTCTTCTGTCGATTGTTCACTTCGACATGTTCTTATATATCTCACTAACGTTTTCAAGTTTCGTAAGGTGATACATTGAAACAAGGTTTCTAAAGACGTTTGTCGTGTCAGGTTTTTGACATTCTGTGAGAGCTCCCGTGATTATACAATGTGTTGTTGTCTCTGTTTATCGTTTATACTTGCAAGGTGCACGGATCACGAGAGAGAGAGAGAGAGAGAGAGAGAGAGAGAGAGAGACAGAGAGATAGAGAGAAAGAGAGAGAGAGAGAGAGAGAGAAATGAATCGTTGCGTTAAAAAAATATTTGAAATTGAAGTCAATGTTATCACATTTACTCTTTATCTACAGTTGTATTAAAAGTTTTTCTTTTAAAGAATAGTAAAAAGAGAGGGTTTGTAAAGTGAAGGGGATGATAAGTCCTAGGGACTTTGTGATGATCACCACATTTAAGAATGAGCGATCATCTAACAAAAATAATTAAAGTTAAGCCAACTTTGAAACGTAGAGTTTACTGGAGAGAACAAATATTTTTAATTTACCGATACACTAAAGTTAACATTTAAAAAAAAATACACTGACAGATCTCAATGTTAAGGTTTTGTAAAGTTAAAAAATAAACTAAATTTCTCTCTCTCTCTCTCTCCTGAATCTCGAATCTAATTATTTAAGGTTTCTTTGTTTGTTTTGTGGGCGGGGCCGAAAACGGGTGGGGGTGGGTGGAGGTGGGGGGAAGGGTCGTTACGTAGCCTTAGATCATGTCTCAACACCATAGAATTGAATCCCCCTTCCTGTTAGCCCAAAAGATATTGTAAACTAGATTCGACCCGTTGCGTACATACACCTCAGACTTGACATAGATTGTGCAATTACCAATTAATATTATCATGAAAAAATATTTCAAGTTAAAAAAAAAGTACATATAATTGTAATTACATGTCAAAAGTGGAGTTAATTTGTAATGTCATTTAATTTTACCTTTGAATGTAGTAATGGTAATGGTGTATAATTAAAAGAATAGGTAAAATAAAACAAACCCGTAAAAACAAAGTTTTTGACTATAAACCCCTTATATGGGAAAGATAACTAACAGTATTGATTATATTCAAACGCGACAAACATTTACAGACTGAATCTGTCTAACTCAACTTTTCTTCATAACCCTGAGGGGGAAAAGTCTGGTCACCGATTCGCTTGACCAAGCTCAGCGTGACACGTAAAATGTAAACAAAAGCACGCCGGTACTTCGATGGGTCGCCTCAACGCGTCAACTCAAACTTTCACGTGAAAAAAAAACAACAGTGAATTTGAATTGCATACGTTATATAAGGATAAACTAAAAATGCATTAATTTAATTACGGTACGTTCGATCGATCTGAAATTTTGATACGATGCATTGTTAGGTGAGACGGGTCCGTGTGCCAAATTTCAGCTCGATCGGATCACGGGAAGTGGGTCATTTTTTACGTTTGTTTTTCCGCCCAAGACAGAGAGAGATGATGACAGACAGACAGAGACGCCGGTGAAGTTAATATAAGGGATTTAATAATAATTCAATTGGTTATTTCATGTTAATGTAATCATACGCAAGTCTGATAACCGAATACCGTGTTTCTTCAACTTTATAGCATGTAGAATATCTTAAAAATTTGATTAAACTTCATAAGGCATTAATGACGGAGAACATGTTGTCGTTTTGTCATCACGTCGTTTTGCCACCTTATCGTTTTGTCACCTTGTCGTTTTGTCAATTGTCGTTTTTTCACTGGTCGTTTTGTCTGGTCACCCTTACCAACGTATTGTTTATTGAAAGAGAGGGGGGGGGAGTACAATAACATGAAAGAAAATATGTTACTGTTGTTTTTCTTGATCTCTGTTTACCAGAAGCTATTATTTCCATACGTTTCTCATGTTCTATAAAGTGAGATTGTGTTGTTCATTATTTTTGGGGGATAATGGTCGACTAACATTCATTAGATATGAAAGCTTGATAGGGAGTAACAGCTGGAGAGTGTGTTAAAGTAATACAAAAACTGGAACAATGTAAAAACATTAACTTCTAATCTCCTAGGAACAATATCTGCATGAAGGATGTTTTATTTAAGTCCTTAAATCCTTATGGCAGTGATGGCAAACCTATGGCACGCGTGCCACAGTCGGTCCAATTTACGACGTTTCCAGAGGCGTCACTAGGTTGTGTCACCCGGCGCGGTCCGCATCCCCCGCATGCCCCTAGTGACGCCTGTGGACGTTTCGATTGTTTGGGCCATTCATATTATTTGTCACATGGCAAAGAATACGCAACGCCAAATTTAAATCATGAGCTATTGTTTGATAAACAAGCTCAAATTTATTGCAGACTGTCTGTTTTTTTTCAGATCTAAGCATTTTGAGTGAGGTAAACTATGACTATGAATAACTCAAGTTGAATATCTTAAACAGAATGTACAAATATCATGTAAAACAAGTAATTAAATGATATAGCCAAGCACGAAAGCTTAGAAGGGCAAACACGCTTATTCACATGCGCTCAGCGAAAATAAGTCCAACAAAGCTGAAAAAGGAGCACATAAACGTTTATGACACTTCAGTGTACTGAACAAGCAACTGCAAGGCTTGGGAAAACCCGCATGCAGAAAAGGATTTCTGCGATATAAAAACATTTGAGAAAAAAAAACTGCATGTTGACAGCTGAAGTATGTTTCTAGAATGTTTCTGAAGATGCATCTAGAAACTTCTACGCAATTTGCACACAATCCTCCAATTTATGACAAAATCTACAAGGAGTTTTTATGGACTGCCGAACTGAGGTAGAAGAGAGTCGCGGGTTCTATTCTCGGTGCTGGCATGGCCCTCGTGGCATTGTGCTTGCCACACATTCCCCTGCTCGTTAGTGGTGGCTAAATAAATCTTGTGAACGCTACTTCACTTACCCCATAGTCCGTCATGGACTGGAAAGGGGTCATAGCAGCTGCAAATGAGAATTTTTAACGACAGATTTCTACAGTTCCGTCAGATGACAGGAACCATGAGATTTCTTACTTCTCCAGATAAATCTAAGTTTGAAGAACTTGATCCTTCTTGTTAACAATTGCTAGATATTGAACATCTTTGAAGCAATTGGAATCTCAAGAAAGCTCTATTCGTGGAAAAGAAATTCTCAGATCTGCGTGCAACACTTGATAAAAGGGAGTGCATAGAGATCACACAGGACGGCACAATTAATAGTTATATGAAAATGCAATCCTTAAAGAATGGGATTCTCTGCCAAAATAAGTTTAAATTCAATGAAAACTCTTGGCGGTGCTATTCTTACAATTTTTTTTGGATCATTTAATATGTGTGAAGATCTGTTTTCAGCTTTGAATTAAATGAAATAATTCAAATGTTACACAAGAAACAGACTGACTGAAAACCTAAGTGCTGCACGTGATGCGCACAAATTAACGAAGTAAGAGTCAAGGTTTGACGCATTGTTAGTATTAAAAGTGTATATACAACAGCAAAAATCCCATTAATTTTGTAAAATCAACCTTTTAACTGTAATAAAAAAGTGTTTGTTTTTTTTTATCGCAGAAAATTTCTGCTTGTTTTTTCTCTCTTTAATTCATAAGACAAGTGTGTTTTTCTTTGTATAGCCAAAACCCCATTTTCGGGTTGAACGTGAGTGTTGGTACTAGGCTAAATAAATATAAGTGGATTTTGTTTGAATTTTGGGCACGCGGCCCCCAAAAAGGCCTTATGGCATCTTAGGTGCGTTTATCGAAAATATATCACATTCAAATACATATCAATGGTAGGCTTTAAAACAACAACTACACAAGATAAAGAATCAGCCAGGGGCGTAGTTATGTGAATTTTTGCCCTGGGACAAACTATAAAATTATCGCTTCCACCACCTCTCCCAAACCCTACCTTTGATGAATATATTACCCTTGTTCACTTATTATAATGTGAAAGTTGTAAGCCTGATTTTGGATCCCATGTATACCTTTGGGCTTGGGCAAATATCTACCCCCTGCCCCAACCTTCTTTCGCTACGCAAATGGCATCACCG
This sequence comes from Ampullaceana balthica, assembly GCA_944989445.1. Classification (NCBI taxonomy): domain Eukaryota; kingdom Metazoa; phylum Mollusca; class Gastropoda; family Lymnaeidae; genus Ampullaceana; species Ampullaceana balthica. The sequence goes on from CALYLW010000406.1 coordinate 27,125, forward strand.
ATAGAATAATTTATCTTTTAAAAAAATGGGATCTAATAAATAACGTTGATGTTAATAAATATCCTACATAATAAAAGGCAATTTCCTGTCCGTTCTGTCCGGTCATCTATAGCGATGGGTCCCTCAAACACGCATGACTCCTACAGGCAATCATATTGAAAACGTTTACGCGGTCGTTATTTTTGGTGCAGTATTTCTTCCAAGACTTTATTTTGAGTTGTGCGCGTTGGGATTTATAGTCAAAAGCTCTGTTTTTACGAGTTATTTATTTTAACTATAATGAATATTATTTTTGATGTGATGCACATGTATGCCGGTCGAAACGGCTGTTGAGGGGAGTTACAACAACATGCCACCGAACGGTGGCGGAACGTCCTTGGACGGGCTTTGTTGCTCGTTAATAAATATGAAAGCATGTTATACAGTTGCTCTTTAAAAAAATTTAATTCCCGGTTTTATATTTAATTTTCATCTTTATAATGCAACGAATCGTGACGTAATATCACTCGAGCGATTTCATCATTGTTCTTTAGCAATATTTGTATTAATTCTTCTCCAAAATGGACCAGAAATGTCGATTCGGATGAATAAAATTAAATTATTGATAAAAGAACTGTTTTTAAAAAATATTTTTTTTTACTAAAAAAAAAGGGAAACAAAAGAAATTAATAGGGAAATATATATTCAGATTCTTAGATTTGGGTTTGACACCACGTCTCCATCCGGGCTTGACAATGTGTCTCACACATCTGAGATGGTAATGACTGTCCGCGATCTGACTCTGCATGCGATTGAATCAGTTGAACGGACACACGACCTGACCCGCATGTACATTAATTACGAAGCCGAAAAAAAAAGAAAGAAAAAAAGAAAAAAAAAGCCCTGTTAATACGAAAGAAAAAAAAATCCAAACACCCCCCCCCCACACACAACTAAAAAGTACTTTTTTTTAAAAAACGGTAAACTCTACGAATGCTTAAAACAACTTCTTTCAAAAGCAAAAATAAATTCCCTCCTAAAAATTCAATCGTTTTAACGCTTGCCCGCGTCGGCTCCTCCTAAACGGCAGCCGTTGTCTGGAGAATTGAATTACCAAAATTGAAGGATTTATCCGGCGACGTTACCATTCAATGCAATTGCATGGGCTGCTGTGTGGCATCGTAACACAAATCGACCCTTGCTGCAACATATAATAGGGAAGTAACAAACTTCAACATATTGGTCTTTAAATTAACACGAACAATTTTTTTTCTTTTGTGAGTGTGTGTGTGTGTGTGTGTAGTGTGTTTTAAAAAAAAATTATGTCCAAGACGAAAAGTTATTCAACAATAAAATGCTGAGTTAACAAAAGATATTGATATAAAAGCTTTCGCCATCGGGGTAAAAGGCAACAACAAAAATCAAACCCTATTCAAGATTATTGGCCCTATTTTGCAACATGAAGTCACCTCGGAAAAAGTTAGATCACCGCTCTCGTGTGGAGGCAGGCCCCTGTTTACATCCGTTCCCGAACAGCGGGTGCTCCTTGAACCGAGTCTTCGAAAGGACTCTAGCTCCTGCCGTCAGCAGAGATGTTTGATAGCACCCCCCCCCCAACCAAAAGAAGAAAAAATCCTATAGCAGCAATAGACTAACCTCAGTTTAAAAAAAAATACAACACCATACAATACAATAAAATAAAATGTCTTTTATGTCCCTGCGGGTGTCGCCAGTTTGGGGCCCACATCAAAAGTAGACGCCGACGCCATATCCCTGCAAGCGTGAAATGTAGTTTTGTCTAATAAAAAAGTTTAAAATAAAAAATAATAAAGGAAGGGGGGAAAACGACCCGTTGGCAAAGGGAGGCAAGGGTCTTCAAATTATGTTGTTCGTTCTTTTCTTTCTTTTTCCACGCAAGCGTTACTCTAGAGGTGGTAATTATACGACGTGTGATATCGCAGGGCAGTCTTCGATATGTCTTATTTTCTTTAATAAGAAATACAATAATAAAAAAACAACCTATTTTTAAACCACGGGTTCAGCAGACAGATGCTTGTTTTTAAGATGAATGACTTTGTAAGCAGTTTTATTAGATTGTCGTCAGTTAAGTCTTACACGATTTTTAATTGGAATAATTGGGGTCGCGGGATTGCGAGATCTTTGCCATTCATTACCTGTGGCACGAAATTAATGTTTGCGGCGTTGCGTTCCCGATTCAAAGTTTCTGGTAGGGGACGAGTTAATGTGGTGTGAAATTCCTCTTGGCCAACTTCGGCAATTGCGCCAATGTAATGAAAGCATATTATTTTATTGTGTGTTGGGAAAAATAAGAAAGAAATAATCCATCTCATCGCAACTACCCGCCCCACATATTTTTTTCTTCCATAGCATCATATATACATGTATTATAAGTTCACTACATTTCAAAGATAAGCCATAACATCTAACGCATCTCGAAGAAAAAAAAAGTTTTCCAAATTAATACTTCTGTATAAGCTGTAAAAAATATTAATTCGTATTTTTATTTTTACGCTCTTAAATGTAAGAAAGAAAAACGTTTCCAATCCAAGTCAAATCATCCATTTACCAAAAAAAATTTTTTTTTCGTTTACATGAATGTATTGTCATCAACGATAATTGTGTGTGCCAAGATTCAGCTCTCGGGTTAGTCTTATTTGGTTTTACTTAAACTCGCAGATGATTCCCGGCAGACACACACATACATAACATACAGGTGGGAGAGATTGATGAAGGTAGGTGGAAAAAAACTGACCGTCATGACTACTAACCCGTTAAAATCGTGGACTATGACATTGACAAAATTAGTCTGGCTAATTGCCAAGTTAATTTAGACACACCAGTCGGGGCATATATTAGACCAGGTATAGTTACAGCCTAACGTGCCTCACATATGCGGCCCGCGAGTCGCGCGAGGCTCGCTCAAACGTTACATCCGTTCCGATGTGATGCCAAGTAGTCCCGTAAAGTGAGCACATTTTGACTTTGTTTGTCAGCGAGAACCGCGTGGTTAATCCTTACCGTATTTATCGGCGTATAACACTCACTTCCCCTCTCCCTGAAAATAGGTGGCAAATGATGTATGCATGTTACACGCCGATAGAATGTTAATTTTCCCCCCTGAAATTTCCCTCTTAAAATGAAGGTGCGTGTTATACGCCGATAAATACGCTATTTTAATACTAGCAGTCGGCAACTGTCACTGTCTGTCAGTCCATGAGGACTAAAAAGTTTTCTGACCCTTGAAATGGACCCCAAATTGCTTTATTTGGACTTTCTCTACGAACTCTAAAGTCAATTATTTTTTTTAAAAATATATTTATTAACAATATATTTTTCTCAAAAAATATTTTATCTATTTATTTTATTAATTAATCTTTAAAAAAATATATACCCTCCAGACCGAAAGACAGAAACATTAGTTTTCATGTAATTCAACAACAAACGTATTCGAAGGCATGATTTAAATATTAAAACAAATCCCCACCGATCTTTGAACCCACCTCCATTATAAATACCGACGAATAATCACTTTATCGTTTTATCTCTTGCTATTGCCAGTGTTGCACTGAAAGTCAGTAGTGTTCTTATTTACATGTATCCTCTACTTAGGATGGCTCGAGTATCACTATTTTTAGAACTCAGACGTGGTAATGAGAATTCTATCCTGAAAAAAGTGTGTGGGGGGTGGGGGGGAAGAAGGGGTATCATCTTTCCTTGAGGAGGGGTCTTTAGTCAACTCAATTACGTTGTGCTATTAATTGTCATCTGTCAAAGAAGTTAAAGCGAGTCTAATGGGCGGCGGTGTTGTGGGGGGGGGGAGGGGTGCAGAATTTTGGCAGGTTAAGTACATGCCGTGCAGGCAAGACCAATCGTGTGAGCCCAAAATGGCCGTCAGTGAGGGTGGGGGGGAGGGGAGAGGCTCCAATTCCTGCCTACCAAACTGACATCCACGCGACTCGCCATTTCTTTAATTGTTTGAAATTGCGGACCAGAATCCTCGCTAACTACCCTTAAATACCCTTTCGTGCGCGTGCTGAAATTAAAGCTCGGGTGTGGGGTGGGGATGGGGTCGTGGGGAGGGGGGTGCTAGCAGTGAGGGGGTGGGGCTGTCCACGAGAGATGGAGGAAGGGAAACTGAGAGGCCCATGCCCGTGAGTTATCGGCGCCATCTTTGTCCCGCGACCGGAAGTCGTCAGTTAAACGGATCACGTGACTGAATCTCTATTGGTTCCCTTGAAAGTGGCTTTTCTCCAAGGGATGGAGAGAATAATGGTTAGATAAGGCGATCAATCCAGGGGGTAGGTGGTGGTGGCTGGGTTGATGTTCGGCTGGAAGAGAACGGCCGGTAATGACGTTGTATTAAAGCCCTGTATTTATTAGACTATCGTAATAATCGCACGGGTTACGAAACAACAAGATGACTTAATTTTATGCGTGACATCTTTTTAAAAGAGGGAAAACAACAGACTTCTTTTCGTTCAGCATGCGGGTGAATCGTACGAAATTTCTTTCGAAATCATTAAATGGACGGTTATGTACTTCCGCCCTAAATAGACAAACGGAGAGGCGACATTTTAAATAAAATATCGAATTCGTAACTTGTTTTAAATTATTTACTTTCCAGGTTGAGCGACTTCGCAGCGATAGTCTCAGCAAAAGAAGGCTGGAGATCTGTTTAAGGAGGTCCCGGAATGGACTTGAAAATGTGTGTATTGAATGATACAAATATTACTGAATGAGGACTTTCATTTTTAGAAATAAATCAACGAAGTGACCAATGTCCATCTTTATGATTTACAAGTAAAGAAAACGTGATGTATTTTGTTGTTGTTTTGTTTTGTTTTTGTTGTTGTTGCTACTAACGATTAATTTAATTCTAAACGTTTTACAAAATTAATTATATTATATCGATTACATAAACTTTAAAATAACAAGTTTTCTGCTTCAGTAATGGACACACATATGTGGTTTATTTAACATAAAAGCATTGCATTTTTTTCTCGATCAAATGTCATCAGATTTTCAACTACGCAAACACTTCTACACATTAACAGTACTTGGTTCAAGGGATGAACATTTCCTATTTACAAGGCCCCAAAGAACCCAGCAAAGAGAAATCAGCGTTCATACGGCACCGTGTTGGCCGGTACGTACAGAAAAGTCTACGCCAATAATCTTAATTCTGGATATCGATGTTCATTGATCTTACAATTCGATTAATCTTTACACCAAAATGTAACTGTTAAAATTTTTTTGACAATCAATTAAATTGTTTAATCGTTAATTTCATCTACCCTAAAAACTAAACTTCCGTAAACGTTATAATCCTGAGATTTAGATTTTGGCTTCGGCTCTAAAGCCCACCAGCTCTGTAGAGTTTAATGAGAGTTAACGGAATTTTAATTTTTTTCCTCATATCCTATATAATAAAAGGCAAGTTTCTGTCCGGTCATCTATAACGATTGGTCCCTCAAACACATATGATTCCTACAGCCAATCATATTGAACACGTTAACGCCATTTACGCGGACGTTCAAAACTAGTTATTTTTGGTGCAGTATTTCTTCCAAGACTTTATTTTGAGTTGTGCGCGTTGGGATTTATAGCAAAAAGCTCTGTTTTTACGAGTTATTTAATTTTAACTATAATGAATAGTATTTTTGACGTGATGCACACGTATGACGGTCGAGACGGCTGTTGGAGGGGAGTTACAACATGACACCGAAAGGTGGCGGAACGTCCTTGGGCGGGCTTTGTTGCTCGTCAACAACATAAAGCTCAAGACGCTAGCAAATAAAAATGTTTATTTTGTGACCGTGGATTGATGATGCCATAAATTAATTCCTGGAAAAAGAAAATTGAAAATTTGCTTTACCACAGAAAATAATAAGTTTATCAATGTGATTTTTAAAATTTTCCCCCTCAAAATTTGTGAGAACGTTGAATATATGTATTGAAACAATAGCACGTTCTAAAATTGTTCGTTTGTTGATCAACAGTTGAATTTATCTTATCTGTTACAGGGGCTGTTTCTGTACAGAAGATTATTGAATTTTAAAAGCTTTTTAAAAAAAAATTCCGGAAATTTACCCCATTTTCATTAACTTTTTCCATGAGGGGAAACATTCAATCAGAATACCAGGATGTGTCACAGAGGATCCATGTTTTTTTAAAACACCTTTCATTGTGACTGTGGGCAGAACTGCCATTGATCAAACAACTATTGCTGCTTTCGTGTCGGTTGCCAATGAATGAGATATTAGCAACGAAAACAACAAAAATACAATTTAAAAATAAACACATTTATTGTAGGGCGAAAAGCAAAACACAAACAAATATCAATATTAATTTTTTTTATAAGCCACACAGGCTTTGTGCCATGGTTTTAGCTGAGACAAAAGGCACCTTCTCATTCACCCTTAGCCTCCCTTCTCCGTCCTTTCCCCTTTTAGCTCAAAGGGTGGGCGGGTAAATGGGGTGCGGGGGGGGGGAATGAAGCGACAATGGGCAATGGCAGAAACAACCCACTTCCGTTTTCCAGCGCTAACACAGCACGGTGGATTTTTGTCCGTCAGTGGTCATTAGACGTCATTACATAAATCGGAGGGCCCCAGTAACGATAATGTATTGGCGGGAGGAAATTGCACGCGACTGGTACTTTAACGTGTGTGTGTGTGTGATCGTGTCTGTGTGTGTGTGTGTGTGTGTGAGAGTCAAGAGCTGCGTGCGGGGCTAAAGGTCGTGATAGAAGGGGGGAGACGTGGACGTACGATGTGTTAGATATCACACTGAGTAATGGGATTGGATAACAATAAGGTGTCAATAGATATATACACGAACAACAAAGCCCGTCATAGGACGTTCCGCCACCGTTCGGTTGCATGTTGTAACTCCCCTCCAACAGCCGTCTCGACCGCCATTACTTGTGCATCACGTCAAAAATACTATTCATTAGAGTTAAAATAAATAACTCGTAAAAAACAGAGCTTTTTTACTATAAATCCCAAACGCGCATAACTCAAAATAAAGTATTGTAAGAAATGCTGCACCAAAAATAAATCGGTTTGAACGTCCGCGTAAACGTGTTCAATACTACTTGCTGTATGAGTCATATGTGTTTAAGGGACCAATCGCTGTCGATGACGGCACGGAACATAGCCTTTTATTATATAGGACTAGAGATAACCCGCAAAAAATGACGGAATCTTTTTTGGTTCAAACAGCACGATAAAACAAAATAGATCGCAGCGCCACCTAACAGCACTACATCCATACAGACAACGGGAATCAATAACATAAGTAACTTATCCTTGTTTGATAAATAAGAAATATTAAACTTCCTGAAATATACACAAAGTATTTCATAATAATTATAAATCCTCAAATCCTATTTTTACATCGTTCCCTTTTCAAAAAATAAAATATAAGCTAAAACAATGACGTCATGTAATATTTTTTTACAGCACGTCTTTAATTTATAATTATTTTGCACATCTTTTTGCGCGCCTTCCGATGCACGCCTTGTATTAAAATATAAGCTCAAACTTTTATAATAAAGGAGAAAAGGAATTTAATGGGTAAGCCCGAAAAAACCCCACCAAGAGAATAAAACAAAATCGTTCGCAGTGCCACCTAACAGCATTACAAATTAAATCCATACATACAGATATATATATATATATATATATATATATATATATATATATATATAAATATATATATATATATATATATATTAAAATTGTGTTTGTTCCAGTGGTTGTCATGAAGTGATTACGGTCATAAGAAGTTTAACTTGTTGTCATCCGTACAGAGTCCGTACAGTGGACTCAAATTAAGGTACTAATGCATTTTCAAAACACTTGAAGTACTCATCCGATTGAAATTCGGCGAGTCAAGAAACCATAGCATTTTACCAATATTTCTTTCTGTAAGTTGACACATTTGAAGAGCCTTATATAACATGGTCACACAAAGAGGCGTAACTAAGATATTTTCCCACGGGGACCAATTTATAAAATTGGTGCAAACAACGCGCCAAATCCATTCTTAAAAGTTTGCTCAAATTTTCTATTGCAGTTAATAAAGAGAATCCATAAAAATTTTAATGATAAAGTTGCATTTAAATGTGAAAATTTATAGCAAATATATTACATAACTCATACAGACACTGGCTTTACTAGTTTGTCTGTACCATGAAATCTAAGAGAATTCAGCGAAAGATTGAAAAGGTGTTGTTCGTGCCATTAAATTAGAATCCATAGTAAAAATCTACTACGTTTCCATTCCTGAGAACGTAGCAAATTATTGGCGTAAGACGATTCTCGTGACAAAGCGACACTTATACTGATTGTTTTAATATTTAGCTTTCTTGTTGTAATGAATTGTATGCATAAATACTTTGGTTCCTAAAAAATCTAAAATGTATCACATACGGTGGCAGACAGATATAACATATATTATACATTCTACTTTCCGGAAATTTCCGAAAGTTCTCCTTTAGAAAAAATTAACCCCAGTTAAAGGTCGACTCGACCAAGGCAGTTTCCATTTTTGGAAGAATAACATAAATGAATGTCACCACGAAAGAAAATCTTCCTCCAGCAAGATATCTGATCATTATTTTTTTTCTCTTTAATCAGTCCAGTATTCGTACAGTTGTTATAATTCTCCTTCTGCAGTTCTCCGTCAATACAGTTGTCTGTGACCCCGACATCATTAACAGAACAATAATAAGATTGTTCGATAATAATATTGGTCAAAACAAATTATTAGCCGCAAAAGAGAAGTAATCTGTATTTTATATTATGATTACTTAGACATTATACTTTTAATTTAAAAAAAAAGGTATACACTTGAAAATGACTAAATATTTGTAAACAGTGGGATACAAAATCGGGAAATAATGTGAAGATATCAGGCTTTAATGCACGGTTGGTAACTTAGAGTTGTTACTTCAGTTGAAGAGGCCTACACATTAAATAGTGGCTATGTGTTCCACGAAAATATAAGAATGCCTTCAGGGCCAAGAACTATAACAGTGCCTACAGGGCCAAGAACTATAACAGTGCCTACAGGGCCAACAAATATAACAGTGCCTATAGGGCCAACAAATATAACAGTGCCTTCAGGGACAACAAATATAACAGTGCCTATAGGGCCAACAAATATAACAGTGCCTTCAGGGACAACAAATATAACAGTGCCTATAGGGCCAACAAATATAACGGTGCCTATAGGGCCAACAAATATATCAGTGCCTATAGGGCCAACAAATATATCAGTGCCTATAGGGCCAACAAATATAACAGTGCCTATAGGGCCAACAAATATAACGGTGCCTATAGGGCCAACAAATATATCAGGGCCTATATGGCCAACAAATATAACAGTGCCTATAGGGCCCATAGATTCAAGTAAGGACAATTAGACCTGGCTGTGAGGTAATCTTTTATATATTTTTTTCTGAAATAGATAGTCAGGTGGAAACAAATTAACATTGCCATTGCCTCGCGCGTCCTTCCACATTTTCAAAGAAATGGAGGAGGTCACACCTAAAAATTATCAACACATAAATATAAACATAAACAAACTATAAAAACCATAGATAGTTTTTAATTTTTTGTTTAAATCCAAGACAAGCCGATAATGATATATCTATAATAAGAATACAATAGTTTTTACTTTTCTTAAATCGCACCCCTCAAGTGCCTTAAGGAAATCATGTGTAGAAAATGGTTTTAAAGTAAGAATGATAAAATGATAATTATTAACGTTTCATCCCCATTTATTTAAATTCAATTTTCTACACCGAGCGTGCCACTAAATGCAGTCTTCCTATCAGGAAAGTATTTGAAGTCACTTTTTAATATAAAATTGATTTTTTAAAAATTTTATGAAGGTGTAAATTGTAAACATCTGACATGAAACACGAATGACCTGTAGATCAAACATGTCAAGATAATTTTAATTGAAACTGATTGACCATTTCTGATTTCATAAAATCCTACAATTGCCTCGTTGCAGCTTTTTGTTTTAAAAAGGGACTAGAAGATATTTTTAGAGCACTTAAATTTTTTTAAAAATCCTTTTTATTAACTCGTGGCGCCTGCTTGATTGCTTGCCCCAAAAACTTTGTATCGATTTTATCCCACTTCCCCAGACAGACTCGTGGCGACGATAAAAATGATGTGTCAAAATTTTACATCGATCAAATGTACAGTGATTACATTAATGAATTTTTAGTTTATCTCTATGTATCTCTATGTAACATGTACATTTTTGTGCTAGTCTGTCCAGAGCCGTCTTAACGGATAGGCCCGTTGGGCATTTGCCCGGGGCTTACGAGCATAGGGGCCCCATGGGAATATGTTTATTTATATATATTATGTTTATTTACTTTTTATTCCTGCGGGGGAGGGGCCCAACACTATTTCTTTGCCCGGGGGCCAAAAATGGTGTAAAGACGGCTCTGAGTCTGTCGTAATATATTTAACAACCTTTTAATCATTTTCATGTCGCGCGGTACGATGCGTATTATATTGAACACACTTTTATAATATTTTCCCGATCTTTAAATGTTTATGCTAGTCTGTCGCGCGGTGCGTATTATATTGAACATAATCACTACTTTTAGCTATACCTCAAATTTATAGTAAAAAACGTAAGTTTTTATGGGTTTTTAAATATTTTTTTTAAAACAAATTTTTTTTGTTCGAACGAATTGTTGTTTTAAAAGTAATATTCAAATCAACATGAACGACAAACACACTATTCCAGTGTAATCTACAAGTGACTGGAAACAATGGCTCAGTGAACATTGAAGAGGTTTAAATGAAAATGTGAATTATAAGTTAAGAAAAGAAGGGACACAAATCTTTTAGCGGAAGAAGAAGAAAAAAAAACCCGCTCACGTCTTACCAATAACACCAGTAGCTGACAGCCACCACCCCCCGCCCGCCCCCACTCAAAATTGGTCATTTGTTAGTCCCAAAACTCATTACCCGGCAGTTAACACCAGCGTCAAGCACCTAAACGGGTCGTCTGACAATACACTTTGACCGGATGCGGACATACGATACCGAAGAAGGGGAGCCGACGAAAAAACTGCACCCAACCCAGCGATTTTTAAAAAATTAAGAATTTCTCCCCGAATAGATACATTTCCCTGAATCCTCGTTTTGTCCTCATGATGGCCCGAGACACGAGGCTGAGCCGAGGGTGGATAGGGAGAGGATCATTAGACGAGGCGACACCGCTGTGAGACCGAACGATGGCGCCAGGATAAATACAGGGTAGCCGATTCTATTTTCTCCCTCCCTTCTCTTTGCCCTTTAACAGAAGGGAGTTTAGTTCATTTCCCCATCCCCCTATTCTCACCTCCCCCCACTCCCCTAATTCAACTCTTGAACGTTTTTTTTTAAATTTCGTTTCGTAGGGGGTTCGTGCTCATTTTTATTGGTTTGACCAAACACGTCGGGTCAAGTCAAATGCGAGGGGGGCAAGGGGGCGGGAACTCCTTTTGCAGTCTAATTCGGCAATTCATCTTTATTACAGGCCGACCATAATTTGTGGTTAGACAAACGGGCGTGGGAGCGATAGGGGTCGGGGGTCTGAGCCCAGCGGTCAGCCTTTTCCTTGCCGTGAATCGGAAGGGCCGAGGGAGCTGATAGGGTGAGGCAGTTCTCCTTCTTCTTCTCGTTCTCTCTCTCTCTCTTTCTCCCTCTCTTTCTCTATGGCAGATGGCACAGCGGGGTCCGTAAGAGTTCGGGCGTTGGGGGTTGGGAGCGGCTACTCTCAACCGACTTCCGGGAGAGGGGAGAGCATCGAGTAAGATCTCCGACACAAACCATTAATTTGCGGACCGGAGAAAGTCTACGTGGTATTAATGCGTGTTTAGGCGGTAATCTTCTGGGGGCCGAGGGCTTGATAATGTTAATTATGGCGATAGGAATTAATGCAAGGCAGGGAGAAAGAGAGCAAAAATTACTGCGTAGGAAAGAATGGGAGGGAGGAAAAGGGGGGGGGGAGATATTAGGACGGGGGTTTAGTTTTCGGGTTTGGGGGCGCATGGAATTCATTTTCATTGATATTAAGTCTAGAAAGAAACATCTGATTTTCTCTCACCACCCCCCCCCAAATAAAATAAAAAAATGCAAACAATAAAAACAGCTGCGTATGTCTTAAAATATTCGTCCCCGAAGTCTCGATACATCATATGCGAACTTACGGGGGTCGACATCACACACTTAAAGAAATGCAAATTTCTTGTGTAGACCTATAGTATAGTCCTGGACAAAAAGGACGGAACTTGTTTATAAAAATATTTGCAATTTATTAATAATACTTAACTGAATGAAATGAACATTTTGGTGTCAAGTAAAAAAAGAAAAATCAGAACATATTTTTGGCCTCGTTATTGTGGAGGGGGAAAAAAAAGTTTTTCTTGAAGCATTTTGTAACATTCTAACATCAGTTGCACGGTAATAATAATATGGTAATTAAAAATTGGAACTGGGGTTCAATATGACGAAATGCGACCACGTTTTTTCTTTACGGCCATTAAATGTAGAGGCTCTAGCACAGGGCTTGAATTTCTCCGCTGTTTTGTGTGTGCGCAAGAGGAGGCAATAAGATGATACTGCTGAGACAGAGAGCGGGAAGTGAGACTCTCGTCGAATCGCGGGGGGTGGGAGGGGGCAAGAATTATCGGTCGCTACACGCCTCCCAACATTTGATTAGTAAGAAGAGGGGCGAGGCGATCCATTAAACTGTGAGAATCACTGCCATTTTCCCACGTGAAATATTTTATTGTTGGCATTAGACATTTAATAATGGCCCAGCGACGAGAGAGGATTTGTGTGTGTGTGGGGGGGGGGAGTGGGGGGTTAAAGGGGGCGGTAAGAGACGCGATACCGTCTTGATGACGTGTCCACCTGAAGTTGAGTCGAACATTACTTCCAGGAAATTGCCAGAAATGGTATAGATTACCCGGGGTTAACGCGAGTGACCTCAATATGACCAAACTCCCATGAGAAGTGGGGTGGGGGGTGGATGAATGACGTAATGACAGGTCCTTAAATGCCTCGGCGGAAGTAACTTGAGGTATAAGATGAACGGCCCGAATCCTGTGTAGACTTCTGAGGAATGACTGAGGCTTCCTTTATCGGAGATATAGCGTGAACATGATATTTTGAATAATGCACCCATCCCCCACTTGATTACTGCCCTTTGAATCAGTGATCTTCGATAAGAAAATTATCAATTGAATGAAAGGTGATTGACTTTTTTGTCAATCAAATGCTGTATCTTATATATTTATGACATTAGTATTTTGTTTATTATCCGGTAAATGCATCAATTTTTTTTCTCTTTTTATTAAATTTAAAAAAATGATTTTCTATTTTTAAAAAAAAGAACTTTTTTTAAAAAATTAAATCCCTTATATTAACTTCACCGGCGTCTCTGTCTGTCTGTCTGTCTGTCATCATCTCTCTCTGTCTGGGGTGGGCGGAAAAACAAAAGTAAAAAATGACCCACTTCTCGTGATCCGATCGAGCTGAAATTTGGCACACGGACCCGTCTTAACTAACAATGCATGGTATCAAAATTTCAGATCGATCGATTAAATAAATTAATGCATTTTTAGTTTATCCTTATATAACGTATGTAATTCAAATTCACGGTTATTTATTGTTGTTTTTTTCCCACGTGAGAGTTTGAGTTGACGCTTTGACGTCGACCCATCGAAGTACCGGCGTGCTTTTGTTTACATTTTACGTGTCATGCTGAACTCGCCCCCCCCCTCTAGGGTTATGAAGCAAACTTGAGTTAAGACAGATTCAATCTGTAAATTTAAATTCTTGTCGCGATTTAAAATAATCAATACTGTTAGTTATGACTCATATTTAAGGGATTTATAGTAAAAAAAAACTTTGTTTTTACGGGTTTGTTTTATTTCTTCCAAACCTTGCAGCTAGTAATTTGGGAAATACTAGAAAGATTAGTTTATTTGTTAGTCTATTGATTTTTATGTATAATTAGTTGTTAAAGATATATGATTTTGTTGTGTTTTTCAAGTTTTAACGCGGTGGTACAACGGGAATACTTTGATAGTTTTAACACTGGGAGAAGGGGAATGAAATGCGGCTGAAAATGTGCCAAATAAAAAAAAATTGGAATCGCTATTACCGTATCTATTTGCAACATGTCTATAATATGATTATTATTTTCATTCCGGGCTCTATTGTTAACATTCTGCCAATGTGACACATTAGCACCGAGTCGTTCAGTTAGACAGAGCGGCGCCCCCCGTTGACAGTTCAGAAATCGTATGACCTGTAAAAGTGCCTATGAAAAAATGAATATTATTCAGTTTTTTATTATTACTTTTTTAAAAGCAGAATGTTTAAGTTTAGTTATTATAGGCCAATAGTTTTAGTAGTAGTCTCTCGGAAGGGGTTGGCCTTTACGGGGCCCGGGAGATAAGTAGGGTTGCGGAAGTGGCTGCGACCTGAAACTGACTAACCCCGGCGAATTCGCCAAATATACGCACTGGAACCCTCCGGACAACTGGAGGGTGGGGCATGGCCTCACCGCGAGGCCCGGTGCTGGGTATGGGAGCAGACCCATACCCAACAGTGCCCGGCTAGGAACGCCGAAGACAGGAAGACCCTCTGGGCAAGGGGCGGAACGCACTCGGACCGTCCTCAATGGGTTGAAGATTTCTGCCTACCCCCTCTCTATTCTATGGTTCATATATCGAAAAAAGCAGGTCCCGGAATGGACCTTCTAAACCCCTTCCCGGCGGATGGTGGTACGTCGGGTCGGTTGGCTACCCCCCCCTCTTAGAGGCATGGTGACGAACGACAGGCCATGTCCAAGCGGTCAATCGGTGACTGGCCGTCCTTGTATGGGTGCGAAGGGCCATCCTGAACAAGCCCTGGTAGTTTTACAGTTGAATGTCTGTGGCATAAGGCAAAAGGCCCACGAAGTAACCAAAATACTCCACGAACGGAAAGTGGATGTAGCACTGTTCCAAGAAACGCTCCTTAAGGGGAAGCCGTTTCATATCACTGGTTACTCGCTATACCATTGCAAGTGTGACCGGCGATGTCGAGGTCTTGCCACAGCGGTCCGGAATGATTTAACGATGGAACTGCTCGAAGTTAAGTGTTACAGCAACACTGATACTCTCACCGTGAGAGTTTTCAAAGGCGACGTTGGCTTTACAATCACGAACGTCTATAATACGCCCAGAAATCCAATCGCACTTCCAGTTGGGGAAGATGTCATATTTGGAAGAACGATAATAGCAGGAGACTTTAATGCACAGTCTCCTGACTGGGGCTATGCTGAACGGAACGCGTCAGGCCGCTACATCGAGGATGTCTGTATTAATACGAATCTCATCAGGCTACAAAATGCAGACAGTGAACCGACACTACTGCACACGGGGCACAGCACGGAGTCCCGACCAGATCTAACGCTTATTTCCGCTGACCTAGAGTCGAAGCATAGACTGGAAGTATTAAAGGAAGTAGGCAGCGATCACTTGCCAATCCTGATTGAATTTGGACTTGGTGCAGGCAAACCTCGATTTGAAAGAAGGCATTGGCAGTTCCATAAGGCTGATTGGCGAAAGTACGAGGCCGAGAGCGAGACCAAGCTCGCTCTGCTGGATGTTGCAGGAGACAACATGGATGCCACCTACGGGCAGTTTATTGACACAATCCTTGGGGTTGCGAGGCGAACGATCCCAAGGACAAACGGAAAACAGAAGTTCAGACCTTACTGGGACAAGAGTCTGGCAGATTTGGTGAAGCAAAGAGCAAAAGCACGGAAAAAGGCAGCCAGGCTGAAGACGCCCGAAGCTCGTAGGGCGTACAACAGACTGACGGCTGAAGTCCGGGCAGCTGTCGACAAAGCGAAGAAGGCGAAATGGGTAAATACGTGCGAAAAACTCGATCTCGTAGACGGAAGAAAAGTTTGGCGGCTCCTGGATGCATTATCTGGCGCGGGGAAGACAAAGAATTCCAACCCTTTGACAACACCAAAGGGCCAAAGGGCTAGTGAAGTTAAGCGCGCACGAGCGCTAAACAAACACTTTGCCCAGGTTAACAAGAAAGGCGCCAGATCTGATTTTAGCCGAACAATCGACCGAATGCGCAAAGAGGGCACTCAACAAGTGCCAAGCTGGCAAAGCACCAGGACCAGATAAAGTTCACAATGAAATGCTCAAACATCTGGGCAAGACAGGCCGAATGAAACTGCTGGGTTTCATAAATAGAACTTGGACAACAGGCACGCTGCCGAAGCTGTGGAAAAAGGCCACAATAACCCCAATTCCCAAAGAGGGGAAACCAGGCGAACACCCGTCTAGCTACCGGCCAATTTCCCTCACGTCGTGTGTGGGGAAGGTAGCTGAACGGTTAGTGAACGCACGACTCTACTGGTTCCTCGAAAAGTCCAAATGCATTCCAATGACGCAAGGTGGGTTCCGAAAGGGACGCCAACCGATGGACCAGGCTCTCCGACTAATTCAGACAATCACAAACGAACTCCAGTCGAGGAATCACACCGTTGCGGTGTTCTTCGATCTAAAGCAGGCATACGACAAGGTGTGGCGTGCAGGGCTACTTTATAAGTTGCAGCAGTTGGGTGTCACTGCGAACATGTACAGTTCGATAAAATCGTTCCTTACTGACAGAACGATCAAGACTCGCGTGGGGGAGTCATTATCCAACGAAGAGCGCATAGAGGATGGACTCCCACAGGGATCCGCCCTTAGTTGTACATTGTTCCTAGCCTACGTCCACGACCTACAAGGTATTCTGGGGTCACAGAATGCCATGTTTGCTGACGATCTGGCTATATGGAGTTCCGGAAAGGACGTTGCTACCCTGCAGAACAGGCTGCAGGAAGATCTGAATCGAATCGAAGACTACGCCAATCGCTGGCGCCTAGTAGTCAATACGGAGAAAACGGTCCACTCCATTTTCACAAATGGACGGAATGCACTGAAGCACGAGGTGGTGCTTCAGATATGTGGGAAAAGATTGAATTGGGATCGGACACCAACGTACTTGGGAATCAAGCTGGACCAGAAGGTCCAGCTACATAACCATGTGCGTGAATTGTGTGCCAAAGCTACAGCTAAACTGTCCCTGCGCATGGTGAAGAAACTGGCTAGCACTAGTTGGGGTGCGGATGCAAGACTACTGAGGGCTCTATATCTCGGTAGTGTGAGGGGTGCCATTGACTACAGCCTCCCGGTCCAGGCCTTTGCGAGCCGTACGGCTCTAGAGGGTCTGGATCGAATACAGAACCAAGCTCTACGGTTCGTATGCGGGGCGTTACGTACGACACCCACAGCCGCTGTAGAAATTATGTCTAACGTAGAACCCCTGGCGATAAGGCGAGAAAAGGCGATCATGACCACGGTGGAACGATACCGTAGGTTGGAGCATGACGAACCCTGCTTCCAATTACAAGACCGATGGTTAAAGAGGACCCGACTGAAAAGACCATCCTTCATGGATACGGTCTACGAACTAGAAGACTCAGTCCCCATACCCAAGCACAGGGAACGCATGCGACTGGTCCCTGCTCGAGGACCACATGAAAGCTCTGACTTGCCTGAACTACGTATGACACTGGCAAATACAGCGGTGACGAAAGCCAGTCCCGTCGAGCTCCAGCGAGACGAGACTCTGAAGACGATCGAAGCTTATGGTGACAGCGTGGTAA
This sequence comes from Ampullaceana balthica, assembly GCA_944989445.1. Taxonomy (NCBI): domain Eukaryota; kingdom Metazoa; phylum Mollusca; class Gastropoda; family Lymnaeidae; genus Ampullaceana; species Ampullaceana balthica. The sequence continues at coordinate 44,873 of CALYLW010000406.1, forward strand.
AAGTCTTTACGCACGGCTCGCGCTTCAAGGATGGCAGAAGTGGATACGGAGTGCTAATTCAATACCCTCAACCTGGACCTGACAGTATCGAACTGTCAGGACCGTGCGGATCCGCATACAGTAGTCACGACGCCGAACTGGAGGCGATTTGCAAGGGTTTGAAGGAAGTGCGCCGACGTCTAGCAAGAAGAAAGGTTTTCCCGACCGTCGTAGTTTTCACCGACTCACGGTTTTCGCTCGAGACCGTAGGTCAATGCTCTCTGGAGACGAAAACGGTCAGTGTCATTTTGGAGACAGTAGGTGAAATCCTAGCACGAGGCGGAAAAGTAGTCCTTCAGTACATCACTGGGCACAGTGGCGAGCCTCATTCAGACAGGGTCGATGAGCTAGCGAGAGAAGGTTCAGCTCAGCCCCAACCCGATCGCCCGATGACCCAGCTGGGGGTCAGATCGTGGCTTAAGGACCATTTCCGAGAGAAATGGCTTCAGGGCTGGGCTTCTGGAAGCACGGCCAGAAAAGTATTCCAGTACATGCCGCGACCGAGCAAAAGCGATTCCTGGTGGAAAATTGGACGTAGCAATCAGACGCTCATAACTAGAATGAGAACTGAGCATTGTCCCACACGAAGCTACCTGTACAAGTTTAACACCAGAAGGGAACTGGCCTGTCGGCTGTGTGGCCACCCAGAAGAGACGGTGGCCCACGTACTCGAAGAGTGCCCCGGGCTGTGCGGGGGTTTGGAAGATGAAGTAACGGTACCTGCAGAGGGTTACCTCTACGGCGATGCCCGCTTGATGAGGCTCGCTTGCGATAAAATGAACCGGGTCTTAAGAGCCTAGCGGCTCGACCCAAAAGAGAATGAACATTCACGAGTAGTAAGTCCGTTGATTTTTTGACAAAATATTTCTTTGCTTGAAATCATCAAATCAAATCATACGTATGTATATCTAGGTTTACTTAGTTCAATATCGCCATTAATCGGACCAAGATTTTGCTATCGAAAGTGTAAAAAAAAACGAAAGAAGTTCTTTACTATTTTAAACCAGCTTAAATAATTCAAGAAATAGAACGGAAAAAAACAAAAACACGTAAAAAAAAAGTTTTTACTATAAATCGTTTATATATGAGATATAACTAAAAGTATGTTCAATATAATACGCAACACGTGACAGACTAGCATAAACATTTACAGATCGGGAAAATATTATAAAAATATGTTCAATATAATACGCACCTCGCGTTCAATATAATACGCACCGCGCGACAGACTAGCATAAACATTTACATGCTACAAAGAGATCATCTAGAAATTCATTAATTTAATTATCGTACGTTCGATTGATCTCAAAGTTTTAAAGATGATTTTTATCGTCGCTACGAGTCTGCCTGCAAAATTTCAGCTCGGTAGGTTACCGGGAAGTGGGTTAAAATTCGACCCAAAGTTTTTTCGACACACAAGCAAGCAGACGCTACGAGTTAATATAAATGATTTTTTTTTAGAAAGCGAAATGTTGTAATGACGTCAAATTAAATCCGCAATGGCAGACGTCTGAGTAAGATGACGTCAAATTACTGAATTCCCACAGACGAAAGAGTTCGAATCATTGAAATAGTGGACCTCGTATAGCCATTATCTCGAGGAGGGGGTGGGGGTGGATTAGGTGAGATTGCCTTCCGATATAAACCAGAACTCTTTTATGATGTAAGCAGCAGACCAGCTATTAGCGAAGTTAATGCCCGTCACTTATTAGCGGCCGAAAAGTCGGTTGTTTACCCTGATGGGGGGGGGGCTGCGTCAGTGGTCCTAAAACTGATGCGCGAATGTAAGGTCAGAACATAAAACACAACACGGGAAAACACACACTACGGGGTAAAAGTTGTAATGAAGGTTAAATTCGTTATTTAGAAGACCAACTAACTAGGAGCTAAGACAACACCATAACTTATGTAAAAAGAAATATTAAAATTAACAAAGATTTACGAATTATGATGACGGAGATTAACGTGGACAAACGAGCCGCCTGCTGATGAACGGCATTTTAAATGTTTTATCATAACTTATTTTCTCTGGGATACATTCACATAGTAAAAAAAAATATCATTGCCGCCTTTCATACCGTGGTTGTCATGGTTTTGCCAAAGTAAACATGGATTAGATGCCGAGATCATGATTAAAAAATATATATTTATTACAAAAAGTATTTTTTTTAAAAATGTTTTCTAAGTAGCCTTACTTGAACTTAATAAAATCGAGTAAAGAAATCACAAATCATTTTTAAAAATATCATCCCTAAAAGACACGGGCAAGAAACACTTTAATAATCTTTTTTTTTAATTTTTAAATATAACCCTTCCTTACGTGCCAGTCCAGTGAATTTTAGATCAATCACGTCATACTTTGTGACTTAAATTTATTTTTAGTAAACTTCAAATATGGGTCACACAAATTATACATAAATGACAATCATACTGCTGCAAAGATTCTAAAATCATGCTACAGTATACATCACATATGAAATACTTGTATATTTATTTACCATCCACCCCATAATTAGAACCGCTCGCTTCCGAGACCCAGCGGTCCACCACTCCATTGTAGTGTAGTCGCAAAAGCAACCATTCGTTTCTAATTAGCCCCCGTGCGTGCGCAACGCGAAACAGCGGCGGGGGCTGCATATTAGTAAGCGCAGCGTGCCGTTTGGCATTGGACCGACCCGCAGACGCCATTTGAATAATTAAAGGTTTTCGGGCGTTCCGTAAGCAAGACAGACGAGGATACTCCGAAATCTTGGTTAATGTGTAGGGGCAGGGGTCATTTGTTTCGGCGCGTAGTGATCTAGAGCGGAGTGATTTGGTTGGGGGGAGGGAGGACACTGATACTCATGTTTTGATTCCTCACTGGATAAAGACAATCGGGAAGGGTGTAATTATTTTGCATTGACGTATTATCTCTCTCTCTCTCTCTCTCTCTCTCTCTCTCTCTCTCTCTCTCTCTCTCTCTCTCTTTCTCTCTCTCTCTCTCTCTTCACAATGACTTGTTTGGGGGAAGGGGTTGCGTATGTTATAATAAAGACAATCCAGAGAAGCTGCATGAAGAAGCGTTTAATTTAGTCGCCTGCTTGTGAGTTTGATCAGGAAAAAAACAGGTGGGAGGGGGAGGGAGTGGATAAATTGATCTTTGATAACGTCAGTTAGATCGGGGTCCTTCAACTGATATTGTTTCGGTGTGTTCACAGCAAAATATAATTTTCAATTTAAAACATTTTTTTAAATTTTAAATATGGGTCTAGCACCAGCACCTGTCACTGTTGGCGTTTGCAACTTATCCACTGGTCACTGGTGCCGTTTGTAAAACTAAGCACTGGTCACTGGTACCGTTTGGAAACCTAAAGCACTGATTACTGGTGCCGTTTGGAAACCTAAAGCACTGGTCACTGGTGCCGTTTGGAAACTTAAAGCAGCGGTCCGGCAGACGTCCAAATTTGGGAAACGCTGAACCAGACGACAACTCAATTTATGATTACGGTGGGACACGATTTGCTTATTATCATTTTATCAATAGGCTGGGAACCGCTGGTGATGGGGTACCTTTCAAAGGCGGTTCACGTTCAGTGGTCATAAAGCTTCGGGTCAAGGTTGAAGGTCGGACCAAGAAAGATGATGAGCCAGAGATAGTTCAAGTGGTCCAGTCTCGGACGCCCTGCTGCGAGCGGCCTGAGCTGTTAAAGGCGGAGGGCATCTAAGGTAATTGGCAGGTATTTGAAATTGATAGTCTCAAGATAAGTGTATCGCGGGAAGGCAGGAGGGGGGGGGACGAGCACATCGCAGACGATGTATGATACACTGAAAGATTAATTACAGTAACAATTGAAGTAGCTGTACCGTAGACGCCGTAGCACATTAATTTACTACAGAGAGGTGGAGTTGGAGAGATTTGGGAACTGAAAGGCAGAGAAAGAGAGAAAGAAACTGAAAAAGAGAGAAGGTGTAAGAGGCAGAGAGAGAGAGAGAGATAGAGAGAGAGAGAGAGAGAGAAAGAGACAGAGAGAAAGAGAGAGAGACAGAGAGAGAGAGAGAGAGAGAGAGAGAGAGAGAGAGAGAGACAGAGAGAGAGAGAGACAGAGAGAGAGGGAGAGAGTCGGCCCAAAACAAAAAATTTATTCTACAAACAGTATAAAGGTGAATAAAAATTTGCATACTAATTTTCTTAAGATACCTTGATTATGAACCAAAAAAAAAGCACTTACAATTGCTAAATATATGACTACCCCGGCTGCAATCTGAAAGGAGGACAGACACTTGTCCTTTAAATATACACCCAAACTAACCCGTAGGCCGTAGACAATGCGTGAAGGTCCCCTATGGCAGGGGTGAGCAATTGTATTGGCTCGGGTTCCACTTTGTGGTAGCCGTGGACCGCACCATTTAAAATGATTGTATTCTTTAGTTAATATTACATCTCATTTCAGATAAAGTGTAAAATGGTTTCATAAAAATAAATCAAATAAAACTTAAACAAAAGTGGAACTTTGATTTCAAAAATGTATTGTGCCAATGTCATATTATCTTGATTTCTAGCTGCTGGCACATTTGATTATAGAATCAGTTGAGTGAGAAAGTGCACCCTGTCACACTTCCAGGCGGGTTTTCTCTGAATGTCTTGGCAGGCTATACACACACACACACACACACACACACACACACACACACACACACACACACACACACACACACACACACACACACACACACACCACACACACACACACACACACACACACACACACCCACACACACACACAAATTCATTTTTTTTCTAAAACAACACTATTTTGGACCGCTTGTGGCCCACGGGCAGCACTTTGCCCACCCTTACCCAAGGTCTTGTGTAAGCTGAACTAACAAATTATTATTTACTCTCCACAAAAAATACTTTAAAAAAGTATTAGCTACTTAATTTTATTGTACGCATATATATTTATATTGAGTGGATAGATCTTGCCAAAAACTAGCACGCCCACATTTGATTGTCTTTACGTGGCACTATCCTCAGATATTGAAGGGAAATAATATAAGTATATTTTTTTCAACCGAAACTTGTAACTTCTAAATCTTCTAAGAAATTATTTTCAGAATACACAAAATATTTTTCAAAATACTGCAATAGCTTATAACTATCATTCAGGTAAGTCTAAAAAGTTAATAAGGTGAGGGTCCCATTATATCAAGGGACTATTTTATTTATGCCTTTAATGGAACGGCCTATTGAAAATCAGCAAGACTGAAATATATGGAAAACAATTCTTTAAAAAAAATACAAATTTATATCACATATGAACGCACTTACAAAGTGACGAGGATAAAAAAAATATTAAAAAAAATAAAAATATTTCTTTTAAAAATGTCCATACTATTTTAGATCACTCACGAATGGACTGAAGGGTAAGATTACTTTTTAAATTCTCTTGGAATATTCCTTAAATTTATAACTTTGGTGTGAAATATAAAATTAGATCTATAAAAATACGAAAATGATAATGAATTCTTTATATTTCTATGCTTTTATTTTTTCCCCCAATATCAGCTTAACTTACCACATCATAAAAGATTTTAAAATATTACAGAATATCCACTTTATTTCATTTTTTATTAAATTAATGCTCTCTTAATTATTTCTTAATCCAATCTTTTTAATCTCCCAAATGTCACAGGATTATGCTAGAAATTTAACAGAAAGATATTCTAAAACAACCCTCAGATCAGCCTATGGATAAAAACTTTTTTTTTAAGAGTGCGAATAAATAAATAAAAATGAACATCTAAATAAATAATTAAAAAGAAAATTATCCTCCTTCTTCCCGCCTGGGATTCGGGAGTGGAATGGTTTCCCTGAGCAAACCGAAAAACAACACTATCATTCTTAAAGCTCTAATAAAAATACTATATTATATTTATGCCACGGATAAGCATCGGACGCAATTATCTTAATTCTTAATAGAAAGAGCAATTGCAATAGATAAGTTAAGGTAAGATAACAAATTCCTTTTTCAAATACTTCAAGCCATGGTAGCCCACCATTTAAAAAATACTTTTGTGAAATATAACCATATTGGGATTGGGGCTGTCATCGAAACATGGAATTGATATAATAACGAGAAGTTTATAAAAAATAATGTTATATTTTTTATAAAAGAATATATTTTTAAATTTAGTGTCATTAATAAATTTTGCTTAAAGTCTGTATTTTAAAAAAAATAATTTTTTCTTATGTTATTATTTTTATTGTCGCTTTTTTTTTGCCTCTCCAGAATTCCATCGGATTACGCTGGGTAAATCAGCTAGTAATTTAAAAAAAATAATTAATTATGCATTCAAATGTCTGGTACTTTAACGTCAAAGGTGGCCCTGCCAATTTAAATGTTTATTTCTTGTGAAGACGATTGTAAGACCTTGAAAGGCTATATGACAGCTTAAAGGCCTTATTGGCTTCTTGGCTCATGAACCTATCACAGGCACAATACTTTCATTGTCCGTCTTCCGTGCAGAAAACATTAAAGGGCGACCTTTGGTCAGTCCGGGTTACTGAAGACGGGGGACGTCTCGTAACATCAGTGTGCGGCCTCAGTTCCGACGCTGTAAGAACGGATTCGGTCCGACACGTCAACGTGTTCTCTCATACACTGGCCATGTCCGGGGTCATGTCAGACCGGCACTTTAAGTGGGAGAGCCAGTGTGTAATTATGGGAGGGGGTCGAGGTGCAGACAAAGCTCTCTTGTGTGACGACACAACTGGATGAAATGGCGTCAGGAGTTTCGGTTAACAAAGGAATTGGGGAGACGGGGGTAGAAACTTCTGCTCACGCGTCGGGACACAATGTCACATGATGCAGTCTTAGCTTGAGATTACAACTGCGTGTGATGGCGAGACCCTGCCGTCTGTACGATCCAATGAAACCCACTTGGTACATTTACAATATTAAAAAACTTGGCTAAACAAAAGGGGTATGCGTGAGCCTTACAAAAAGCCACAGCACAACGAACGTATCTCAAAAAGCTTTCGTCGGTGAACAAACAAATACAAAAAATAATATAAATACGAAAATTAAAATAAAAAGTTAAATGCAGTGCTGATCCCAAAAAGACAACAACTATCAAGGCTTTTTTTCTTTCTCATACGTAAATACATAAAAATAAATACATACAACAAAAACTCTAGTCTTTGCTCTTGTACAAGCTCGTATGGATTACTGCAATTCTCTTCTGTCAGGTGCGCCAAAACAATGCATTGAAAAACTACAGAAAGTTCAAAATTCAGCTGACAGATTAGGTCTAAAGAAAAAAAAACCATGACCATGTTACTCCGCTACTTTACTCACTTCATTGGCTACCTATACAAGCCCGAATTGATTACAAACTGGCCGTTATCTGTCACAACTTCTTTTCTGACTCATGCCCATCCTATCTTAATGAGCTTCTGTTGGTCTACTCACCAAGTCCTCAGCTACGCTCTTCTGCAGACACGCGCATTCTCTGTGTTTCTAAGACACGAACTAAAACTTTTGGCGAAAGGTCATCATTCTCTTTTTGTGCAGCCAAACAATGGGATTATCTACCATTACATATCCGGAGTATTTCATCTAACAACTCCTTCAAGATTGCACTTATGCATCTTTTCAAAATTTATTTTCAAAATTAAAGAAACAACATTTCTTTTTAATGATTGAAGTATGCTTATGTGTAACGTATACTGTCATTTATGTGGTTTTTATGATAAGAATGTTTATTTAATTATTATATGTATGTTTTTATCTCCATGTAAAGCGCCGTGAGCCCGGCTCCTTGCTGGGATACAGCGCTATAAAAATTATCAATTTATTATTATTATTTATTATATAGATCACACATACTTATACGCATAAATATTCATACGCCTATATCCCGTAACACCAAGATTCTAACAAAAATAATTTTCAATCTAACCGCTAACAACTTTAAAAAAGAAAAAAATCCACTCAAAGCTTCTAGCAGAGTTAACCTCAAACAAAAAAGCCATATATCCAATTTTGACAACCGCTCAAGTACCCCATCTAAGAAAACACCACCGAAAAAGCGGAGCCAAACCCGGTCCAACTTGTACTCAGCTCATAATCATTTGCCAAACTGGAAAAACGTGTCTTCATCAGCCCAAAAAATGAAAGAAGATGAAGAAGAAGAGGAAGAAGAAGAAGGAGAAGAAAAAAATTCCCTCTTGTTTATTTCAGGAGTGGTTGATTATTTTCAAATTAGCCCTCCACTCAAGCTCCTCTTTGATTCCAAGCACATTAAGATAGGCAACGAGTGGTGGCGTCGACGATGGTGTGCCCTACTCAAGAAGAGATTTATCCAGCGGCGTATCCAGCGGCTTGTGGGTTAGGAAAAGTGTGTGTGTGTGTGCGTTTGTGTGTGTGTGTGTGTGTGTGTTGGGGTGGGAGGGTAGGGCAAATTGGCAGGGTTGTGTCTTTTTATGTTAGGAAGATATCCGCATTTGTATTATAATAACCTGCTCCGAACAGTGATACAAATTATTGACCGCATCTATGTACCTTGTAATTTCATGGACTGAAATCTTTTTATAGGCATAAAGGGGTGTTCATTTTTAAAACAAATTTCAAAAAGAAATTAATGAATTTCAAGTTATTCTCTTTGGACTTATATTGACAGATATTTGTTAATTCATGTCTGATTAGCAGACAAAAACTTGTTTACAACTTTATTACTCTAAAAATGTTGCAAAACGTAATTTTTCTTATATATTTCTACATAAAAGTATTATTATACTAAAACAAAGTCTGAACAGAAATATCACCGCATAATAAGATTTAGGCCTAACGTTTTTACGGTCTGAAAACCGACAAAGCCCCTGGCCTATGAAAGGTATTAAACCATTATTAAGACTTGTTATTTTAACGGAAAAAAAATATTTTCCAGTGATTATAGGTTGAATTAATCGCCCTTGCCGTGTTTCAATAGTATATACCTTCGAGAACACAAATCACCGATGTTCCCAGGTGATTTTAACAGAGTTTGCGCCCCATCCCTACCTCAATCACCCCCCCCCCTTTATACACGCCCTGAACAAAATTACATCCTAAGTTTAAAAAAAAGTTAGGGAACGCAAAACTAAAATGGCGAAAATCCACTACACCCTTTACCATATTTTCCCCATTAAATATATGTATCCCCCATTGCCATTAAACATAAGTCGCTCATTTAGACTCATCGGGCTACAATTCTGTAAGAAATTCCCTGTCCTAACAACTCTCCCCCTTTCTTTTTCGTTTTTCTTCAAAGGGCGAACTAATTTTGCTCCATATTTTGTTTATTTGGCCCAATGCTCTCGGCATGAGAAGCAACTCATTGCTGTAATTACGCCCTGTTGGGTAACGAAACAAATGTGTTAGCGACAATATACTCAGCAATCAACTATGAGTAACAGGGTTTCCTCGTATGTATATGGGTGATATGGATTTTTTGAGCGCGGTGTGAGAGAAGAAACATGTTTTTTTATGGCTTTGTTTTTCTCTCGGGAGGCTCAACGGGAGAACGGCGTGATTGTTATTTTTAAAAGTCTGAAATCTGCAATATATAACAAAACAAGGAATTATTATTTTATTTTTTTAAAAATTTTATTTAGATTCTGGATCTTATCATTTTCAACATCTAGTGATGGTTAAGTTTTCAGGCGGAAGTCATTTTATATTTGTCTTGAGATGTAAAAGATAGGCGATGAAGGACGTTTACGAAATGATAAAATGATGATAAAAGTCGAACGGGCTTCGTAGGATTTATAATTACTTATATTTTTTCTTCAGCACATTCTCAAAGTACTGACGAATTTTGTTGGGAACAATGCTTTGAAATCCAGAATATACCAGGACTAGACATAAAATGTTTAAAACCTTTTTGAAATGTATATAGCATTTAACTTATTCAAAGTTGGTGTGACAAATCTTTTGAAAGGAACTGTATTGCGATAGCAGCTTTTTTTTCTTTCTAGGTTTATTGTGGTAACTTGATGTTCATGTATATATATACTATTAAACACAACCATATTATATGTTGCCATATATAACGCCAATCAATTTCCAAATAAATATATTTTGTGGAATTCTTATAATTTTTAAATATTTTTTTAAACGCTGAAATAAAATTCAGTCTTCAAACTAACATTTTCAGTCTCCAAAGGGAAATGACAATAATTACATTTTCTGAAAAGAAAAGTTCGGTTTACCAAATGACTATATCCATTTTTTGAAATGACAACTTCAGTCATCGAAATCATAACTTCAGACTTAGTACGATGTGCGAAATATAAATGCAACTACACCTATTCGACGCCCTTGAATAAAAAAAAGCAGAGAGGGGGGAAAATGTTGAAAAACACAATAAGTGAATAATTAGAAAAGGTTTAGGGCCGGCCTGAGTGAGTCTTTAATTGCTCCAAGCACCCTCAGCTCTTCTTCTGAGGCCACTAACAGAATTTAAGAAACTGCTATTTAATTCTCATTCTTTGAGGAGAAGACTCGGCAGAGTTAACACTAAAACACCCCTAGCTGCACTGGAAGCGTTAAAAACCTCCCCCTCCCTCCTCTTTCCGCTGCAGCCACCCCCGTCAAGTGTCCGTGTAGATGTTTTGGAAGAGAGCGACATTTGGCAACAATTTGAAAAGGTAATTGCCATTATTTTTTTTCCAGACCGGGGCCAGCGAGCAAAGAAAAGCGTCTCTTCCACTCGAGACTGCTTGCGAGTGCTTAAATATTCCAACGAGTCGAACAGTGGCGTAGCTAGCGGAGGGGGAGTCCAAATTCGAAATTCCTCCCGTGCCCCCACATGAAGGTGACCGTCAAAGTAGTGTCCGAAATTATTATTTTTTTTTACATTAAATATTACGCCACCGCCATGTATGCAGGGCCCTTAAAGAGGCCAAGACCCCAGTGCCCTAAAATTCCTACAAATCCCTAGCTACGCCCCTGGAGTCGACTTTTGTTCTGTTGTTTTAACGTTGAGTCAGTGTCGTTGGGGTTGGGCTAGCAAATCATATTGTTTGTTTGTTTGTTTCATATCCAACTTTTCTCTTTTAATTTTAGTTTAGATATGTTTTGATGTTTGTAAATAGCAAACCTTGATTGGTGTGCTCAGCAGTCGAACAAATCGGAAATATTATAAAAGCGTTGTACAATATGCTACGTAAGCTTAGATGGTGCCGCTTCAAACTGAAGATTGTATACAATAAACTACATTTCAAATAGGGAAAGCTTATGCTATGCTGTTTTCACACGATATACATTTATATCATTTTTTCCCCTTTACACGAACCTACATCTTAACCGCTAATTGGTTATATCTACGTTTAAATTTTAAAATAATAATAATAATAAAAAAATTAATAAATAAATAAAAAATCCAAGGATAATTTTATTTCTTACCGCCAGTATCACTCGTTAACCTTTAATTATAAAATCCTCTGCCTATAAGTTTTGTCCTTTGTTAGACCGGAAAACGTCATATCTCATTAAGTGTTACTATTTTTAGACAAAGTATTCAAGAACAACTAAAGAAAAATAAATTTAAAATAATGAAGACTTATATAAACTTTCACAAACTTGTTAATAACAAGAAGCCTGTCAGCAAGTTAAACTTGTAGTTTAATAACAAGAAGCCTGTCAGCAAGTTAAACTTGTTAATAACAAGAAGCCTGTCAGCAAGTTAAACTTGTTAATAACAAGAAGCCTGCCAGCAAGTTTTTTGTCTTGGTCATGTTCACTGATTAGAGATAAAATAACAAATATCTGTTGACTTAACTCCTAAACGGATACCCGGATATTTGTTTATTATCTTTAAAAAAGTGTTCCAAACTTAATACCTCGGATGTTTTTACCACGTTTTTACCACGTTTTTATTAACTTGCTTTCGTTGGTGTGTCATTGTTTGTCCAAGATTTTTTCAAATCTGCCAAAGTAAAATTGAACCATGACTTCTGATGGTCCTAGAGATCTGAAAATTTTACCACAGATAGATCTTGGATGACAATGCATTGTATTAAAATTTCAGATCGATCGATTGTACCGTTATTAAATTATTGAACTTTTTAGTTTATCTATAGTCTAGGCCTATATAAAAGCATCTGTACCGTCGGCTTTTGCTGACATCCGCGAGTTCCCCCCGTGACCACATCACAATGTTTTTAAAACGTTGGGCGGGCGCTTGTGGGTTGTTTGGTAAAATAAATACAGGTAAAAAAATATTGTTAAAAACCAAGTTTTTATTAGTGGACTAAAAAGAATAAAATAAATAAAGGTAAAAAAAATGATTTTTAAAAACCACGTTTTTACAAGTGGGACTATAAATAGAAGTATAAAAAAGATTTTTTAAAAACCACGTTTTTACAAGCGGACTAAAAAGAAGAAAATAATTTTAAAACTTATTAGTTCAAGTACTGTAATTTAATATGACTAAAAACGTGGGGCGGGCGCTTATGAGGTTTAACATATGCGGTTCACTCATTCTCTCACTTATAGATCTCTCTTTTGCCTTCTAAATTAGAAATCTTTAATTTTTATACCAAACACCCACCCCACGTTTTTAGTCATATTAAATCGAAGTGCTTGAACTTACGAGTTTTAAATTATTTTCTTCTTTTTAGTCCGCTTGTAAAAAATTTGGTTTTTAAAGGTCTTTTTTTTACTTCTATTTATTTTATTCTTTTTAGTCCACTTATAAAAACTTGGTTTTTAAAAATATTTTTTTACCTCTATTTATTTTACCAAACACCTCACAAGCGCCCGCCCAACGTTTTAAAAAACATTGTGATGTGGTCACGGGGCGAACTCACAGATGTCAACAAAAGCCGACGGTACAGATGCTTTTATATAGACTATAGATAAACTTAAAAGTTCAATAATTTAATAATGGTACATTTGATCAATGTGAAAATTTGATACAATGCATTGTCATCCAAGATCTATCTGTGGTAAAATTTTCAGATCTCTAGGACCATCAGAAGTGGTTCAATTTTACGTTGGCAGATTTGAAAAAATCTTGGACAATGCCTCACCAACGAAAGCGAGATAATAAAAACGTAGTAAAAAGAAGAAAATAATTTAAAACGTGTAAGTTCAAGTACTTCGATTTAATATGACTAAAAACGTGGGGCGGGTGTTTGGTATAAAAATTAAATATTTTTAATTTAGAAGGCAAAAGAGAGATCTATAAGTGAGAGAATGAGTGAACCGCATATGTTAAACCTCATAAGCGCACGCCCCACGTTTTTAATGATATTAAATAGAAGTACTTGAACTTACACGTATTAAATTATTTTCTTCTTTTTAGTCAACTTGTAGAAAACGTGGTATTTAAAAATCATTTTTTACCTTTATTTATTATTAACTTGCTTTCGTTCCTGTTTGTCCACAATTTTTCAAATCTGCCAACGTAAAATTAAATCACTTCTGATTATCCTGGAGATCTCAAAATTTTACCACAGATAGATCTTGGATGACAATGCATTGTATCAACATTTCAGATCGATTGAATGTACCGTTATTAAATTATTGAACTTTTTAGTGTATTTATGTGTAAGCATATGTATTATCCACCTGCTCTTGTTTACATTACATTCATGTGCCGAGTTCACACCACCCAGACCACATCAACCATGTTTAACATCAAGGGGAGATCATTCATTTCCAGTCAGTAAATGTCTGTCGGGCAATGCGTATTATATTTGAACATAATCAATACTTCAAAACTCACCATAGCATACACTTAGACTAAAAAGAATAAAATAAATAGAAGTAAAATAAAGATTTTTTAAAAACCACGTTTTTATAAGCGGACTAAAAAGAAGAAAATAATTTAAAAAATTCACAGAATTGTGAAGTAAAAATCTTTTTCTTGATTGATAAAAATTTCAAAAATTATATGCTCAAGTACTAAGATGTAATATTACTAAAAACGTGGGCGGGCGCTTTTTAGGCGTTTGGCTAAAATGATTAGGGTTTACAAATGACGAGTAAGAAAATGAGTGAATTGAATTAGTTAACCCTGAGAAGTGCCACCTCACGTTTTTAGTCATATTACATCAAAGTACTTGAGCATATAAGTTTGAAATTTTTATCAATCCAGAAAAAGATTTTTCCTTCTAAATTCTGTGGGGAAAAAAATATTTTCTTCTTTTGAGTCCGCTTTTAAAAACGTGGTTTTAAAAAATCTTTTTTTTTACGTCTATTTATTTATATTAATAGATTTACGCCAAGAAATGACAGTCTTAAGAAAAAATATGCACCCAAAAGCGCAGATAAATTTAAATATAATTTACAGGAATCGGACTGTGTAGAGCAAGGGTGGGCAAACTACGGCTCACGGGCCGCATGCGGCCCGACGGAGTATTCTATGCGGCCCGTAGGCATGTACATTTCTGCGATCTAATGTCAATGTTAAATTTCTTTCTTTAGAATTTTCGCTACATTAAAAAAAAATTATTTCGAATATTTCATTCAAATCTTTAGATATTCATTTGGTGTTATGGCTCCAGTCTAGATTAGTGATCATTAGTCATTAATTGTCAACATCCATTTTGGAAACTGCCTTTCAGGTTAACAGGAAGTGGCTTTTGTTTATGATTTACATTTGAACGGTTTTTAAAAAATTGTAATTTGTCAGTGAGTTGAATGCTTGTCAGATGCAGCAAGCATTATGTGTAAAAGAAAACAAAATTTAATAGCATTTCTTTATCAAGTAGAACTGTAGTAGGGCGTGTTGAAAACATTAGCGACAGTTTGATGCACCAACTTCGAGATGCAAGCACAGACTTTTTGTGGTACTCTCTTGCGTTGGACGAAAGTACTGATGTACATGACACAGAACAATTGTTTGTATTTACACGAGGAATAAACACTCGTTTTGAGCTTACCGAAGAATTTCTTAGTGTTGAGCCACTCAAAGACACGACGACAGACCCGGATTTATTCAATGCTGTTGAGAACTGTGTTGAACGAACTGGGTTGGTGTGGAACAAGATAGAAAGTGTAACAACCATTGGAGCGCGTGCATGGACTATATATAGAAAAAACGTAGGTCTTGTGAAGTTGATACAAAATAAAATTAAATAAGAACATCCTGACAATACATTTTTAACTTTCCACTGTGTCATCCATCAGGAAAGTCTGTGTAAAGCTGCGTTGAATGTCAAACATGTTATTGACACAGCTGTCATTGAGATAAACCTCATCAGAGTCAGGGCACTTAACCACAAGCAGTTTAAGATTTGGAAATTGAATATTATGATAGTATCTGCCACACCAGTGTCCGCTGGCTGAATCTGGTCAAGATATTGAGACGAGTGTGTGATCTTAAGAAAGAAATAGTTATGTTCCTGGAGATGAAAGGTTTTGTTTGTGACTATAATGTTACTAAAATTATTGAGGAGTGGAAGTCAGACTTCATGTTTGCTATTGAAATTTTGGAAAAAGTTGAATGAACTGAATGTTAAACCTCATGGAAATAGCTTATTTCCACATGAAATATATGAGCATGTAAAATAATTTCAGGCAAAGCTCTCCCTGTTCTCCATGCAAGCAGGTGAAAACAGATCTTGCCATTTCCCTTTGCTGAAACAGAAAACCATTTCTGGTGAAATGGCTGATAAGTACAAGGCTCAGTTGGATGCCTCGGCTGTGGAATTTGAAAGGAGGTTCCAAGACCTGAAACCACTCTCCGATTTCCTCAGTTCACCATTAAGTGCAGGAGCTGATTCAACCCCAGGGGATATGCAATTAGAGCTGCTTGCCCTACAAGCAGATTATGACCTGAAGGAGAAGTTCAAGTCAGTTTTTCTGCTATGCTGGAGTTTTATGGATGTTTGCCAGCAGCTTCATTTCCACACTTAAAAACTTGATGCCAAATTTTTTTTCAATATTTGGGTCCACCTACATCTGTGAGCAAGTTTTTTCTTGCATGAAAATTAACAAGTCTAAGAACAGATCGATGTTGACTGACTTCAATTTGAATGCAGTCCCGCGAATAACAAAAAGTAAACGGGTTCCACCGTTCAAGAACATTATCCAAAATTGTGAACAGTTCTAATTAATTATGATTGTACTCTATGGTCAGCTTATATGTAAATTATGATCCTACTTCTTCATAGTTATTATGACAGGTAACCATAAAATTTTGTTGAAATAATAATAAATAGTGAAGTATTTTAATCAACTTAGAAACTGTTTCAGTTCGTATTTTAAAATGTAATGTACATGTGTAATAGACTGTGAATGTGAAATAACATGACAAGTACATGGTTATAATCATTAATTCATATTTTATACGTTGTAAATTATAATTGTAATTGAAGTAGACACAATATATATGCTGCCTGCCTATGACAATCAGTTTTAATTGCGGCCCTCCGTAGAAAAAGTTTCCCCACCCCTGGTGTAGAGTCTTGAGTCTCAGAAGCCACGAGTGATAGCCGCGAAGACTCTCTCTGACTCTGTCCTTGACTCATTATGACGTACATGCCTTGCACGAAATGAGTGATTGACAACATTTGTCCTACTAACCTCCCTTCTCCCTCCTGCTCCCCCTCCCTGCCCGGGTGCACCGCCCGGCTGAATAACAACAAACACAGAGGATTCTCCCTCTTTTTTTTTGGACCAAAGGAGACCAATTTCCTATCCCTACCAAACTGGGCATTAAGTTGATAATGAACGAGCGCGAGAAAGAAGGGGGAGTTAATGGTGCCGAGTCGTGAAATTATCTCCCCCTGTCATCGAGTCGAAGATCCTCGTGATCCTCTTCGGAGTTCCTCGCGGGTGTCAGCAGCTTCGATTGTGTCAATCGGCGGCCATATTGTTTTTTTGGGGGGACACACTTTGCCTCCTTTGCGCACCATCGGCTCTGTTTTTCCTTTTTGGTGGAGATCGCCTCCACTAGATACGGTGCTAGAGGACGAGCGCCACACCCCACCCCACCCCCATCCGCACGCCCACCATCTCTCTGTAATTCCTCGTTTCAATTATTGAATTTGTTGATGGTCCAGATAGCTGGGCGGTCTTTCGGCGATTTGGGGGCCCGCAATCGTAATTGAAAATCTCGGCACTAAACGCCAATTGTCCCCATTGATTGGCCCGGATGACTTAACGACATGCAAATGAGAAACTCCTGCGGATGAGCCGTTTCTGCCACCCCGGCCCCCAATCTCCTACCCACCCCCGTCTCCATGGAACGAGAAGTGGTTGTGCCTCTGCGGGTTACGTCAAAATAACAAACTGGGTTTAAAAGGGGGGAGGGGTGGGGGTCTGGGTATTTTAATGGAACAGGAAAAAAATGTCGTAGCTACAGCGGAGGGAGGGGGTGATGATCATAAACCTATGTCCCGTGGGCCGAATCTGGTCCGTCGATGTAATCTGAATCGACCCCGCGCTGTTGCTTCAAATAAAATTAATTTGAAGTATTAAAAAAAATTGACAAGGCATCTGATAATATTTAATTAATATTAGGAAACTGCATATAAGTTTGCGCCCAATGCATGAACCTAGCGAAAAAATCTTTCATCGACTCATTATTTTATATATTTTATATTTTTATTTATATTTTTATTTTTTATTTTTATATTTTATATTATTATTTACTATTGTTTGTTTTGTTATTCGTGTTGTATTAAGTGAGTTAACAACCATTTGCTTCAAGTTCTATTTGAAATATAAAAAAATTTGCAGTCAATTTAAAAAAAAATTATTTGTCATCTCTTGTCTTAACTCACTTGAGAAAACACTATTCTTGGCTAAATAGCCTCACGTAATAAGATCATACGTAGTAATTCTCCACACAGCCGTCCTATGGTCAATAGGAAATTAAAATAAAATCTCCATACGTTCAGCTAATTATGGGGGCCTGTTAAGTCTCTATGTTTAGGTGGATTGTACCTTGCTCTCCGCTACACACAACATACACAAGAGATGACACAAGTCTGTGTAACGATGCAATGTTTATTCTACTATAAACAACTGTACAACTGGCTGTCTTGCCTTGACATAAAATACATCTATATATAACGGCTGTATGCTCCAGCATGCCCTCGGTCCGACCCGACCGCTTCTGGGCGACGTTAAACTCAACTCTGTTTTACTGCTACCCTGCAGCTCCCCGGTCTATCCTGACCGGTCTGACCGCACAACACTGTGCGAACTACCCAGATGTCTGCCACTCCTGCCCTCGTCTCGACTACTCTCTTATAAACCCCCCCAACTGGTCTCAACTGACCCTGGCGTGTCCTCTGGTCATGTCCCTGAAATATCCCGTGTGACCAGAAGCTCACTCAGACATCACTAGACATTATTCCCGTGATAGGAGTTCATACCCGTAAACAACGCCTTGACCCGACTCCAACACTGGCTCACAACAATCTCACAACAATCATTCGCAACAATCATTCGCAGTGATTCTCATACCCTGACAGGGCCCTCATAAAGTGCATTACCTGAAAGCCTGTTTCGCTAAATAACTCTATGAAGTTGGTATGTACACTCATTTCCAACACACACGTTATTTCATGAGCTTGTAATAAGAAATTTGATAACGTTGATGGATGATTTATAATAATAAATGTAGATAGATTATATTGCTTCCTACTTTACATGGCTGTGTCCGTGTGCAGTTAGTTCTGCGTATTAGACGTCAATATATATTATTACTCAACTCAAACAAGAAACACTATTAAAAACAAAGAAGGTGTTTGGTGGCAAAATACCTAAAAGTTTCAAAAGCTATAGAGTACAAAAAAACACACAAAAAAACAACAACAAAAACGCTTCTCTGTTTTGGATATTATTACTATCATGACTTACAATGAAAGATCTATGCCTGTGCCAGTAGACCTTTAAGGTACCCCCGTGAAGTATTCAATATTATTATTTTTTTAAAATTATTTTTTTAAAGCACCTATACGCCAAATTATGTTTTAAACTTAGGAAAGGGGCTCTGAAATTTGGTAGAAAAAAAAATTAACGTAAATCATTTCGTTGAACTAATAACAACACTTCACTGCTCTGGATATTAGTACCATGACTTAAAAAGGGTTAGGTTGTGGCTAACCCAATTGACAATTGACCATTGAGGTATATCTCTGAAGGGTTTTTCCTTGTTTGCTTGTTGTTGGTGGTGGTTTTTGTTTTGTTTTGTTGTTTTATTTTGTTATTTTTTATTTGTTGTTGTTGTTGTTTTTTTTGAAGTACAACAGTAACATCCACATAATTGGTCATTATCAGTCTTGGCTGTAAACGTGGAGTGGATGCCTTAAAGCCAACCTTATTTATCCGCCGCGCGTGACGGGCCACTGCAGACGCGGCTAACGGCCGCGTATGAAGAACCGCACGTCACAAAGGAGCTCTCCTGTCAATTGGGAACTTTCTTCACAGCTCTTGGCGTTTTATTGCGCATATTGCATGTTTACTTGTTGTAGGCTAATGGCATGGGGTAAAACTGTATGCCCGCGTTTTGAGCGTAGGACGGCGGTGACGTTTCTGTAAGAATTGCGTTAATACACGGGGCCGGCCATTTAGTGTCGTGGGTTTATTTTAAAGTGCAGGATGCAGCCACCCCTCACCCTGGGCCGTCTTAACGCATAGGCCCGTTGGGCATTTGCCCGGGGGCCCACCAGCATAGGGACCCCATGCGAATATGTTGTAGGGTTTTAACAACAATTTTGTTGAAATTATTTCAGTGACAAAAAAAAGCATTATTTAATTTTTAATATTATCAACCATTTTTTTAAAATTCCTGCAGGGGGGGGGGTAGAACTCTTTCTTTGTCTAGAGGCCCAACACTATTTCTTTGCCGGGGGCCCAAAATTGTGTAAAGGCGGCTCTGCCCTCACCCCAAAACTTTGTTTTGATGCATATGCTAAAATTTTTGACGTAGGTCTGCACGAACGTCTATTGCGATCTTTTTCATATCTTTGCATCACTGTTGCATTTTTTAATTAATAATAATAACGGCTCAAAAGCCTGTGAAAAGTATTTTGCAAAGTAGTTTCGAAACCACCTGCACTCTATTTGGTTGGTTAAAAAATGACTTGGTTTTCACGAATAGAACTTCCCTTTCATGTCTTATTTGATATCATTACCGTTAAAGTCCTGTATGTCTGTAACGTGGGCGAACTTGAATGGTCCTAGTCTCAGCTTGATTATGTCTTCATTTAAAACGTGTTTTAACAAATAACGTATAGATAAACGAGGTTTGCATGCTGACTGTAACAGCATTCAATCATTACTGCAAAAGAGTGTCCACGCATAATTTCTATAGCATCATCAGAATGACTTTGATCGTCATTAGGCATATAGAACCCCCACCCCCCACCCCCACCCCAAAAAAAAGATAGAGAGAAAAATAATACTCTTAATATCTTAATATTTTTTTAAAAGTTATTTGAAAAAAGTAATCCAATTTTGTATATGTGTAATTTAGTTTAAAAAAAAAGATTTTAAATTCTTTACATTGAAACATAAAATTTAATGTATTCGTCGTCGTAATCCTGCCCTTTTCCCCTCTACGTCGAATTCTAGCATTTTGGCTAATGGGCTGCAGCTATTTATTATTTTTTAAAACTTCAGCAATCATAAAGAATCAGACACGACATATATTTCTTTCTTTTTAAAGCAACATTATTTTAACAATAAATAATGTACCCACATATAATCCACCACTCGTCCCCCAATTTCCCATCTGCTTATTTCAATGATGCGAATCTTTAATAAATCCTACCCCACCACCATCCCTATTATTATGGTCACCGATCCACGCTTTTAACGATCATGACCCATGGCTACTAATTATCACAACTTTCTGCGACGATTAAACCTAATTTTTTTTGTTCCAAAGATGATTTCTTTTGAAACCCCGAGCTGTTGACGAGGGCCTCGGTCTGCTGTGGCGCTGCCGCGTGACTCCGGCACGTGCAAAAGATGGTGGTTTTAAAAAAGAAATGTAAAAAAGAAATCTAAAATAATATTTTTTAAAAAATTACACGGAGGAAGGGGTTTTTCGATGAATGAACTAAAGAAGCTTTTTCTTTTGTGTGAGCATCAATAGATTGCAGTTGTAGAGTCAGATGCAGAAGACTCAGAGCTTTCAATGATTTTTGACTTGCATAGAGGACAGCCGCATACACGGCAGTAGAGTTCGTCAGAGTTTTAACGTAATATTAGCACAAACAAGGCGCAAAGTGTTTTTTTAAAAATTAAATTATAGCTTTGCAAGAAAAGCAAATAAAATTTACTTTTAAGTGACGCAGGTCATCGCCTGTGTGGTCGGCTTAGAGAACACCATTATTATATAAACAGGCCCTATGCTCTGTCTCTAAAATCTTTTACAGTGCTAACCATAACGGCACTTTAGATATTTCTGTAACTGAATTGTTCATATTATTTGCGAACAATATACCCTATATATTCTATTAAAAAAAGGTAAATAAAAATATTTGAAACGTTGTCAAAATATGGTAATTCAAAAATTTAATTAGATGTATTCATATATATAATATAAAAGCCCAAGTCACTCACTGGCTGGATGTGGAACGCTGAGGAACGATGTACAACAGTCTATAGCAGTTGAAAAATCGTGTGGTGATTAGCGCTGTAAACATTTTTATATGACGTCATTGTTTGATCTTATATTTAATACAAGGCGCGCAAAAAGGTGTGCAAAATATTTATCAATTAAAGACGTGCTGTAAAAAAATATTATATGACGTCATTGCTTTAGCTTATATCTTAATTTGGAAAAGGGAACAATGTAAAAATAGGATTTGATGATTTATAATTATAAAATACTTTGTGTACATTTCAGGAAGTTTAATATTTCGTATTTATCAAACAAGGATAATTTACTTGGTGTTTTGACAAAAAAGTGGGCGCCGTAGGCGCCCTAAAGCCGGTGTGGGCGCCTTAGGCGCCCTACAACCCCTAGTTTTATATATTTAACTAATTTTGCCACTTCCTGTCTGGTTTTTTGTGTGTTTTGTTTTATTCCGATATTTCGTTTTTGTTAGGGACTTGAGCTCACCATTCTTCTTCTGTATTCTTTATTTATTTAATTATTCTATGGTAATAACATCTGACGTAAATTTAATTTAAATACATTTCTTAAATTATGTGTACTTACCAAGGTATTGGCGAAAATGTTTATAACTGTATTCGTCTATTAATAAAAAATTAAAATTTATTTTTGTTTAAAAAAAACAACACATTTTTGTCTCTTGTATTGTAAACCATAGACTACAGCTAGACCGCCCGGCAGTCATTCCAAGTTATACCATACTGTTTGATCAGGTAGTCAAGTCAATCACAGCCACAATCAAGACAGTCAAGGCAGTCAGA
Source organism: Ampullaceana balthica (assembly GCA_944989445.1). NCBI lineage: Eukaryota > Metazoa > Mollusca > Gastropoda > Lymnaeidae > Ampullaceana > Ampullaceana balthica. The sequence continues at coordinate 67,282 of CALYLW010000406.1, forward strand.
GCTACCATGCAGCCAGATAAACCAGTAGAGTCAATCAGAGCTACCAAACAACCAGATCAAGCAGTAAATAGAGCCAGTCAGAGCTACCATACAGCCAGACCTGGCAGTAAATAGAGTAAATCAGAGCTACCTTATAGCCAGAACAGACAATAGGTTAACCAGAGCTACCATATAGCCAGAACGGACAGTAGAGGCAATCAGAGATACCGTACAGCCAGACCAGGCAGTAGAGTCAATCAGAGATACCGTACATCTAGACCAGGCAGTAGAATCAATCAGAGCTACCATACATCTAGACCAGGCAGTAGAATCAATCAGAGCTACCATACAGCCAGACCAGGCAGTGGAATCAATCAGAGCTACCATACATCTAGACCAGGCAGTAGAATCAATCAGAGCTACCATACATCTAGACCAGGCAGTGGAATCAATCAGAGATACCATACAGCCAGACCAGGCAGTAAATAGAGTCAATCAGAGCTACCTTATAGCCAGAACAGACAGTAGAGGCAATCAGAGATACCGTACAGCCAGACCAGGCAGTAGAGTCAATCAGAGATACCATGCAGCCAGACCAGGCAGTAGAGTCAATCAGAGCTATATAGCCAGACCAGGCAGTAGAGTCAATCAGAGCTACAATATAGCCAGACCAGGCAGTGGAATCAATCAGAGCTACCGTACATCTAGACCAGGCAGTAGAGTCAATCAGAGCTACCTTACATCTAGACAAGGCAGTAGAGTCAATCAGAGCTACCATACAGCCAGACCAGGCAGTAGAATCAATCAGAGCTACCGTACAGCCAGACCAGGCAGTAGAGTCAATCAGAGATACCGTACATCTAGACCAGACAGTAGAGTCAATCAGAGCTATATAGCCAGACCAGGCAGTAGAGTCAATCAGAGCTACAATATAGCCAGACCAGGCAGTAGAGTCAATCAGAGATACCATATAACCAGACCAGGCAGTAGAGTCAATCAGAGATACCGTGCAGCCAGACCAGGCAGTAGAGTCAATCAGAGCTACAATACAGCCAGACAAGGCAGTATAGAGTCAGTCAGAACTATCATGCAGTTGGATCCGGCAGAGTCACTGGCAGAGTCACGATCCTAGATTTCCTGTTCCAAATCCCTCTCAGCCACATTTTCTTTTACACATTTTGCTTGACGTTGCAGCGAAGCATAACTGACAAAGAGATAAATTTAACATTAGTAATAAATTACAGTTAATTCATAGCTCCAACCTTTCGTAAACTCAGTGTAGCGAACGACCATCCGGAACTTATAAATCAACCCATACAGCAGGACATAACAACTTGGCCCCATATTAAAATACAATTTATGTTCCTGACGCTTGGAAGTGAATTTCCTGCATCTTTTATTTATTCATATGTTTTGCAAGTTTCCACAGCGATATGGCTATCAACGCCACCAATGATTGGAGTGTATATCCTTTGCCTCTTGACTCTGTGAAGATGTTTACAACTCATTATTCAAGAAATTCTCGTTTTGATTCCACTTAGATTGCCTGTAATGTACCTATTTTCTTTTGTCCATCATGCGTGTAAAAGATCAGTCGTTTGAGAAATTGTCGTCTTCAAAACGCTATTTATATCCCGACGCGGGGACCTATTATAGGGCCGTCCGGGGGCCCTTCTTTTATGCTGTTCACAGCTCGTAAAATCGACCAGCCGTGAAGGCTCCATTACCTCCGTCCAAAGGGCTACGGCCCATCTACAGAGCCGAACGTAAAAGGCACCTATACGCCAAATTATCTTTGAAATTTAAGACATGGGTTCTAAAATTTGGAATGAAAATAATTACATCATTTCGTAGAACTATTAAAAAAAACTCGGTAAGTAGTAGGCTACTAAGTTTGTTTTTGTTAGTCTTAGACAGGCCATTACAGCGAAATTTTTAGTGCTCTGTGCGGGGTGCTCAAAGCATTTGTTTATAGGATGAAATTGGCTTCATTATTCATTATACTCATTTTTTCTAATTTTTTTCATGAAAGTTTCAAAATTGTATTTATTTGACGTCAACCTTTTTAAATCCCTTATATTAACTTTACCGTCTTGTCGTGATCTCTTGCACAGGCGGAAAAACAAAAGTAAAAAAATGACCCACTTCCCGTGATACTATCGAGCTGAAATTTTGCACATGCACTTGTGTCTCCTAACAAGGCATTGTAACAAAATTTCAGATCGATCGTAATTAGATGGATGCGATGAATTGGTCGGGGGTGTCCTAAACAACATTGAAATTGGTCGGTGGTGTCCTACACATCATTGAAATTCAAAAATGAAAAATAAAGGTAGAAATTGTGCTGCAATCCGGCTAAAGATGGAAATTTATAGTTATTGAACAGGTTATTTGTAAGCCTGAAACAAAAAAGCTCAACAAAAGACTTTCTCTGCGAGGAAACATAAACAACGAGAAGCATAAGTAAACGATGTTTCACTAATCTTCAATGTGTAATCCAAGAAGGCATCAACCGCCTGTGCTAGTCATTATTAAAAGAAATGAAAACATAAAGCTGTTTGATTACGAAGCTCATGCTTACTTGAAAACACCCTGCTCTGTTGAAACATATAAATGGGTCAGGGTTCTTATTTATTATTTGTAAAAATATTTATTCCCGATATTTGTTAGCCAGTCAAGTGTTGGGCTTCCGTTAATTTTAGAACCCTTGTATTAAAATGTCTTCGGCTAACCCGCACCAGATATTTTTTTAATGCAGTATATAACAGACAGTAAATAACGACCTGGATTAGATCTTAAAAGAAAAATGGCTGCTTTACGGCAGTGTAAATTATCCTCGATTAATTGGGGGGACATAAACGAACAGAAAAGGAGAAAGAACAGATAAAAAAGAACATATTTTTTTTAAAAAGGAAGCAGCCCACTTTTCCTCTGAAGATATGTAAGTGACTCTCAGAATAAAAGTGATGTTATGGCTTGGCGTTAGATGGGTTTCATGGGTTTTTAAATGATATAAAAAAGAAATCAGCGCTACAATTCTTCAAATTCATTTATTAGGTTGAAAAGGTTTGGGGGGGGGGATGGGGGTGTACTAATGCAGGCGAGGCGTGTGTTGCATATTTAATAGCAACTATTTGTACAATTCAAAAGAACAACATTCACTGAATGTCAGCCTTAAAGAAGCGGCCACCTTTTTTTACCGCCTAAAATGAAGAATTCCCGTTTTGAATACAGGCTTTAATGGCTGAGATGTAGTGAGAGGGAGGATTGGGGGAGGGGGGGGGCGCTTTTTATGCTGAAGGCCCTAAACCTGCACGCAATCTTTGTTTCGTCTCGGTTAATGTCCGAAGCTGGATTTTTTAAAACTATTATTAAACACCGGCTAATATGTATATATTTTTATGTGCGCGATTATTAATTGCTTGTCCTAAAATCTAGATGCTCTGATAACTTGTATAGCTATATTTTTATGGGTTGTTCGCGGTGACACCCGGATGTTGGTTGCCGGCCCATCTGTTTTCGTTTGTGCTAAGCGATCACGGTTTCAATATTTATGGGAGTCGCATCATCCTCACATATACAATATACCTACTTGAAAATCTGGCGACTTTTATAATTGATGAAAGGCGTGTGTGTATCAAGGTGTTGACACCGCAATCACTCTTGTTAGAAAGGAAGCTATAAAAAAAGGGAGTCATTGGGTAAACCTGCTTTAAAAAATAAATACAATAACAACAACAAAGAAGATCGTCAAAAATCCTCCCTCAGCGAACCATAAAAAAGTTATTTTAAAAAAAAATTTAAAAAAAAATATTATTTTTTTTTAAAAGGTGAACTTTAAACATCACTTTACTTGTTAACGTCCACTTGGATTTTACATCGCAATAAGTTTTCCATAATTTAAATTATATTATTTATGTTTGTATTAAGGTGGGGCAGGATTTTTGCCGATGCGTATATACTTTAGTTTTCTGTGACTTTTCTCAAGCTTACCTATAACCTTTTAACAGCTTCCTGTGGTTAACCGACAAAACGGCCCTAGGTCAAAACTGCCCAGGACTAATAACAGATGGACAAATAATCAAAAATACAATCAAATATTATATTATTATTTTTACCCACCGATTCAGTGTCAGTTTTAGTTCACAAAAAAATAAAAATAAAATAAAAATAATTTAAATATTACACCACAAGAAACTATTTAATATCATTTACTCTATATAGTACCAAGTCAAAATTGTTTTTTGAGAAGAAATCCTATATAATAAAAGGCTATGTTTCGTGCGGTCATCGATAGCGATTGGTCCCTCTAACACATATTCTCCTACAGCCAATCATATTGAACATTTTTACGCGGACGTTCAAAACGAGTTATTTTTGGTGCAGTATTTCTTCCAAGACTTTATTTTGAGTTATGCGCGTTGGGATTTATAGTCAAAAGCTCTGTTTTTACGAGTTATTCATTTTAACTATAATGAATAGTATTTTTGACGTGATGCACATGTATGCCTGTCGAGACGGCTGTTGAACGGTGGCGGAACGTCCTTGAACGGGCTTTGTTGCTCGTAATATAATAACATCACAAGAAATAATTTTACAATTGGACCACTTTTTATTTAAGGGTGAAAATGTTGCCCAAAGGTGAGAATTACAAAAAATGTAGGTTTTGTGTTCAAAAATGTAAACTATTTGCCTGGGGCCGTTTTGACCGGGGCCGTTACGTCGGGGCCGTTTTGACCGGTCGCGGCTTCCTGTATATCAATTGCTAACAATCAATATAGCTGATCAGTTAAAAGAGCAGGTATGGTCATTGGTGGACATGCATGTCTCAGTTGTAATATGATGGGGGGAAGAAGAAGAAAAAAAAATGGCAACATCTTTTTAAAAAGTTTTTACTTTCTAGTTTGAGATTAAATTTTCCAAAGCCTGTTAAATTCAATCTCAATATTTTCACTTCTGAAATCTCAGTTGTACATGCGGTATTATTGTCAAAACGAGATCACGTTTAAACGTGTACGACGCCAAAGTGTTTGAAAAGTCTTAAGTCTCCCCCCTGCCGCCACGGTGGTTGGACTTTGGGTTTATCACTTGTTTATATGGTAAGGACGTATTTTGTAACATCAGGAGTCAACCATAAGATTAAGATGGGGCAAACGTTATCCTAATGCCCTCCAACTTACCTACCCCACCTTCTCTTGTCAGTTTTTTTTGTTTGTGTGTGTGTGTGTGCGTGTTTGTGTGTGCGTGCGTGTGTGTGTCTGTGTGTATGTGTGGATACTTTAACTATGCGTGCTTGTTATCGGGCATCGTATCAACGCGTCGAAAGGGTCATCTGATTAAAATTAAATTGAAGGATTTTTTTAAAAGTAAAGAAAATATTTGAATACTGCTTTAAATTGAGAGACAAAAATAATATATATTTTTTTATAAATTGTTATAGGTCTATTTCCACTATGTGAAGGAAGAATCACTTGTACTGGGACATTAAATATCCAGTGTTGAGAGATGCCGAAGTTTCTTCATATATTGCTGGGGCTTTTATTTGGTCCATCTTTTAACCCTCTGTATCAGAAAGCGCTTAACAAACAATTTACCCATAGAGTAACAGGGCATTTTTGTCTTTTTTTAATTTTGTTAATGTCCCACCCGGGGAAAGAAAAAAAAAGGAAAAAAAAACAAATGTCCATGTGGAGCTTTAAGTAAACTTAAATTATTTTTTTAAATAATTATTATTAATAGACCATTTGTTCAAGGAAAAAGATGTATATGTTAGTTCCGAGTAGACCAAAATACTCTGAGGTTTTCTTTTTTAAAAATATATTTTATTATTATTTTTTTTTACTAGCCAATGTGTATTTTTCTCTTGTCTCTAGAATCTAGAAGATAATATTACAAAGGAATTATCTTTCCATTTCTTCTATAAATAAAATGACTACGTCCCGAAACAGATTTTCTCTTGCGATGAAATTCCTCGCAAAAAGTTTTACACGCATAAACAACGTAACATCTGAAATGTAGTAGCACTGTTAAAGTTCTTAAAAAACATCTCCAGGCATTTACTTTGCGTAATGCATCTAAAGAAGTGCTCTTTTATTCTTCTAGTTTCTAATGCCTTTAACTTTTAACAAGTCTTTGAAGGCATTTAAAAAAAAATATATATAATATCTTTTTTTTATCATAATACTTAGCCAAAGTGTTGGGATGTGGGTCGACAGAAAAAAGGGGGGGAAAAAAGTACGCAAGCGCATCTAATGGAGTTCCGCTATAATTGAGTGGTTGCCTTGATAAATTGCTTCTTCTTTTGGCGTTTTTGAAAATCATAAAGTATGAAGAGAACATGTATTCCTTCTAAAGCGAAAAGTGGGCGCTGCGCTAGGTGTGAAATGGCTTCTGTTTGTGAAAAGGGTGTGGGGAGGGTGGGGGTAATAACCGGGGCTAAACATCTTAAAGTTCCTTCGTGTTTCGGCGCTATGATAGCGTTTAGTACTTGTCGAATATCAGCAGGGAGCGAATTTTTTTTTCTTTCTTTTTTAAAATTGTAAACATTTTATGTTGACTTTTGTCGTGTTCGCAGTCACCAAAGTCAAGACGCCGTCTGAGACCTTGACGTCTCCCCCAAAAAGCTGTTGTCATGTTAATGGGTTTGCAATTTAACCTCCCCCCCCACACACACACACACTTTTCGGCGTGAAACACATTGACCCACTCTCTGTACACGCCACCTGCACGGAAATCGTGGTAGTAATCTTATCTGTTACTGACGCTCCTTCTGTAAAGACGATTTTTGCGTCCTACGCGTATCCATGATTTTTGTTTGTACGACTTAACTCTTGTAAACAAAATAAGTTGAAGAAAGAGAGGAAGCCACGATGAAATTTATAACATGTTTCTCTAGATATTTATTTTAATATCTTTAAAAAATACAGGTATGCCTAAAAACATGCCAATGTCTCAGCGAGATTTAGGACTGTATATCTGAAACACGTAATATATCCTCGTCGAGGTATTATTTCAACAGCAAAAAATAATAATAATAATTGTAATAAGAAGCATGGCATACTTATTATTATTTTAATGAAATAAATACATAAAATGTTTTTAAAATTAATATATGTATATATATATATATATATATTATATATATATATATATATATATATATATTATATATATATATATATATATATATATATATATACAATCCTGTTATAGCCTACATAGTGTATAAGTGGCGGTTGCAATGCTCTCATGATTAATGTAAATGACAAATAAATACCGTTACCTGTAGGCTGCGCAGCCAGGCAAATATCTGACCGACGCCGCTAATAAAATATATGTGTTTGTGGGGTATGCAATTTTGCATTTAAAAAATAAATGCTAGATACTTTCCCACGAGGTTCTTTTATTATTATTATTTATTTTTTTTTGCACATGGACCAAATAATTTACAGGGGTAAAATTACCCATTAGTGCTTTATTTCATCTCTATTTTTCATTTAAAAAAAAATGTTTGCTGACATTTCTAGTTTGAAATGAGGTAACAGTTTTCACGTGAATGCTTTGTCAAAAAGAAATGAATGCAAAAACTAATAATTCTGGTCAGGCCAATGAGCATGCGCAGGAAGTAGATGCATATTAATTTTCAGTGTTACCCATTTAGGGGGTCCGAAAGCGCCACGGCGCTCACAATAACTACATTAGTTATGGAAATTACAAAAAAAAATTAAAAAATGATAATCGTTAATAAATTGAACTTTTTTTTTGGTTCAGGTGTAGGCTACTATCGAAAGTTGTTCCCAATTCCACAACGCTTTAAAATATATTTAACTAAATTACAACTTGTCAGCAGTATGGGCTTATATATGTAGATCATCCCCCATTTGTTTATAAATTATAGAATCACAAGGGGCCATGTCCCAATGGAACACCGGAGTCACGTGATCAGTAATATCTGTAAATGGAAGACACCTCCGACCTCTTTATCTCCTGTGCCAGATTTCCCACACGTGGGTAACTGGCATATCGTTTAAACATAGTTTACTCCTTGAAAAGAAAAAAAATGCACACAAATACCAACATTTACACAAGCAAAAACTTATAATAAACATTAACTCATCACGAACATCAACATAACACAAACCTCAACATACTACAAACATAAACTTATTATAAGAAGAAATTATAACAAACATTAACTTATGACAAACACTAACGTATCACAAACATCAACTTCACAAAAGATATTACGATAATTCAAATTAGGACAACAATCCGACATGTTAGAAAGAATGAATACGTTTTTTTTATTATTATTTTTTTATTGATTGGGGAAAAATATGTCAATTGATTCATTAAAAATAGTATAACAATGACATGTCTGTGAAATAACATCGGTTTGACATTACAGGGCTTAGGGTAGTGTCAAATGCGTGGATTAACGACCATGGGAGACAATGTTGTTTAGGGGGCATTACATCGTACAGTAATTCCTTGTGAATAAATAATGAGCCTAACAACGCACCGATTGCATTACAACGGATCTGAATATTCAATACTTTACAATAAACAAACAAAAAAATAGTTCATAACAATCAAGACAATCTGTTTAAATTATGTCGGCATACAGGAAATGTGTTACATTATGACGAAGCTCACAACCCAATCATTCAGGCTCAGGTACATTACTACGAATGTATTTAATTACTGACATGGGTTTAACATACATATTTAAAAAAATATATATAAATATATATATTAAAAAAAACTACAAGCTTGGCCGTATAAAAATCAATTGGTGCTAACAGACTTTGGGGACGCGGTGGTCGAGTGGCAGCGCACTGGACTGTGGTACCGATGGTCACGGGTTCGAATCCGTGTGAAGGCAAGGGCTTGTTCCCGGGGCCTAGCTAGGGCGTCCCTGAGTCACCCCGCTCCGAATGGATACCTAACTATTATAGTTAGGCGGCTGGGTAATGCGTGGAACCCACAAAGCCGTGGTATGTTAATGCTGCATCACTTGCCAACAGATCATCTGTCATGGTCTGTGGACTCAACTATCTTCTACATAGAAGGAGCGTCTGTATAGATAAGATAAGATAAGATCCATCGCTGGACGATGGTTCGGTTTCGCATTTATTTGATATGGTTCAAACGCCAGGATCTCATTCATAAAACAAGGATGTTACATTAATAAAAATATATTCAGATAATCAAGCGGGATACAATTCCTTCTAGAATATTATTTCAGTCCATGTTTTTGTTTAAACCCGTAATTATAGATTTCAAATGATGCTATACAATGTCACCGCTACAATGTCACCGTTTAGATTTTAACGATACATAATTATTTCATCATCTCCCTTCGGCCCGATTCATCACTCAGCTCTAAGGTCTTTCATAAAATCAGTAACGGATATTTGTATTTTTTAAAAAGTGATGACCAAAACAAAAACGGACTGCATGATTGACAGCGATGAAAACAAATTTAAAAAATAAATAAACAATAATAACGTAGGACAAACTGGTACATGCGCTCACTTACAATGCTACCGAACCAAACGATAGTTTTGACTCTGTTAAAACTTGAATCATTAACATTTTGATATCTATATCTTTCACGCACAGAGAGCTTTTACATTTTAAACAAGGGTAGCGAAGAATGTCTAAAATTAAAATTATATATCGGCAATACAAATCCGTCCCTCTTACGCAATAAGAGAATACCATATACACAAAGTCCAGAATTCTATTTTTTATTCAAGTGAACCTTCTCTGTGCACTGGACTGTCCTTGAATAAAGTACATCGGTAGCTCTTTTTCTATTTACAAATGATACAAATTTGATCTGATGACTTAGAAATGTTAACTTTATTTTTAAAAAAAATTCAAATTGATCATTTAAATTTATCCTTTTTTAAAAAAAAAGGTGCGTCATAAACTGATATTAAAACCTGACTATCGATTACAACGATCGTTAATGCATTCTTAAATGTTCTCACATACCAAAACTAAATGTTAAAAAATTGGTGGCGGACTGGTCTTGCTGACTTCACGCTACAGAAATGTTTGCATGCGCACAGATTGCCAATCCTCCACGATAACGAGACGGCAAGCATGAATGAAGATCGTTGGTCAAGGGCTTAAGACGTCATTTCCTTGGGATTCCTAGGTCGTGGCTTAATACAGCCCGGAGCTCACTGATGACGACGAATATATGAGAATAAGAGAGCAATCTGAATGACGTATATAGTTTTGTTTCTATGACAGGACGCTACTGGCCACCTTCATACGCGCCCGAAACTTGACACTTTTGTCACGGAATTTTGTGTTATGGACATCTCTGTTATGGATAAACAACGTTCAATCACATAGATGCCAGCTTGCATCTCTTTTTTTTGGATAAAGTTATGTTATATTTACAGACTACAGTATCACAGTGGAAAAGTCAAGGCGTGTAATTGCCTGAGTAGTTGTTTTTTTTCCCCCTCCCAGATATTTCCCGGTTGTCGCTAAAAAGTGACTGCAAGTTAGATGTATAAAGTTCCAGATTGAGCCTCTAAGGGTAGAGTTAGACTTCTTGCTTTAAGCCCTATAGAACTTTCAACCCGAAGGCTTTTTCTATTTATTTCAGACTCATTTTTTTTCCTCGACTTCGAGTATCTTCAGGCAGTATGTAGGCCATCATGGAGTCTGTAAGTTAAGGGCATCCATTTTTTTTTAGCCAAAGAACCAAGCCCTTGAAATATTTTGAAGGAACCTCTGTTCTTATGATAGTTCTTTGGGGTGTTTCTGAAGCGTTTGTTTTATGAAACGGTAGAAACTTAGACGTGACCCGCCACTTACATCAGCTGCAAATGAAACAACGTAATTTCTGGAGAGTGCATGTCTGAAGTGTAAAGTAATTTTTTTTCTCTCCACATTGCAGTTTGTGTGGTTTCATATTTTTTGGTGGGGAGCTTAGACTTTACAAGTCTTGAGTTTGACGAACGTTCTTTCGGCCCCTGGAGGTGAAAACTGGATTCGACGTTCAGGTCTTGATTTTATTGTTGTTCTTGCTATACTGGAATCAGAATGGTGAGATCTCGGCTTCACGCGAGGTCCGTCCTAATATTCAGATGAATGGAAAGATGGCCCGGGACATCAAGTTCATGTTGACGTCTCAGTGAAGGTAGGACACGCCTGACTGAAGACCCGCGTTGTGGAGCGAGAACGGCGACATGACGCCCTGTGACATCATCGGGTTTCGCGGGAACTGACCGTAGAGGCTCATGGGGAACCCCATCCCGAGCAGTGGCGGCATCATCGGCTTGGCGGCCATCCTCAGCTTCTCGAGCTCCGCCTCCTGCAGCCGCTTCGCCTTGGCCCTCCGGTTCTGGAACCAGATCTTGACCTGGGTCTCGGTCAGCGTAAGGGACGCCGAGAACTCGGCCCTCTCGGCGATGCTCAGGTACTGCTTCTCCCGGAACTTCCGCTCAAGCGCGAGCAGTTGCGAAGTGGTGAATGGCGTCCGGGGCTTCCGGTTCGGTTTGTGTTTCCGAAGAGTCATCTTGTGGGGCGCCAGTCTAGGGGCTGGTGGAACGCCTGATGGAAAGAAGAGAAAGGGGGGGGAAATTAATGTAAACAAAAATAATCATTTGCTATAATCAATTTCTCCTCTTATTAAGATAATGCTGATCAATATTTCAAACATTTAACACGCCGCGATAAACAATTTATGCGTCATTTGTTAATATAAGTCGTTTTCTCAAAACATTCAAAGCGATGCTAAATTCATTTTTCACCCATACCACTTACATAATCACCGTGTAGTTTTTATGGCGATATCACTAATCAATGTCTGGCCCCGGGGGCGAATCGTTGGGGAATTAAAAAAAGGGTTTTCATGATTGTACGAGTGCTTTCCCCTGATAACAGAAGTGAGATCAAATTATCGCTTAGGGGTAACAGCGGAGATAACTCACGGGCATAAATGAATTATTAATGAACGGTAAGTAAACCTGAAAATAACCAGGCCATCATACAGTGTAAATTGAATAGAAGATCCAGATTGAGATATCTAACGGTGTATTAGTTGGCGTTCATGTGAGTGGATGCCGATAGGGACACGTGATCAGACGAATATAATTTTTCTAGGTGTTGTTAGGTTGGCCGTTTAGTTGTAATCGGTTGATTGAGTAAAATTGGGACAGTCCTCGTGGGGGAAAAAATAGATACCAGGAGTAATGGAATTTTTTTTTAAAAAAGATTATAAATAGTTTCCCTAAACAAATCGCATGCAGGCGTCTACCCAAATGTTTTATATATATGGATATATTGATACATGCCATTTCTGTAATGCTTGGGTCCAATAAGAAAAGGAAACTTTTTCTTACTCAATTCACTCTATTATAGTTTCATTCAGTGGTTTCTTTGTTGATCACAAAATTATATTTTGATATACTTTCTCATTAGGATATCTATAAAAAGTTGCATTTGCCGTAGAAAAATATATTTTAATAATAAACATATAAGCACACACTGTATAAAACAACATACTATTTTTATCCACACATTTTAACCTACGAATAAAACAACGTCCCTAAATTATAAATCTCGCAACCTAAAATTTTAAACAGCTTTAAACAAGTAATGTTTGGGCAACGGAAGTCCTTGGCATATGGCCTATAATACTATTGGTCAAACAATCGCCTCCGTGGCATGATTTTATGGCTAACAGACACTGGCGATTATCCCGTTGTTCCGACACGCACTCGGATCTATTTCAAAATATGCATCAACAAAAGACATTAACTCATTGCTCCACAAACATTGTATCTTAAGCCATGCGACCAAAAAAAGTCTTCTTTTAGACTTCCCTCTCTGAATTTTTTATTTCGCTGAATGTGTCAAGAATCGTGGAAGTCGAGTGAATATGTTAATGCGTGTTGTGGAGCTAACCATGGGGAGAGAACTCGGTCCGTGAAGCCAAGCGTCACAGTGACGTGATTTTTATGTTGAGTTAAATCGTGGCATCAAGATGTCAGGGCGAGACGCGAATGTCTTAGCACGTCGCAACACTGGACCCCTTGGCTCGGACAACGGTTTCGTGAAAGGGAGGGGGTGAGGGTGGGGGTGAGATTTTTACATGCACGGTCATGCGCAGTAGACTCAGTAGAATGAAAACCCAGTCACTTGACCTGGTCCATTAGTGTGTCTGTCCACGAGCCCAGGGTCCGTAACCGTTCGAGCCCAGAAGTACGAGGCGGAATTTGGGGAGGGGGGATGTGGAGGGGGGCGATAAATCCAACCCAAACACCCCCACACACAAGCCTCCCCCAAACTGCTCCGATTAAGACGATCTGGGCGCATGTCCGGTAATCCGAAACAGTGATGACCAGTGGTCATTTTTGGTCGTGTCGTATCCGCTGTCCGAGATGATTTCAGCAACTGTTTAGACGCCACCCCGCCGAGTCCATCAAATCTGTTGTTAAACAAGCGACAAGGGTGCGTCAAAACCCCATCCTCCACCCCTGCCCCCACTCACTAGTCCCCAACCCAACACGAAGATTTTGTGATTTATTCTCCCGATAATGGCAGACCGTGATGCGTCATAAAACATTCAGACCGACAAGGAGCCAAGCATAATGTCGGAGCCTAAACTTTAAACAGTTTTAACATGCATCACCTTGAAATTAAACAAAGTAAACACATGGGTTGTACAGACAACACCGGCCTTTCTGTTCCGATCAAGCTCTTCCGAAAGTTTCTCCTTCCAGTTCCTCTGTGGATTACCAAAGTCAACTAAATACTGCTGAATGTGGAAACGACTTTTCCTTGTCTCTTGTGACATAAAAACATGACTTTAAACTTGATACCCAATCTTAGCTATTTAAATAATTGTTCGCCTTGCGTTTGAAGTACGACTTCATAATTCCTGTATCATCATTTCTTATTCCAGTAGCCCTTTCGCTCTTCACATTATAATTGTATCTCCTCGGGTCCAAACCCCTATTTCTCTCTTTCGACAAAATCAAATAAGCAACAACTAAAAAAATTAAGTATTAAAATGAATAAATTAAAAATAAAAATCAACAAATTATATGAAGCTAAATATTAGAATCCACACGTTCACATTCACTACGGTTAATCCAATTTCTCTTATTGTTTAATCGGCTCCACAACAGGACCCACAACCCCTATGTACATGACGGGTAAATTGTTTTTACTCCGGTCTCAATAGAGCCAAACAGATGGCTATAAGTAGATAGCTAATAGCCCCGACGATGGTGAACATGTTCAATCTAATAGTTCAACACAAATAATTCAAACAGACCTTAAAGACACTATGTCATTCATTAAACACTGTCAAGTTTACGTAAAATGAAATATTAGCTAACAGCCAGCGAGCGTAAAATATAATTTACTGAAAGAGTATATATTATATCTAGAATTTATATAGCCATGACTACGGTATGCGCCGTCGTTGCAAAATGAGAAACGCGCCACGGTCCTCATGCCTTACGTCAATTAATTATAATTCGTTAAATGTCGTCAGAGAAGAAGTAAATCACTTGACCAAAAACCAAAAAGGAAAAAAAAATAGTATGCACCATCGTTGCAAAATGAGAACCGTGTTAGGGGTTCCCATAAAGAATTATAATTTGTTAACTCTTCTCAGAGATGAGAAATGTCAGTTTACAAAAATTTCAACGCTTGCGCTCTGGGACCCAAACAGAGGACGGCGTAAAATGTCGTTTAGAGAATGGTTGACATTTTATATAAGGAATTTTACGGCTGTTTTATTGGATCAGGTCATTGCAATAGAGTTTATTTGCTATTTGGAGTTTATTGAAAAAGTTTATTTCTTCTTATTCCAGAAAACAAAAAATGTGAACTGAATGTATGATCAAAACGACAGTGACAGTATCGTGGATAAAAAGGAAAGAGAAATTTAAGCTGAAAATTACGAACTCTCTTCTGTTTAATAACAATGTTCTTTACGACCTTAGCAGTTGTTAAGAACGAGCACGTATCATTTCTCATTCAGGTATATGTATTATCAGTATAGTTTTTTTTCTCTTTATCCTGTCTTATTAAATGAAAAACTCAAATTTTCAAAGAAACCTGTCAAAAACCAATATAAAAATAAAAATAAAGGGATATTTTGGTCATTGTTTCAACGTGTGAGTGGGGTGAGAGGGGTGAAGTTTCAAATGTTCCAAAAATGAAAACGTTTTTATTCAATGTAATTTGATTTTTGATTGAATTTACTGTTTACAAGTATTCTCTCAATGTTCTCCTACACTCTTGCCTTCACTCATTATCTCTCTCTTTTAGGTAATGTAACCCCTCTGTCTGCCTCTTCCTATCGTTGTGTTTTATGCCATTTGCTACCAGCGCAATAGAAATTACTGGGTTTTTTAAAAATTATTATTATTATTATTTTATTATTATTATTATTATTATTATTATTATTATTATAACTTAAATGTCGTATTAAAACAATCCTCTAAATATTTATATTTATATGGTGAAAAACTTTTTGTCCTATTTCACTGTTTATGTTCAATAACATAGGTAGAAAAAAAATTTGCATACCAATTAGCGAATTAAAAGATAAAAGTTAAAAAGAGAAAAGCTCGTCTTTCTTTATTGACTTTTATCACGGAGTCTTTCATTGCATTGATCGCTCTATCTCACTGTGTATATTATAAGCATAAAAAATCACGAAAGAAATTTAGACTCGTCCTCATTTTGTATGTTTGATCAGCAAAGTTGATGGCATCGAGTAATACGTCGCCCCCCCCCCGAACCTTCCTCACTTTGACCCACCCATATCACCAATCGAGAACCGTAAAGCCTAAAAATAAAATACATAATAAAATAAATTCTGGATTTTTACGTCATTATCAACTTTTCAATTGTTTCCCGGAATAACGTCCCGCGCGCGTGGGAAGTGCCGATTCTTTGTCTACATCCGCCCGGTTGTGTTGGCTGCCTGCCCCAATAGCTTTCTCATCGAGGGAGGCTCTTGAACGTGTCATTGTTCATATTTCACATCTGATCAACCAGAGATAAAACTGATGACTTCGGCAAAATGCTCGCATCTAATTATACTCACCGCTTGCATTGCATTGCTTTGTTTTGGTGAGTTTTTTTTTATAAATAGTTTTTAAAAATTTCTTTTGTTTTAAATATATATTTTTTTAATAACCTTGTAATTACCCGCTTAATACTATTGCCCGGTGGCGGCCCCAGCGCGTGAAACGGCTATTAAACCCAAGTTACTTAAGGAACAAGAATAGTCAGGTAAAGCGCTTTATAAAATCTCCATTAGTGGTAATTTCTGTAATAATAATTATTCGTGCATATTAGTCTACAACTCTAGAGCAATGCGTGTATACACAAAAATCAAAAACAGCAAAAAATTAATACATATATTTTTTATATACAGAGTTAACGAGTTATATTCAGCGCTGTGATTTTCATTGACCAAAACGTATAGTATAGTGAAAATTACTTTACGAACACCGGATCCTGTTTTACCATACTTTAAAATACAAACATGGACATTTAGCATTCATGTTTATCAGGCCGTGTCGAATAGCATTCGAACCAGTGCTCAACAATCACTTTTCTCTTCCGTCACACCTGACCCTTACGCTACTTTTAAGTAGGGGGTATACCGGATTCAAATTTTTTAAATCCGGCCGGAGCTTGATTTGGCCGAATTTATGAAGTGAAATCCGGCTGGAGGCGGAGCTGGAGCCGGATTAGTAAAAATGGTCGGATTCCGGAAATGCCGGAGCCGAAATCCGATACACCCTACTTTTAATACAAGCGAACAAAAAGAATTCGTAAAATGTGATTTATTTATTTTTATTTCAATAGCCGGTAAATGTAAATTGAAGAGGATGGAAATCGCTTTTATCTCAAGGTTTATAGCTATAATTACAATAACAATATTTAAACTTGAATATTAATACGCAATAGAAATTTTGGGGATAATACTATTTAAGTCCACACATAATCGACAAAATTCAAGATAAACAAACACCGAAGAAGGCGTTTCTACCTTTTTTTGCTGAAAGCAGAATAAATCCATTAAAAACTGGGGACAAAAAATGAATTCTCGCGCTGTTTACTTGGTATTTGACTTATGATTATGATGGGTTGCAAGTTGCAACATATATTTTTCTTCCTATACTACGCTAAAAATGTCCAGCTCCGGCCCTGGTTAATGGTATGAGTGAGAAGAGAGATATATGCATGATGGGGTATATTGGTAAGTAGCTTTTGAATTAAAGAAAAGACATCGGTCTAAAGTAGAGGTGCCTTTTTTTAAATTATATGCATCATATCAAATTCAAGTAATAGATATAATTAGAACATGTATATTTCGGGTTGTCAACGAATATTTCAAGTTATTTGCTGGATCATAACTTTTGAAGCGTTTAAAAGAGTTGTTATAATATTTTAAATCAAATTTTCATTGACTGTTCAGTTATAAACGTTAAAAGACCTACACACTCACATAATTTTGTTAATTTGGTCGGATTTTATTAAGGAGTTGGCGTTGCTTTCTGAATTCGTAGCATGAAGGACCAAAACAAAAAATAAAACGTCTACACTCTGAATTTATTTAATATGATTTATCTGTCCGCGCAATTAAGAAAATGCTACGTTCTTTTAAAAAAAAATATTTTCATCTGTAGTAGAATAAATTTAATTTTCTAAGGAAGATTTCTAACGAGCCAACTAATTGATTACTTTTAGCATTTGAAAGCAAATTTCACTTTCTATGAGCTTGGTACATCATCTAAGACAGTGGTTCCCAACCTTTTTTGGGTGGTGACCCCTTTTTTTTTATAAAAGCCATGTGACCCGCGACCCCCATGAAATTTAAATAAGTCGTTTTTAATAAAGTTTTTACAAAATAGAGCAAATTTGCATTATATTGAATATTTTAGTGGACAGTTGGCGACCCACTTGGGGGTCGTGACCCACAGGTTGGGAACTGCTGATCTGAGATCTTTAGATTCCTTTAAGAACATGGTCCTCTGTCAACGCATGACACGGCCTCTAGCGAATATTCTTAAGCTTTCACGGCTCTTTCCAATATGCTCCAAACTAAGATACCTTTTTAGCATGTATATCTTCCTGGAGCTCATTACTGTGATATAATCTCTACACAATCATTAAGTTCAATGAAAATATACAGAAGAGTATAAAAAAGCTACAAAATACCAACAAAAAAAAACAACAACAACAAAACAAACAAAAAAGTCCATCATATCTATGTATTTTCGTTTGTCTTTATAGCTCTTGCCCATAAACCACACAACAAACGAAGCAGTTTGTCGGAATGTCGCTCTTAAATCTACTTGTATTATTTAAAAAAATGCGCCCCAATCTTTACGCCACTGTGTATTACCCAACAAGATGATAACATTTCTGTCACTCTTTTCATATTTCATTTCTAACGATATTACAATTATGCTAGTCATAAATTAATTTGAAGACTAATTCATGCCCCATTTTTTTCTTTCTTTCCTCCCGACAGTTTTTCTTTCTTTCTTTTCTTTCTTCCACCCCAGGCAACTGACGACAAGATAAAAAGCCCCCAAGAGCGGTCTGGAATCAAGAGGGGAGGGAGGGAAACCATGACGGTTTCAGGTGCCAACAGTCTTATCGTGTGGACTTGTGATTCTATGTGGGTCGAATAACGGGAGCTTCCCGTCTGACGGTGTTCGTGACGGCTTCTCACACCTTGGCTACCGTGGGCTCAATATCTCTGTGTGCTGTGGTCGCATTGAAGGGGCCTGTAGTTGTGGAATCACTCTACAAGAGTGTGGTGGGTGGGGGTGGGTTACGTCTGCATTAAAACATTCCTATTAAAACTCAGATGTTTGTTTTTTAAAAAAATTACTTATAAATTATTTTTTTTGTATGTGGAAGAGATTTTTTATGAGATTTTATTTCAGTGCCGTGGATGTATGGATATATAGTTTAGGGGCCACCACACACATAGTTTAGGGGCCACCCAGCACATAGTTTAGGGGCCACCCCACATATAGTTTAGGGGCCACCCCACACATAGTTTAGGGGCCACCCCACACATAGCTGCCGAGTACAGATGATCACCTGCTGGCCTAGCTGCAGGGTTAATATATTGGGAGTTCGCCTACACAAGTTCAGTTTAAGAATTGTGGATGTGACCCGATGTGGACTTAAATTATCACGTGACAGTCTGAGATAAAACCAAATTGTACAAGTATTTGTGTTGGTTTTTTTTCCTAAGATTCCGAGAGATGAATAGTTGGTGTATAAATAACAATAATAATAACCCCTTTTCAGACCTGACGGCCTATGGGGCCAGTGAAGTAGCGTTCACACGTTTCATTGAGCCACCACTAACGAGCAAGGTATTGTATGGCCAGCACAATACCCCGGGGGCCTTGCCAGCACCGAGGCTCGAACCCGTGACTCTCTTTTGCCTCGGTTCGACAGTCCAGCGCGCTACCCGGGAAATAACCTGGTACCGATGCAATGCGGGACACAGGCAGTCGATTGCTCAAACAGATATTTCAATTATAACTATACCGTTTACCCAACTGTAATTAAACTAGCAAAAAAATTAAGATGAATATCGACTGAATTAAGAACAAAAATATTGTTGACACTTGAAAGAATTAAATGAAAATGCGTTTGAGTGAAGTCATGGGTGCAGTCAAGATAAATTTACGGTCTTAAAATATACGGGACATTCTTTTTTTATATCTCGGGTGAAAACAATTTTAATGAAAAAGATACCCGCGATATTTTTTGTTGTTGTTATGTTATCTTGAACTAATGTATAGGCTATTTTTAATGAAATGACATATATATATGGTAGCGTGGGGCCCTCAGACACGTCCGTATATACACAAAATTAAGGGCAGGTTTAGGGGGGGGGGATTGGAAAAAAAGAAAAGATGACAGCACTTGCCGTAAACATTTCGACTCTCACAAGGGCAGACATTTGGAGAGTTTGAAGAGGACGGCTGCTACAGATGTGGACAAACATATAAAAGGGAAATTAAAAGCTGCATGATGTGTCGCTAAAATGCCTCGAGATAAATCCCTATTTTCATTGAAGTTGGTGATTGTAAAGGGTGTTCGACCGTTGACATGAATTTAAAGGCGAAAGATCTAGATTACCGCCAAGGCGAGGAGAGATGGCATATACTTGGCACTTGAGATGTGCCTTATCTTAATGGTTTTGATGCGAGAATGAATGAAGATTTGAAACACTTTTTAGAAAAAAAATCGTTTTGCAAATGTCTCTTACTAGTGCACCGTGCTAATATATACATGAACTTATTCAGCTTAGTAAAATACTAAAACCAAGTCAGATTTCATGCAAGAAATATGTGTATCTATTTATTTATTCGTTTATTTATTCTTTTTATTATTATGGATTTGGCGTTTTTTTATATATCGCCTATAATCAGTTCTAAAAATGTCCTTTAAGCTCCCATCTCAAGCTGATTGCTTTATTGCAAACTGGTTCCCCTTTATGTCTCAGTCTATACTTCATAGCGACTTGCATTCCATGGCCAACACTGCCGACACATTAAATGTACAGCTCAGTGGTTTATAATGTGGACATAGATGGGTGTTTGTGTTCTGTACATTGTACGCAGTACATGTATAGTATAGAAATCGTTTACCATTTACCACACAGAAATTATAATAATTATATTTCGAAACTGCTAAAAACGTAAAATATAACTTTAAACCTTTATTATAAACCCCTCTGATTTTAGAGTCAAAAATTAATTTAAAAAAAAATAATATTTAAACACAAATACATGATTAACATTATTTGTTACACCGGAGTTTACACATGGTAATATCTATAGTAACAAGCTGTCGGTATGATGTGGCGTGCCATACAAAACAATAAATACACGGATATAAGGGACATGTTTTGCTTCGTTTTTATTTCTAAACTAAACCATAAATTTTTCTTTCACTTTGAAGCGTAACAAAAAAATTTAAAAGCGCTCTATTATATTGAATAATTATTAGAATTAATTTTAAGTAAAAAAAAACAAACAATCTATCTATATAATTCTCTTCGTGGTCGGACCCTGCGAGACAAGCTGCAAGCATGTTCAACAGATACTAATTTTAGAAAGCAACGCACCAAATTACTGCACAAATGCATCAAAAGGTGTGCAAATTAAATGTGCGCTGTAAAAAAAAATTATATGACGTCATTGTTTTCGCTGATATTTTAATTTTGTAAAAAGGGAACAATGTAAAAAGTTATAAAACACTTTGTGTACATTTCAGAAAGTTTAATATTTCGTAATGATCAAACAAGGACAAGTTAGTTGGGATTTTGAAAAAGGTGGGCGCCGTAGGCGCCCTAAAAAAATTGCATTTTTTCAAAATAAATAGATTTCAGCTGAACACTTCCGTCATTTTTTACGGGTGATACGCCGTGGGTCTCTCCAGAGTTCCTTCTTTTCATTCATTCACAGTCGTTTGCCCAAACTCACCCCATTTTGACAACTGTGTCTTTCAGGAAGTCTTCACCCGTCACTAAATCATTAGCGGCGTATGCTACGCCGCGGGTCAGCTAGTACAAATTATTTTGTCTAAAGTATCTTTGAGATTACTGAGAGAAATAATGTTATAAATTCTCCACTCCACTCGCATACAGAATGATATCAATAAATCTTTTAAAGTGAAATATTTAATCGTTTCCGTGGCCTATAGAGCTGGCTATGCCAGGAGCCTCACAGTGAGGTGGGATTGAATTATGGGACATACATGACATATATGTCTAATAAAATAACAAGACAATCCATGCATTCTTAGCTGACATTAAATGTAATTTACTTTATATTAATTATAAAGAAACATTGAAACACTCTTTAAGAAATTGGGTCGCTCATTGCGTCTGACATTTACACCCAGGCTGACGTACGTCCTCGTAGTATTAATTAAATTTATTATAGAGTTTACTTGCTAACCAAACAAAACATTCAACCAGATTCATGGCATGGCGTTGTAATCAATTCTAAACGTTGCTCTTGTCTGTTGTTCGCATGAGCTCATCCGTCATCACAGTAATCGTCGTTTGATAAATTAACGCCATATAAACTGATAAATTAACGCTATTTCAGCTATATCACATCCACATTTATTTAAAACAACAACGCTTTCCTGGCCTTAAAACAAATAAAAAGTGGGTGAGACTGCAGCAATCAGGCTTAAAACAAATACGTTTACACTCATAATTAAAATCAGCTTTGCCGACCCTTCGAATGGTGCTAAAATAACACATGAACCGTGAATGATTTTTATCAAGGCTTTTAACGTTTAGTTGAGCATGCATGATTTCAGAGATTAACGCTAATGGCTAATGATACGCGGCGTCTCTCGAAGTGTCATTGTTTCAATACGAGTGTCTATTCAAGCGCGTTATACTTGACCGATGATGCGCGCAGAGACTCGCATGGGTCAGGGTAGAGGGAAAGGGCGGTAGGAAGCTGTACAGGAACACGTGATAATTATGATGTGCATATATTTAGATAATTAAAATGAAAGATAAGGAGGGGGGGGGTGGGAACGGGTTGTCCGGTTGAAATGTTGCCGCGTTACAATTATAGAAAAAGGTGATATTTGTTTCTGATATCTTAATCTCCTCTAACAGAATTAACACCGGCCACTTTGAAATATATTTTTAATGGAAAAAATGGGGATATTTTTAGTCGTTAAAAATCTGTTTATGAATTCATTTTTTTTTAACAAACACTCATTGGTACTGGTGTAGAAAAAAACAAAACAAAAACTTTATCATAAAAATCAAAAGTAAAGATATGCATATAACAGGTGATTTTAAACCGCATCAATAGTATAGTTATAATCAAGGAATGATTATGATAATAAATTGCTTTAATTCAATAGAATTTTTAAAACGCTTTTCTCACAACCTACAAGCAAGGTAAAAAAATTTAAAAATTAATATTATATAACAGAAACACATTTTATTTACTTGTATATCTCTTTTTAATTATACAGATTTTACATGCCGGTAAAGATTTTATTTTTTTTTAATAAAAAGGACAAATCTAAACAGAATTTATCCCAACTCTGATAGGATATGTACTATGTACTCTTTATTTTTTAAAGTTAATATTCAATTTTTCATATATTTAATCTCATTTTTAAAATAATGTTCTTGTGAAATTGTGAAAAGCATCTTTCAAAATATTGGCATTTTATTTGTTTGTTAATCGGAAAAAAATATATCAGAATTTAATTATTAAGTGGAAAAATCCGATATGTGAAATTAAAATATGTGAATGAAATGAGCTATTTAAAATTACAATCTCTTCTTAAAATTGTAAAAATAATAAAATAATAATAATAAATATACAATCGTATGCAATCAATAACCATATTGTTAACATCCGAGAAAAAGATATAAAGAAAATGCTTATATTTTTGGGTCTGTCAGTTCGCAACGTATCAAAGGACTTACGATTATTTGTCTATAATAACTACAATCGCTAGCGTTGAGCTGTTTTGTCCTTGTCAATAATAACTACAAGCGCTAGCGTTGAGCTGCTTTGTCCTTGTCAATAATAACTGCAAGCGCTAGCGTTGAGCTGTTTTGTCCAACAGTGGGCCACGCATCTACAATTTTCAACGCTCTAACAAAGTAAATGGAAACTCGTTTGGTTAAAAACATTGTTTGCCGACAATGGTGGACCATTCCTAGCTATAATCGGTAAAAGAATATACAACTTCTTCTATCTCAGTGGGGTCTTACTATGTTTTGTATGGAGTCTAACCAATGGTGGAACCTTAACCCATGTCGCGGGAACAAACCAGGAAAAAAAAGTAATTTAAGCAACTTAGAAGATAGTCGTACTTACTGTTACTCTGTGGAAATCTGGAACTAAGGAACCAAGACGGTATTCCAGGCCCGTTCGGCGCTAACGACGACGACGATGGTGGTGTTGTAGGGGTCGCCGCCGACACGGGCGAGAGCTGGGAGGATGGTAAGGGAACGGATGGGTGCGAATGAAGATGGGCCGGCTGCGGCTGGGATGTTAAGCCCGACCACCTAAGGTCCTGAGGTGAGCTGATGTCCGAGGTCGGGCTAGACTTGTCGCTGTGCGGGTGGCCGGTGTTGCTGTGGACGTGCCGTTGGCTGCTGTGGAGGCCGGGGAGAAATTTCTTCTTCTCTTTGTCCGGTTTGAGGATGTTCTCCACGGAGAACGAGAAGCCCCTGCTGGGGGGAGAGCACCTCTGGTTTTCCTTGGCGCTCGGGGGTCTGGCCTCAACCCCCGGGGACAAGGGCGAGTCCGGGGTCTGGGGACTGCAAGGGGAGCTGTGACCCCCGTCGCTGAGGCTGTCACTGTGAACGGAGGAAACGCTCCCGTGGTCGCCTGGATCGTCGCTGGACGCCTCCAGGTGCCGGTGCTGGTAGTGGTGATGCTGCTGCAGCTGTAGCTGCTGGTGGAGGTGGTAATGGTGCTGGTGGCGGTGGAAGGCCGAGGCCATGAGGTGAGGGGACGATGGTGGTGACCTGTCGTGCCCGTGGTTGGTTTTCGACAACATGTCCATGTCGGGTGATGAGCAGTCCTTGCTTCTGATAAAGTCCGAGTGGCCGCCGAGAGCCATGACCGTTCTGGACAGCGGTGTGAATGCCGAATGCTCGCTGGACAGTAGTGACATCGCTGGTTATGACATACGTGATGACTTCACGCCGGTCAATGAAAGGTCAACATTGAAAAAATAATTAACGGCTATATTCAATTTAGGTTGAGGGAAATCTATACTCACAGCCGTGATTATTCACTTGTCTATTTAATTTTAATTTACATGTGCGTTTTAAATAAAGCCGGCGTAAGATCCTGCACACATATCAGTTATTTTATAATCGCTTTGAAATATTATTATTTTTAATCGGTTTCGTCTAATAAATAATACCAAATACAAGTCTTAGTAAGCACAAATCTTTAGCCTTAGCGGCTGAAGGAAGAAACGCTACACTAATCTCAGTTTAATCTGCCGAAAGACTGAAATCTCACAAAGCCCATGCCGGCTCGAACTTATCAAAACAATACTAATACACAAGCTCTGTCTGGCACTAGTCCTTGTTAACTCTTCGGGTGTACACAGATATTTGTCCAAAGTTTGAAGCAAAGTCGTGTTGTTGTCGCCACAAGAAGATCCTTGTTGGGAATGCGATGGTCCCGGTCCAGAAAAGAACCAAACAACTGACAACTGTCCTAATCGCTTTTCTGTCGCTTCGCTGGATGTGTGTCTACCTGACTTCTTCCAAAAAAGGTGGGAGGGGGGGGGGAAGAGAGAATACTCCCGTCACGTCACGCGGGTAGCTGACCGTTGTTCACAGAACACGAAGCCCCGCCTGTGGCCCCGCCCCTTAGAGGTGGCCCTCGTGCCGAGGCATCGCGTAGTACGGGATTTTTCAGGACGATGCCGTTTTCCCATTGGCCGTTGACTAATAATTGGTAATAACTCGGATCGGTTCCTCTTTCCCACCCATTAGTTCCTTCACTTTGATGCCTGGAAGAATAAGGACAGGTTTTGGTACGGAAAGGGGAAAAAGGGGGGAGGGGGGTTAACTGAAAAGAAAGCGGTTGGGATTTCTAAAACAAAACATGGCCGCTTGAGCCTTGACGTCTGCGGTTTAAGGAAGAGACTGGACTGGATATAACTATAAGTTGACAAGGATGGGAAAGGAATAGCAAGACAGAAAAAACATCGCCTGTTTAAAACTCGATTTTTGTCTAATTTTACGAATATGAGATCCATCAAAATGTTATTGACAATTAGAACGGTACTGGCTATAATTTAAACGAAGAAAAATAAATTAAGAACTGACAAGACGTGATTTGGGTTTTGAAGGTGAGTGTAGGGGCAAGTGGCAAGGGCAAGGGTGAGTCATCCTAAGATAAATCACATGACTTATTATTAGGTAACAAGAGTCCATAAGTTAAGTTATAACCAATGACGCATCTGTCTGTCTCTCTCTCTCTCTCTCTCTCTCTCTCTCTCTCTCTCTCTCTCTCTCTCTCTCTCTCTCTCTCTTTTAATATTCCTTTTGATGCGTTACATTAGTTACATATTCTTTCTAGCCGGACTATTCACAGATTAAACCAATCATAACTGCGACCCTTTGTGTTCCAGTATATTGATAATCTCATTTACGGTGACCCGTCAAAACGGCCCCTGAAAAAACGACCCCGACAAAACAGCCCCGTTCAAAACGGCCCTGGTCAAAACGGCCGCTGTCAGAACGGCCCCTGACAAAACGACCCCAAGCAAATTGTTTACATTTTTTAACCATTTTTATATGGCCGGGCCATGCAACCCACTTACACTCACCATGATTTTAAAACGGGGCCATGAAAGAAACAGTGAAACCCACCAAAACAACTTTTTTTGTGTGCCGTTGCTGTGCAACTTAGACTTTCTCTGTTGAATAGAACTGGCCTCACTGGGCCATGCAGCATTCACAATTGTTTCAGAAAATTCAGACCACTTCGTTAGTTGTTAAATGGTTTTGGTGACTTGAAAATCATACAAAGATTGTTTTATTTATTTTTAAACAGAAACAAAATGTCTCTCTCTAATACTTTGGTTAAGATTGTTCAATCTCAGGCCTGGCCAATGGCCTTTCACTGCACCCAAAATCCACATCGCAACAATATTTTAAGTAAACGAGAGCTGCTTGATAGAAGATATAAAATAAATAAAATTATAAATTTATACACATAGATATTTTAAAAACTTTAAAAAGGTAAAAATAAATACATTTTTTAAAAAACAACAACACCGAAGAAAAAACCACATTATTTGTAATCTAGGTGCTGATGACATGTATAATATATTTTCAATGGACAATTGGATACAGCGTATTTAGAGTAAGTACATGGCGCGAAACAATTTTTTTTAAAAACACAACAATAACAACAACAACAACAATAACAATAACATGAACTCAAATGTACTCTGAATCGCCCATTAAGCTCACTGATTGGCACGACTCGGATAAATAAAGCTTACAATAGGAAATCTCCAGTGATTCCAGACACCTCCCCATATCGAGTAATTTGACCACGAAGTTCTTCGTCTCGTGTATTCCAGTTAAGAACAAAATGCTATTGTGTTGTGTTTTTTTTTAAAAATTGCAGCTTAAGAGTTAATGAGCCCAGATTGTCACATGTCTTCAATTGTTAAACATGTAGTTAAATTCTGTAAATTACCAAGCTAAGTGACTCTAGTACATAGGTACTTTACAGATGTTAGGAATTGCAAAAGAAATATTTATTATTACTGAACGGCTATGCTTAGTAGCTCTAGTGCATGCACAGGCTCTCAAGTATTTTTAACAACGACGCACATTATACCTAAAAGCTTAATACATTTTTTTTAAAAATTGAAGATACCTTTCGGAAAGAAAAACAATACACATTAATTTTGAAGTATAATATAAGCGGCGGCGTATTTAAAGCTATCTTTCAAATTATATATAAAAAATTTGTAAAAGATTATTTTTTATATTTTAAACAACATTGAATACCGGGGTCGTGGTGGGGGTGGGGGCTGAATGTTATTGCCATTGCCACATTTACATTTTTAAAATTAAAATACGAGCAACAAAGCCCGTCCAAGGACGTTCCGCCACCGTGATGTGGCATGTTGTAACTCCCCTCCAACAGACGTCTCGACCGGGATTACATGTGCATCACATCAAAAATACTATTCATTATAGTTAAAATAAATAACTCGTGTAACAGAGTTTTTTGCTATAAATCTCA
Organism: Ampullaceana balthica; assembly: GCA_944989445.1. Taxonomy (NCBI): domain Eukaryota; kingdom Metazoa; phylum Mollusca; class Gastropoda; family Lymnaeidae; genus Ampullaceana; species Ampullaceana balthica. Next base: position 95,094 of record CALYLW010000406.1, read on the forward strand.
ACGCGCATAACTCAAAATAAAGTCTTGGAAGAAATACTGCACCAAAAATAACTCGTTTTGAACTTCCGCGTAAACGTGTTCAATATCATTGGCTGTAGGAGAATATGTGTTAGAGGGACCAATCGCTATCGATGACCACACGAAACATAGCCTTTTATTATATAGGATGAAGGATGGTATTTTAAATTATCATTTCATTTAACTGCATGCAAGGAAATATTTAGTTGTTGTAATATAGTAATAGTAATATTAATTATGAAATTGTCTTTTTTTTTAAAATTTCTTGTTATTTAATTTTTATAATGAATATTTCATATTAACAGTAAAGACAAACACGAACGAATACATCGTTTCGCCCTGCGGTCATTTATTTTAAAAGTATGTCATTCATTAAAGCTGAATCAAATAAAATGTTCAGGCAAATTATTTACTACCATCCACATCATTACTTTTACAACATAATTCTTTATTTTAATGGCTTGAAAGCAGTCTCAAAAAAAAAGTTTTAAAAAAAAAGTTAATTAGCTATCTACCATTAAATCACTAACTTCAAGATAAATTTTTAAAAAGTAAAAATTGAAGAAGGAAAATAAAACATGAGGGCGCTTATTTATTTTATCTTATAACTTAAAATTCAGGGGCAGATTCAGGAGCACATTTTGTCTTGTTATATTTAAAGCCCCAAAAAATGTTAATTTTAAATACATATTGTCAATTGTTGTCACCACTTTTTATATGACTAATATTAGAAACTAACTTACAAACACACGTTAAAATATAATAAAAAATATGGCAAATAAAAGCACCTCTAAACTAATGTTAAAAGTTAAACGCATATTTGTATTTGTACGAGGATACGCTCCTGTTCTTAGTCCACTGTCACCATACAATAATTTATCGACACTAAGGTCTTCCACATCCGCCGAAGATGACCCTTCATGACTATTTCTCGTGATGACTTTTTTTTCTTCCACGTGAAAAAAACTAAAATTTATTGCCTTACATTAGCTAAAATAAGATGGCTAAAATCCCCAGGGGCAGTATTTAAAAAGTAGGGCATAGGGAAATTTTATTCTTTAAAATGATGATTGCAATAAACAATAAATTATTAGTATTTTAGACTTAGTGGGATGATCAGTGATCATGTGACCATGGGCATATATTTGTGTATGAAGGGGGCGTGGCGACAAAGTTGTATAATACTGTCGTAGTATAATGGCAGAGATGTACTATGATGTTTTAGTTTATGAAAGAGATCTACTATATTGGCCTTGTATATGGCACAGCTGTACAATACTGTCGGGGTATATGGCAGAGCTGTACAATACTGTCGGAGTATATGGCAGAGCTGTACAATACTTTCGGGGTATATGGCAGAGCTGTACAAAATACATTTTTGGTATAGGGCAGAGCTGTACAAATCTGTCATGGTATATGGCAGAGCTGCCGTACAAAACTGTCGTATTATATGTGGCAGAGCTACACTATACTGTCGTTGTATATGTATATTTCAGAGCTGAACAAAGCTGTCGTGGTGTTGCAGAGCTGTACCTGTCAGGGTACATGGCAGAGCTGCACAATACTGTTTTGGTATAGTGCAGAGCTGTCCAAAACTTTCGTGGTATATGACAGAGCTGTGCAAAACTGTCGTATTATATGTGGCAGAGCTGCACTATATTGTGGTTGTATATGTGTGTCGGAGCTGAACTAAGCAGTCGTGGTGTTGCAGAACTGTACTATACTGCACATGTCTTTATATAGAGCAGAGATGTACAACACTGTCGTTGTGTAGGACATAGCTGTACTATATTGTCCTTGTATGTGGCAGAGCTGTACTTTACTATTGTGGTATTGTGTCAGATCTCTTCGTTACTGTCATGGTATGGTACTGATTAATCACGTCGCTTGTTTAAAGAGACTATAGACTCTATTTGGGCTAAGAAATCCTTTTAGCACGATTTCGCTGGCAAAACGCCACGAGCACCTCTCCGAGGAACTTAATTACACAGGTTCTCAAATTATGCACTCTCGTAGACCCCACAAAAATTAGACCGTAAAAATGATGGTATGAGGTGAAATATATGTGTTTGTGGGTGTGGGACGACAGCTCGGTTACTACATAAACTCTTCAATATGAACTAGATATGATGCTTGTTCTTTAGATAGATAGAATAATCAAATTGAGAGAAAAAAAAAGTTATTTGCTAAGGCTAAAATATCACATTTAGTTTACAACATCTTATTTTACAATTTAAAACCATTTTATAATTGTATCAAAATAATCGATTTCCTATTTAAAATATTATAGTATACTTAGCACCAGGAGTGAAGCAAACTATGGCCCACGGGTCACATCCGGCCCACTACAAGCTTCAGTGCGGCCCTCGGAAGTCAGCAGCAAATTCGAAAATATCTTCTTTTTTTAATATCGACGTGCATGCGCTTGAACTTAGCCTGACAGTTAAGGTGGGGCCCTTTGACGACGCGTTGCGCAGTGATGGGTCCATTGCCCTGAAAAGTGTGAGCACCACATCGTCACACCGTACCCTTTTACATTTTATGTTGCGCCCATACAGATTTGTGATTAGATTTTAATGATTATTTGGGAGGACGAGAGAGAGAGAGAGAGAGAGAGAGAGGGAGAGAGAGAAAGAAGAGAGAGAGAGAGAGAAAGAGAGAGAGAGAGAGAGAGAGAGAGAGAGAGAGAGAGAGAGAGAGAGAGAGAGAGAGAAAGGGTTGGAGATATTATATTTATTTATATAAGTAAAAAAAAACAGGAAACAGTTAAACATATTATATATTTCAGACCTTCCTTACAACAACCTTCTGTATGGGTCTTTATATTATATATATATATATATATATATATATATATATATATATATATATATATATATATATATATATATATATATATATATATATATATATATATATATGTATTTATATAATTATTAGGGCTGCGGAAATTAACGATTAATTTCTCGATTTATCGTTAAAAAATTTTAACGATTAATCGACCCACCACTTATAAATGTACTGGAAGTCAAAAAGTAAAGTATTTCGACCGATAAATATAAACTAATTTCCGGACGATTACACGAACATTTCGGTTTTAAACTTTTCACTTACGTAAATGTTGATAAAGTTATTTTTTCCATTGAGAGAAATCGTTTACCTACCAAGCATTTTTGTGTGCAATATTTTACAAAATTTGCTGCGTGGTGATTCTAAACTCCTGCGTGGCGTCGGTCAAATATCTTCGCAGCGGCGCTGCTTAAAGGGAACATTGCTACCATGGTTCTAACACTTCGCTTACATATCCATACCAAACATCCACTACAGCATCAGAAGCTTCAGTTGAGACAATATAAAGCTATGTGAAACGATTGTTCAGGTCGGCTGGTTAAATTGTCAATAAGACCCGCTCATCACTTTAAACAAATAATGTCCATACACTTGTCTGTTTGCGCTGTGGGTTAAAAGATGTCGTATAAAGAAGACATCCCAATGATATTTCGATATTCGACAAGTACGTTTAATAAATCTTGCTTATGACACCATAAATTTCAATTTTTGGCTTTAATCGAAATTAACGATTAATTAATCGTTAATTTTTCAAAAGTTAACGATTAATTTTAAATTAATCGATAGCAGCCCTAATAATTATATATGATTTTACTCATCATATCTTTTCACACACACCACCACACACGCAACACCCACACACAAACCCATTCCCTGCCACACACACCAGATCCAATAATGAATTATTTTATCTAAAGAAAAATAGCATATACGTTTAATTACACACTATGCCAAAAGTCAATTATAAAACCAAAAGACCCATTAAACTGCCACAGCACATAGCTAGGTTTGATGAAGAGAATGGTCGTCGTTGACCAGGACGGGAAAAAAACATCAAAGTGCTAACAATCGATTAAGAAACCAATCTATTTCTTTGATGACCCCCTTTCCAGTCCATGACGGACTATGGGGCAAGTGATGTAGCGTTCACAAGTTTTTAGCCAGTTTTTATGGACTGCCGAACTGAGGTAGAAGAGAGTCGCGGGTTCTATTCTCGGTGCTGGCATGGCCCTCGCGGCATTGTGCTGGCCAAACATTCCCCTGGTCGTTAGTGGTGGCTAAAAAGTTTGACGCTATATCACTTGCCCCATAGTCCGTCATGGACTGGAAAGGGAGTCATATTTCTTTAAACTAGAAACGTGTGATTTGAAATTGCAAGTCTAGTATTGAGTCCCTCCGTTCCATCTCCCGTATATGCCCCTATACCTGTCTCCCAAACGCGATGATAACCACCTCGTCATTTGAACGCAATACGCGAGTATATTTTATAATAAAATCACATTGAGTTAACAAAATAAGAATTTGCATGATGAACTGTCTCCATAAACTTCGCGCTGACGGCCTTTAATGAGACCATAGGTTGTAATGGGGCATTGTTTTCGCATAAACCCACGCAGTCCTCTTATCTAATGGCCATCAAAGTGGCGGTCTTTCTTCTGTCGGTCTGTTAATTAAGCGGCGTAAAGCATAACCAGTGGGTCACCACTTGGGCAAAGGGAGGGGTCACGAGGTTCTTCTTGTAACAAAGCCGTGTTCAAAACTGCGCTTTAATACCAACTTTCATATATGTATATTAATAATAAATGTAAGCTATATAAGAGTATTTTAAACTTTGGCTATACCGCCACAAATCCTCAGATCACCTTGTAACTTTATAAAGATATAATAAATATACTATATAGCTTACCCGTCGCGCGTTGTAACGATTTCAGAACAAAGGAAGTTCGAATAAACCTACAATTGGTAATTAAAAAAAAATACCAGAAACCTTCGCGGGAGAATTGAATACTCACCAACCACCAACAAACCAAGTTTTCATGGCGATCGGATGAATAAAATAATATTTATATGGATTATAATTTTAAAAAAACCACACACTATAATTGCTTTCCCGAGCCCGTTTGGTGCGAGAAATTTCAAAACCCCAGTATAAATTTCAATCAAAAAGTCTACGAAGAAAAGATTTGAGGCCCCAGGCCGGTTGAGTAATGCACATTAGGAGCTCAATAACCCGTGTGGTATTCAGTGCTATATAGCTAGATACAACTAACGGGAACGGGGGCTTGTGGTAGCTAGATACAGCTAACGGGAACGGGGGCTTGTGGTAGCTAGAGACATCTAACGGGAACGGGGGCTTGTGGTAGCTAGAGACAACTAACGGGAACGGGGGCTTGTGGTAGCTAGAGACAACTAACGGGAACGGGGGCTTGTGGTAGCTAGAGACAACTAACGGGAACGGGGGCTTGTGGTAGCTAGAGACAACTAACGGGAACGGGGGCTTGTGGTAGCTAGATACAACTAACGGGAACGGGGGCTTGTGGTAGCTAGAGACAACTAACGGGAACGGGGGCTTGTGGTAGCTAGAGACAGCTAACTTCAACGGGGGCTTGTGGTAGCTAGAGACAACTAACGGGAACGGGGGCTTGTGGTAGCTAGAGACAACTAACGGGAACGGGGGCTTGTGGTAGCTAGATACAACTAACTTCAACGGGGGCTTGTGGTAGCTAGATACAACTAACGGGAACGGGGGATTGTGGTAGATAGAGACAGCTAACGGGAATGGGGGCTTGTGGTAGCTAGAGACAACTAACGGGAACGGGGGATTGTGGTAGCTAGAGACAACTAAATGGAACGGGGGCTTGTGGTAGCTAGAGACAACTAAAGGGAACGGGGGCTTGTGGTAGCTAGAGACAACTAACGGGAACGGGGGCTTGTGGTAGCTAGAGACAACTAAATGGAACGGGGGATTGTGGTAGATAGAGACAGCTAACGGGAATGGGGGCTTGTGGTAGCTAGAGACAACTAACGGGAACGGGGGCTTGTGGTAGCTAGAGACAACTAACTGCAACGGGGGCTTGTGGTAGCTAGAGACAGCTAACGGGAACGGGGGCTTGTGGTAGCTAGAGACAACTAACTGCAACGGGGGCTTGTGGTAGCTAGAGACAACTAACGGGAACGGGGGCTTGTGGTAGCTATAGAGACAGCTAACGGGAACGGGGGCTTGTGGTAGCTAGAGACAACTAACTGCAACGGGGGCTTGTGGTAGCTAGAGACATCTAACGGGAACGGGGGCTTGTGGTAGCTAGAGACAACTAACGGGAACGGGGGCTTGTGGTAGCTAGAGACAACTAACGGGAACGGGGGCTTGTGGTAGCTAGAGACAGCTAACGGGAACGGGGGCTTGTGGTAGCTAGAGACAGCTAACGGGAACGGGGGCTTGTGGTAGCTAGAGACAGCTAACGGGAACGGGGGCTTGTGGTAGCTAGAGACAACTAACGGGAACGGGGGCTTGTGGTAGCTATAGAGACAACTAACGGGAACGGGGGCTTGTGGTAGCTAGAGACAACTAAATTGAACGGGGGATTGCGGTAGCTAGAGACAGCTAACGGGAACGGGGGCTTGTGGTAGCTAGAGACAGCTAACGGGAACGGGGGCTTGTGGTAGCTAGAGACAGCTAACGGGAACGGGGGCTTGTGGTAGCTAGAGACAGCTAACGGGAACGGGGGCTTGTGGTAGCTAGAGACAACTAACGGGAACGGGGGATTGTGGTAGCCAGAGACAACTGGTGATCAAATTTCCTTCTAGTCAGTAGGTATAAGAGTGACAGCTGTCGGTCAAACGGAAATTATTTGAGAACCACCGAACCCGAACCAGAAAGCCATCCCTCCCCGCCCACAGACAATTAAAAGCGGCTTAAACGATTGTTTGTGTGCTTAATGAGGCCCCGATGCCACAAACACGGTGACGTCCCTTTCAAAGCCTGGTTTATAGGCGCGACAGAAGTGATTGGAGACTGTCTTAATGGGTGCATCTATTTAGCGTCAGACACGCGTCATTCTAATGTTCTACAATTCTATTGAACACGTCGAGCGGTTATGGGACCTCCGCCATCATCTCTCCGCCCCCCCCCGGTTCCCCGTATAATGGTACATATTTATAGCCATTTGTATCATATATCAGTTTATATGTGGCTATATTCACTTCCCTATTACTTATATCCGACCCCTATCCTCCGACCCTTGTTTACTTTCAAGGATGAATTATTTTAAAAAACATTAAATTGGTTAAAGTTGAATGTAAATTTAGTACCTAATAAAAGAAATAATGATGCATCAATGTCAGCGGTTATATTAAAAATGGTAATGCAATAGGGCATATGTTCTCGCTATTATCCATGTTAGCAGTACTCAGGGGTTAATGACGATGATTAAACCAAAATATAATCTAATACATAATCGCCCTTCCTGTGCGTGTGTCTCTCCATCGAAATGTGCGCAAAAAGGTGCGCAAAATTATTATAAATAGATTTAAAATTTTCATTGTAAAAAAATATTATGTGACGTCATTATTTTAGCACAGAGCGTCAATTACCGAAACAAAGCACAAACTATGCGTGTGTGTGAGCCTTAGCCTTAGTAGGCTATTCCACTAGTATATATATAATGTTCCTTAAAATCGTGTGTTATGTAATCGACAACTATACAAAGACATGATTAATGAACTTAAATGATGATTTCAAATTTCTAACATAGAGTGCAGCGATATTCATGTCATTGTTATTTCATTTTTTAAAAATATTAATTTTTCCATTCTTTCTTTCTTTTTATACTTTAAATTTTTAAATAACATCCTCTATTAAAATTGTTGCTCTTGTTTATCTTTTTAAGGAGACATCTACCCGAAACGTTCCTTTCATTGCCCAAAGTTTTTGTTTCAAGCTAAGGTATACTGTCGTATCATTAAGAATCTTTCACTCGGGAGTTGTTTTGGGACTGAACTAACTAACTTTTTTATATCACGAAAAAAAATATAATAATTATTATTAAAGCTTCATTGTATCCCCTTAAACGCAAACTTCTCTAATGTCTTGATTTAAATTGAATAAAATCTTTCTTTTTTTATAATGTTAAAAAAATTAGTATAATGATTATACGCGTGATGGAGACCACGTTAAAGGGCGGTTGAGAAGCCCTGAGATAATAACCCCAAACACGTAATTTCAACCTTCTCACGGGGGGTTAAGTCATTGTGAGAACCCCTGTAAAAAATACAGTCTAAACAGGGGTGGCCAGACCTCTAGTAACTGAGAGCCATTTTAAAATATTAAAAAATTGTTGAGAGCCGCATTGTAGTACTATAGGTCTATATAATAATTGAAATCTTCCAGTACTCTTTGCATCTTATCTTTCATGAATTGTACGCGAGCCGCAATGTGAACACAGAAGAGCCGCATGCGGCTGGCGAGCATTTGGGCGCTGTTGGTCTAAACACTAGACTGCGAACCGTTTTGTTAGCGTCAAATCTTTGTGAGAATCCCTGAGATAAATCAGTCTGAAAGACTAGATTGCCACCATTTCATGGGGGTAAGGTCTGTGTTAAGAAGACAAGTCGCATTCATTGCTGATGCAAATTGAAACATTAATTAATTTTTTTTTCCATGAGCTTTCGGCGCTCACGGCCAGAACATGCTGCTGAGCTCTACCGTCATGTACCAATGCAACAGAGACAGAGGATCCCCCACTGCCACTGTAACGGCTAAAGATTTGGTGAAGGTGGGGGTGGGTGGGGGAGGGGGAGTCGGATGTGGGCGGATTATAAAAAAAGTAAACAAATGTATTTATATAAATTAACACAAAATTGAAAAAAAAATGTCCACATAATTTTTTTTTGGTCGTTCCAATAACTTTAATAGTCATTTATTTATTTTTTTAAAATAATTAATTCATTAATTTAATCTGTGGTACCCAAAAGGGTTAACGTGAGCGTTGGTTGTAGGAGAGTATGAGCTTTTTTAAAATAAATATTTTTTTTAACCTTCCTTTCAAAAGTGGTTAAAGAAAAAAAAATGTGCCGGGTCATGCATAATGACTTGTCCGAAAATTCGAGCTACAGGTGTGACATGCATCGCCCAAACAATGGCCTAAACATCTGGAACTGAACTCATCCGCGACGGCCAATATCTCGCGTTTACTGTTTACATTAAAAAAAAATAAAAAATTAATGTTAAATAAAATGCTCATTGATTGTTACTATTATTAGAACATCTTTTTTTTTCCAAACATCACTTTACACTTATCCGCATCCCCTTTAATCCGCCACAGCAGTGTGTGTAACCAAGAAAATCGCTAAAAAAACGCTGATTGACCGACAAGTGAACACGCTTCGTGTTATCAGGTCGCCATAACCCTTTACATTCCATGTCATTATTAATCATTTATACATATAACATATGATCAGTTTAACGGCAGGGGGTCGGGAGTCAGGGGACGACTACCCATATACATCACGTGACGTGCTCATTACCACCCGATGCGTTGTCGTTGGGAGGTAACAGGTGCAATCCTGCAGCATTCACCTCCGAAGCCCTCCAGTGGCGCGTCATGTTGTTACGTCATCAGTGCAGGCCTGCAATGGGATAATGCAAATAATCATCATCATCAGTCCCGTGACCGTTGCGGTCTTTGGGGGGGGGGAGCGCATGTACACATCAACAGCGATGGTCTAAGTGGTAGCGCACTGGACTATCGAACCGAGGCAGATCCAGAGTCGCGGGTTCGAACCCAGGTACTGGCAAAGCCCCTGGGGCATTGTGCTGGCCAAACATTCCCCCGCTCGTTAGTGGTGGCTAAAAACTTGTGAACGCAACATCACTTACCCCATAGACTGTCATGGACTGGAAAGGGGGTCATTTTTTTAAATCTTAAAATATACTTAAATGAAAGAAGAAAGAATAATAAAATAAGTCGAAAAAAATATTTAATACTATAGCAGATTAATTAATGACAACATTGTTGTTTACAAGGGGGAAAATTAATTCGGTCACACGAAGTGACGGTTCGGTTTAAGATCGGAGTCACGGAACAGTTCAAGTTCGTTACAAGGAGGTTCCACTGTACTTTTATGAGTCCTGATCTCTTAAACGATGGATTACTTCACTGTAACACATACGGAAAACGGACAATCCAATCATCAAAGTGACCGCTGTGATTTACAGACCGGTTCACGCTTGAGCCATCACTTCATGGTCTGATGACTCCCCTTATCCTTCTCTCTCTCTCACCCCAGCCAACATTTCCTTTCTTTTGCAACGACTTCGTCTGAGTTGCATACGTACCGCTATTTACAGCTTCCTCTTGTTTTTGTTTTGAGTCCATCGTGACCCTCCGGCCAAGAACAACATGGTTGAGCGTCGGGCCGATGGATTGAACGTCCCCTGTCACCCCCCTTCCCCACCTCCCAAACCATCTTTTATTTTATTCTACCTCCGCGTCACAAATCAGTTCAGGGGTTTTCATTTGAAATCCTTTTATGTCCCCCTCCCACCCCCACACCTTTTTTTGTCACCACCGTTCATCGCGCCCCGGGTGTAGGTAAGAGGACAGGTCATCAGGGGGAGATAATAAAGAAAATATGGTTTTTGGGGTGGAGGGGGGGATAACCTCACCAGAGTCAATATTTAACCCCGAAAGCGTTGACACAGGAGCGGGAGGTTAATTGGAGATTGGTGTCTAAAGGAGGGAAGAGTATGGGAGCCGGTGTGAATTATTCCCTCGCTGACAAACGAGCAGATTCTATTTGTTTTGACGGACACTTTACAGTTCTTAGCGCGGATTGAAAGCTTTTAAAGCGAGACCAGCGTTTCTGAAGAAGGTGAACAGGGAATAAACGAGGACAAAGAAGGAGAATATTTGGGGTGGGGGGTGGGGTTGAGGGCAATGTTCCTGCTAAGGTTCGATGCTCCGTGTACACATTAACAAATTCATGTGCAAAGTTGCACAGCATCCATTTTTTGTGTGCACAATTTTACACCCCCACAAATACCGATATTATATTATCCCTGTCACAATTTGCTGCGCGGTAATTCTAAATTGTTGCACTGCGTTAGTTTGAGATCTGCCCGGTCGCGTAGCCGCGCAGCCGCGCAACAGCGCAGCTTAAAACGAACATTCGGGTGGGTGATTCGGGAACGGGTTTTTTTAGTATTAGAAAAAAAGTGGCGTACGGATTTCATGGATGAATTTAAGAACGACTTCGGTCTTGTGTGTTTCTTTCCACTAGCTTGAGGGGTGGCATTTTCAACCAAGTGCACACTTGTCCTTTATTTAGGGGCGGGGGTAGTGGGGAATAGGGGAGGCATCAAAAGTCTGGGAGCTCCCTGGGCGCCCCGAACCCGCGATTGTGCGACAGCTTCTTTGTCTTCAATTAGCATATAGATTAAACACTAAGCCTGTCCCCGCCAGTGAGCGACATCTGGAACACGGTGCCATAAATTTTCAGAATAGCCCTACGAAAGACTGAAGATTTATATGAAAACACGCCACCAACGGGGCTTGTCATAAACACATAAAACAATTAAATATTTTTAATTTTTTCTTTTTAAATTTTTTTTTCTTTTCATATATTATATATATTGCAATGCTTTCAAAATTATGATTTTAGAAATCCTATACTCAAGCGATTTTTGAGATAGCTTTGTCTATTACCTTTATGTTATGTTATCGATTAATATTAATTTGGGGTAGGACGGGGAGAGCCGTAATATCGTCGGGGGGATGAAAACGAAATTTGGTTTTTTTCTAATTCAATATGACCCCCAATCCAAAGATTTGGTGTGATTTTTTTTTCCCCCGTTGATCTTCTTAAACCCTGTGTAGACGGGTATCAAACAAGGGGCGGTAATTTACGAAACAAGTGTAGACGGGTGAACCGGCATCAACAAGGAGCAAAGTTATATAAAACCAGATTAAAGAAAATCCAGGGGAGAATAAAAGTGAGATATTTGAAGAGCAGCGCCCTCAACAAGGTGATAATTTGTGCAAATCTAGGCCCCCTCTCCGTTTTTATTGTCAGCCGGGGCGTCGTCGGTGAAGTGTCGGCCACTCCCCGGGGGTGATCAACGATGTCGGAGGTGTCAAATCGATTTTCGCGAAACCTTGTCTAATTCTGCTCAACGCGAGGCTCTATAGTCCACGCCTGGACCTGTTAAGTCGGGACATTGCCCAAATGGGTCCGACACGTTGTGTGTGGTGGCACGCTCATGGCTGGGGGGATGGTGTAGGGGGTAGGTGGATTGGGGGGGGGAGAAATAGCCAATGGAAGTCGCGCGCGTTTGTAAAGATGTGATTTTCACCTTCCTTTTATTGTTTTGTTTCTACGCCGATCACATCGGTGGTAGTCGCGTGCCAGCCTTTGGAAGGTCGGTGCGTGTTGGTGCGAATGTTTTGTGAACGTACTACTTGGTGTCTGATTAGTAGATCTCTTTGTTTGGGCGGGAGGGGGGAGGGAGTGACGTTTAAGTAGTCAGCGTCGTATTGTATCGCGTTTGCGCCTTAAAGGGGAAGCAGCGAAGGCTTTTTAACAGGACCCGTTTAGTTCATTGGATTGCCGCGGTTCGATTCAATATCTCAACACCGTTGCCTCACGGACCGGAGGAGAATTGTGAAAACAGATTGGTGTCATGGCTTTATCTGTCATCCAGCCACACGACTCTGGGCCATACTTCTGAATTATTTTCTCCTTTGACACGTAGATTGACAGTTGCGACATGGAAATACAGACTTAAGACAGTTTGTTATCTGTTGTGAGTCTGTTTGTATTTTGATAGTTTTTTTCTTAGGTTACGAGTATTCAGTTCCAATATGAAATGTTTACAAATCGTTTTTTTTTAATTAGAAAAAAAGAGGTATTTTTAAGTTAGACCAGGACAATGCTTTGACTCCCAATCCAAAGTTTAATTTGAGCTGTGTTTGACAGGTACGACCTATGGCGGATTAGGGGGGGGGCTGAACGGGCTAAAGCCAGGGGCCCCTGATGATTTAGGGCCCCCAAACTTAGCATATTTTATAATATATGTGGACAAATGTATACATGAATTGCTGAAAATATGATAAATTAATAAAATCTAATCTATTAAAATTATCTATTTTCCCACACGATAGTCTTAGCAGTCAAAAAACCTGATTTGATAAGCTCAATAACAGAAATTATTAAAGAATATTATATATATATTTTAAATTGACAACCCTAAGTGAGCTCTTGTGGCGCAATGTGAAGTATCAAGGCTTATGGTGCCAGCGGTGGCGGGTACGATCCCCGGGTGGGGTGTGATTTTTTTTTCATGTGTTTTTTAATTTTATAAATTGTCTTTTACTCTCAATTTTAGGATACCCGCAAAAAGTTATTTCTTCGAATTCGGTTTTTTCATGAAATATCATTTTGGATGAATATTTACAAGTTACAGTCTTATATTAGCAGCTAGCAATCATTTTATCTAAAGGTACACTGGCTGGATAGGGCCCCAGTTTGAATTGCAGCCAGGGGCCCCGTGCAGTCTTAATCCGCCCCTGGGTACGACCATAATACACAACGCTGAGACAGCATCCTTACTAACACGGGCAGACCACGTATCTCGGAGGATTGGTAATATTCTGTTTAACATTCGACGTTTTAAAATTGTATATTCTTTTTCAATTTCTATTATATAAGTGTTCAGTTGTCTGTAGGTTCAGTTGTCAGTGTGTTCACTTGTCTGCGTGTTCACTTGTCCGTATGTTCACTTGTCTTGTGTTCACTTGTCTTGTGTTCAGTTGTCTTGTGTTCACTTGTCTTGTGTTCACTTGTCTTGTGTTCAGTTGTCTTGTGTTCAGTTGTCTTGTGTTCAGTTGTCTTGTGTTCAGTTGTCTTGTGTTCGGTTGTCTTGTGTTCGGTTGTCTTGTGTTCGGTTGTCTTGTGTTCGGTTGTCTTGTGTTCGGTTGTCTTGTGTTCGGTTGTCTTGTGTTCAGTTGTCTTGTGTTCACTTGTCTTGTGTTCACTTGTCTGTGTTCACTTGTCTAGTGTTCACTTGTCTAGTGTTCACTTGTCTAGTGTTCACTTGTCTAGTGTTCACTTGTCTAGTGTTCACTTGTCTAGTGTTCACTTGTCTAGTGTTCACTTGTCTAGTGTTCACTTGTCTAGTGTTCACTTGTCTAGTGTTCACTTGTCTAGTGTTCACTTGTCCGGTCACCCGGAGGATTCTGGACTTCAAGAAAGACAATTTTTAAAAAAATTAATAAGGTTAATAAAGTGACACCTATGGGGAAAATTATCTAATTTTTTTAATTCGAGAAGGGATGGTAGTGCGTGAAGATTGTTGAAGTTGAAAAAGTAAATATTAGTTCAAAAATGTTGATGATTTCGGTATAAATTTAAACCCATCATTGCATGTTAGGGTTAGTCTAAGTGAACGATCCAAACAAGAGTTAATTAAACTTAGAGATACCTTCTCCCAAAATACTTCTGAGACATATACTCATATAGTTGTTGGATTTCGGAATGATTTCCAAGTTCTGTTGTGTTGGTTTTAGCTGTGTGTTGCAGTTGATCACATTAAAGTCTGTAATTTCAATTGAATACTATAGTGGTTTAAATTAACTCAAACCAAAATAACAACTCAATATTCTTCATAACAAAATATGCACCCCAAACATTCTTGTACCAAATCATCTGACCCAGACGGTTCACATGCATCATATCCAGACAGCTCAAATGCACCCATCCAAGACAGCTCAAATGCACCCAACCAAGACAGCTCAAATGCACCCAACCAAGACAGCTCAAATACCCCCCCCCCACCAGACAGTTCTTGATCAAAACATCCCATCCAACCCTAATCCAGCCCAACCTTACCCCACCCACGCCATCTTGTACCCAGTTAACTGTTGAATCCGATCACCCTTTCAAGTGATGTGTTCCGTCTCTCATTCAACGGCAACTGATTACGCCATAAACAACATAAATCAGCAGACATCAGAAAACGTGTTAGTCCAAGTTTTTTTTCCTCTCTAATTTTCTAATAAATATATTTTTTTTCTTTTTTTGAAGGACAAGAAATTCCTTGCGTGACCAATTAACACTAATGATTTATTAACTTAATTAATTTCACACTGAAAATTCGGCCCCGGGTAATCGTCACTAACCGTAGTGAGGCATTTTGTTATAACGCCAGCGAGGACATTTAACATTGCACGGAAGCCTCCAGGGCCCACCATCGTGAGTTGTTTGTTTTTTTTGTTTTTTTCATCTTTCCATCGAAGTAAACGATAATTCAAACTTGAATCATTCGTTATTGCTTTGCAATCTTAAAGCTGATTTACGATTTGTTTTTAAAATGCGAGTTTCCGAAGACACATAAATTCATTTAACGTTAAAGCTTTGTCTTAATGTAATTTAAGAGTCCGTTTTAGAAAATAAAGTAAGTATCGTTGGGTCGGAGAGAACAAATCACCGGTACCAACTTGTTTCGTCGTCTTCAAAATTGTCTAAATAATGCGGATATACACATGCGTTGATTAAAGCGGCGTCGTCTGATCTACAGTTTTTAGTTTTCACATTGCTTTCAGTTGGCGAATTGGCAGCTCAGTTACAACTCGCAACGACATTGACAGTCTATAGTTAGTGCGCAAAATGTTCACTGAATGGTAGCAACTTCCGTACTCACACACTTAAGTATCGCGCGGTGTGCATTCATTAAAACATGCTTCCCTCTAAGGTTCGTTGGTCCGTATTCGAAGTAAAAATCTCGGCGCAAAGTTGTACAGAAACCATTTTTGGTGTTATATTTTACAAAATTTACTACGCGAAAATTCTAAACTGCTGCGCTGCGTCGGTCAGATTATCTGCGCGATCTCGCAGCCGCGCAGCCTAAAGGGAACATTGTGCAGCGCGATGTGTCATTTTGAGTCATACGGGACGTCATGAACCTTGGGTTGGGGGGGGGGAGGGTCACACATTTGTAACGATGTGTGACGAGGGGGAGGGTTTGTTGTTGTTTTAAACAGATGTGACGTCACATCAAAGCACGCAACTTTAAATAAAATTTCAACTTAAATCTTTGATTGCTTACAATTTATTTAATGACGATTTATATGGCTTCTCACGTGTTTGAATATTAGAGTGGAGCTTTACACTTAACTAAATACATACTTAAATGACAATAAAGTTAAAGTGATTTATAAAATGCTAATTTTCATATAAGAAATACGGCTTTTATTGGGGGTGGGGGAGGGGCGAAACTTTATGACGTCACATTGAGGGGGAGGCTAACTTTTTGTGACGACATGTGACCCAGGCGGGGGGTGGATTGGCCAAAATCTAGTGACGTCATTTATGGACGACCCGATACAAGTTCTAGCACGCGGGACGTATACCAAACAAAGTTCGTATACCAAGCAAAATGTTTCACTTTCATACCGACGTATATCGAGTTGGGCTTATACCAAAGCAGACGTATACCGAGGTACCACTGTATTCAAGTCCCACAAACTCATGAAGTAATGCACCATTAAAATTCAAAATGAGTGTTTTTTTTTGTTTTTTTTTAAAATTCTTATTTACATCAGCGAGATATAGTAAACTGAAAATGCTACTGTGTTATTGCCGAATCCGGCCAAAATTGGACCGGATCCGGATTTGTAAAAAATGGCCGTATTCTGGATTTACCGGAGTCAGAGAGGAAATCCGGTAGACCCCTACTTCCCTATAAGAAATATGCAGGACAAATCGAGACAGAACTTCAAGGGAACCAAGTCGCGGAAAGTAAGTTTCTTAACAACGATAACAACAAAAGACACGCGGCATGTGCGCTCAGCTCGCATACTGAGAGTCCCAGGCTCGGGTCTCCGTGAAGGCAAGGACCTGTTCCCGCGGACCTGTTCCCGCGGACCTGTTCCCGCGGACCAGTTCCCGTGTACCTGTTCCCGCGGACCAGTTCCCGTGGACATGTTCCCGCGGACCTGTTCCCGCGGACCAGTTCCCGTG
Organism: Ampullaceana balthica; assembly: GCA_944989445.1. NCBI lineage: Eukaryota > Metazoa > Mollusca > Gastropoda > Lymnaeidae > Ampullaceana > Ampullaceana balthica. Next base: position 111,975 of record CALYLW010000406.1, read on the forward strand.
GACATGTTCCCGCGGACCTGTTCCCACGACGGACATCTTCCCGTGGACATGTTCCCGCGGACCCGTTCCATGAGCCATGACGATGTGTACTTGACATCAGTCGGTAATAGAGCCAAAAATGAGTCGTAATAATCAGAACATAGATCGCGGGCCCTATATAAACTGTAGAGGAAGACACCCGAAGAACGCTTTCACGATATTACTGTAACACGTTTTTTTTAGTGCTGCATCATTAGGGAAAGACAAACTACGGCAAAGCAATAATAATTACCTAAGGCTATTTGCGACGACCAAGTAGTCTTGATTCTCTGGTGTCTGATGAAGAGTTTTTATTGACCCGATTTGGAGACTCAGACTCCGGATTTTTAATTGAACTTTTTTTGTCCCTTCAGAAGTTGGAAAACCAGTTACAAAATTCATTTACTAATTAGAAATATTATTTTTTCGAAACTCATAACACTGGAAGATTGTAAAATAAATCAAGTTTTCTATTTTAAGATTGACTTATCTGACTCAAATTAAATCTTACTTGATTTTTCCTTTACATCATCAAATTTTATAAGTTGTAATTGACTTTTTTAACAGAGTTTTTTGTTTCATGATTCTAATGTTTGAACTATTATTTATTTACACACACACACACATACACACACACACACATACACACGCTCATGCACACACACACACACACATATATAATATATACATAATTTATTTATTTTATTTTTTTTGAGACTTAACTTTAACGGTTAATGGGCTAAACATAAAGGAAGCAAACATTTATTCCTATTAGTGATGAAATCAATGACTGGGGCGTGTCACCCCACGGGGTAATTCTTGGCTCGGGGGCGTTGGGTTGAAACAAGCACACTGTCATCCGATTGCAGGAAGTGCTGAACTTTTTATTAATCCAAATGAGGGCAAACAATGAGGGTGAGGTTTTTATTGCTTTAAACACAAAATATAATTATTTGCCATATTTTATTGTTTTATTTTTTTTTCATGTAGAAGAGCTTTCGTATTAATTGACCTCCGCATGCAGTTCATAATTACCGCGATGTGAGGTCGAGAGTTTTCATTTTTAATCGTCTTTACCTTATCACTGAACCTAATCCCCTCCCCCACTATGCCGAACAAAAATGAATCAGCATTTATATTTTTATAATAAAAATAAAAATATATATAAATATTGAAATATTTTATATACGAGTGTTTAGATCGGCTGGTTGTATTGTCAATAATACCCGCTAATCCATTGAACCACATAATGTCAATACACTTGTCTGTTTGCGTTGTTGGTTAAAATATGTCATATAAAAAAGACATTCAATTGTTATTTTGATTTTCGACAAGGATTTTAATAAATGTTACTTATGACACCATAAATTTCAATTTTTGGCTTTAATCGAAATTAACAAATAATCGTTAATCTGTCAACAGTTAATAATCAAATTTAAATTAATTTAAATTAATCGTTAACAGCCCAATAAACTATTTGTTGATTTTGGATGTATAGAGAGCGAATGAGACAGAGATTTCTATAAACAACAGCACATAAAAGAGGTTGGCCGTCAAAATAACATGACATGATGTGTCACAGACAGCTGTGACATCTAACACTTCTCTACATCTTTACAATAAAAACCTTCAAGTTTTGTTTGCTTGTTGGTTTGTTTATTTGTTCGTGTGTTGTTTTATCTCCCGAACCAATCTCCAACGTGACGTGTTTTTGTGTGTGTGGTAATTGCACCCAATTCGATATTCTTGAGTTACGTTAGGCGAATAATATTCCAGACAATTTCCTGATGCAGTCAGGGATTCCCAAGCTCTGAGTAATATAACAAAATATGTTAAATTGATCTGCAGTTGCTATATTAGCTGTAACTTTACTGTGACAAAATCATTTCCAATCCAGTCTGGACAATTTTTTTTTAAAATTAATTTTCTCCCATTAACAAAATGCTTGATAATTTTTTGTTATAATGAACACATAAAATCATGTTAAGGATAAAAGATAAAATCAGCTCGTTTAATACTTACCCATGATGAAAACCAAAGCACCCGTTGAGGGCCGGGTTACTCCGAAGCGACCGTTTCGTGTCCCTCATTTTACTAGCAACGCCATTGAGGTTTAGGGCCAGGAGCGCCAGTACCGATTAGCAAAAGGAAACCTCGAAGAACGCTGGGGACGCCAGCTCTGAGGAAACCTTCCAGTGGAGGTCACACCCTAGATAGGTCATTGATGAGCACCCACTTAGTGGCGGTCCTAACCATTGAGACCAGTGTGCTTTGCCGGGGGTGGCGCCAAAGTGGTAGCGTGTCGTAGTAGGGAATTCCACCCCTCCTTGTGAGGTCAATTTAGTGGGAGGCATTTTCGATTTTCTGTCTTGGATGCCCAGGTGGCCGCTTCAGAAGCTGTTACGTCCCTTTGGGGACCAGATAGCTGGGAGGGTCTTCCGGGAAGACCCATAAAGATTACTAGGCTCTGGGTTACCGATTTTCTTCCACACGTAGGCTCAATACTGACCCACTATATACATTAATTGCCATGGAAATTATAATTATTTGATTCAGAAAGTAAACAAGGGTCTCGTCTTATCTTATCTTATGTTTATCTTATCTTATCTTATACATTGTAGACGCTCCTCCTATATAGTGGATTATTGTATCCTATCCATACTCCATCTAGTCTTGTATTTTGTTAGAGTTTTTATTGTTGAAGGTGAGTTGTTTTCTGGTTTGCTCAGGCATCCCATTACACGCCCGATTTCCAGACGGGAAAAAATTGAAAAGGGTTTTTAACCTTCTGTCTATATAAGGGTTGAATTAGATTTTCTATGTGAAGAGTTTTCAAGCTAGAATTTAATGCCTAATGTATTATTAATATCAGCACTTGTTTACTCTAGCTTTTAGATTTAAGACTTGACTAAAGATGTTGCTCTTGTCAGCTTGTTATACTCACCAGTTATGAATCTTGACTCAAAATCCATCTTAGTTATTATAAAGTGCAATATTTAACTGTATAAAACACAGCTGCATGTTTGAGAATCACTGTAATAATCAAATGAAATCGCGAAACTTTCATTTACAAGCAAGGGGAGATAATGTCTCCGTAATGACAGTAATTTTAACACCGGTTTAAAAAAATTTTTTAAACCGTCATCCAATATAATTATTTTTATTAAAAATCGCCACCCATTTAAACGTTGAATCTTATTTTAAAGATGGTTTAAAACAGAATTTTATTCTAAGCCAATTCTGTGTTTAAAGTGTGGTGGAGGGGTGATGACGTTGTGGTTTACAAAAAGAAACTCGTTTATTAACTTTCAATAAGAAATGTTTCACTCAGATTCTCTACTTCATTAGCTTAATTAAAAGACCAAAAAAAAATAAACAATCTAACGGCTTTACCTGGTTACCAAATATTCTTCGTGATTAAAAGAAAAATAGATGTATATATTTAGCAAGATTTAACTTTAAAAAAAAAGAAATGAAGTAGGATTTAAAAGAAAAGAAAATAAGCACTGACATTAAATTATTTTTTACCACAGAAGGAGAGACCGATTTTCGTTCAGAACTGAGTCGATGAGTTGTCTGATCTTATCGATATCAGCGTTGAAGATCACTTCACTGAATCTAGGTATTATTGACAAGGGAGGCATGTGTAAAAAAATCAATTTAAAAAAAATATATAAAGATATATAAAAATAATAAAAAAATAATTAATGAAAAAAAAAGAAAAAAAAAGAAAAAAAACTTTTTTCTTTATTTATTTAGTCTTTGCTTTCTTGATATTTTGATGTGGAACTTACGCTGCGGATGACGTTTTATTTCTATTCTGAACCAAAGGGATACAGCAGTTTTGTAATTTGACAAATGTGTCCTCCCCTTCGAGGCAGCGATTTTGAAAAACATTTATTGCATAAAGTAGTTATTATTTGCTTCATGTACTTTATTTATATATTTTTTATAGGTCAACGCCCAAGTTATGATCTCCTACACTGTTGAAAACAATCACCACTGCGGCGGTAGAGTAGTAAGTAAACTGTGTAGATGATGATGATGATTTATTGTATATACAGTCAAACCTCTCATAACGAGATTAATCAGTTCCAGAGTCTTACTGGTTAAGCGAAACACTCGCTATACGAAACAATTTTCCCCATACAAATCAATGTAAAATACGATAATCCGTTCCATGCTGAAAAAAATATTCTCATTTTTCAAAAATTTTGATTAACATTTATTCAAATAAAATTACTTATGAATTGTTAAAGAGTAAAACAACTAGAGTACAATTTAGATTTGAAACAAAAAACTTCAACAAAAATGTGAATTTATTACAAATAATTATCCCTTTTTAACTAGTAGACTGTTAAAGACATTTGTTTTTGCCGACGCTTCTAAATTTGACGAGAATGTGTCGTATACGTTTCGTAGACATTCTTGACACTCCATTTGAAGCATCCATCTCCTTAATTGTTCTTGAGAATAGTGCAGATCGATGATGTTGGCCGATTGTAGTTGCGCGCTAGATTATCCACTTTGTTCTCGCTTTTCAAAGGTTTTTCGTTTCATTTCAACAGTTAATTTTTTTTCTCCTCTCTTATGATTGTCTTTTTGTGTTGTTGTCTTTTTCGAAGACAATTTAGCACTGGCTATTACACTTTGAACATAAAAAAATTACAAATACTGTCTGAATACAAAATTTGTAAAAAACGGTTGATCAGAGACGAAAACAATAAGCTAACATAGTGCTTAACACAGATTAATACATCAGGGCGGATGTGCCGGCTCACAAATGAATTTCCAGGAAAAAGGGACTTTCGTTTCTGCGTCACTCGTTATGTGAATCTTCGCTCGTTAAGGGAGTGAGTAACTTTTTCAAAAAAATGTTGCTCCTTATGCGAAAATCTCGTTATGAGAGGTGCTCGTTTTGACTATATATATATATATATATATTATATATAGCGGTATGAGTCAAAGCTAGACAAGCAAGCTCATGGCGCTCTGATTTTCAAAACTTCTCTTGAATGAAAAAGAAAAGTCTTCAGATTTTCCTTAAATGTTTCATGGTTGTTGCACGTCTCAACAACCTGGGAAGATTACTCTCAGACGAATCATCTATTTAAATTTACCCTTTTTATTCATGTTTTTTTTTCTTCAAAAAGATTTCACAACTTTTCTCATTTCTTGTTTGCTTTAAAGGAAGAGGGTTGGAGATATACATGCTTTTATGTCTGGTGACTTGCATATTCATTACGGAAATTCACTAAAGCTTATAGAATTATACAGGGTTGTTAACAATACTAAAAAAAATTATTGGCAATACCAATACCAATACTGCCTCTAAAATCTATTGGCAATAGCAATACCAATACAATTTTAAAACCAGTATTGCAATACCAATAACAATATTTATTTATTATTGCCTTACCAATACCAATATTTGGGTCATTCGACGAATAAAACGCAAATACGTTTAAAATTTAAATTCATGAGTTATATCTAAAATCTGTCTACATTGGCATTGGATGAAACAAAACATTAACTTGACTCACTTTCAAGCAAGAAATTCTGTAAAAGGAAATCGGAAAGAAAATATTGACCAAAGAAAAAAATGGCATCAAGATCTTGAAAGTATTACCTATCAGTCCATGATATGCGCAATTATTGAAAATTTATGAACGAAATAGAACGACGCATTCACGCTACTAAAAATAATTCTAATTACAACATATTTAATATTACATAAATAAAAAAAAAGAATTTTTTTCTTTGTTTGGCCTTATTTTTGTTTGTAGGCCCTAGGCACGGTGCCTAAAGTGCCTAAGCCTTAATCGAGCCTTGGCCTTGGTAAGTCACTGGTCAATGCTCATTGCCAAAGATATCATATATGATTTGATTTCTTTTATCATTCATTTCATCGATCAGTCTCATGCAAAAATTGTTTGGCAATGTCACTGGCAAGATGGCGACACCAAAGAAAAGTTTATTATATTCAGCTTTATTCACAACCAATGTTGTAGAGAATTTATTGAATATTGCTTTTAGTATTGGTTAAAAATCAATACCAATTTCAAAAATAATTATTGGCAATACAAATACCAATATCAAATTTCAAGAAGTATTGCAATATCGTCCCAATACTTTAAAAAAGTATTGGCAATACTACCAATACCAATACAATATTGCAATATTAACAACCCTGGAATTATACAATGATCATTGCTATAATTTAATTTGGTTTATCTTGTAAAAAGTTAAATAACATTATTAAAACAAAAAATTTAATAATTTTTTATTATTATTTTTTTTTAATTATTTAAAATTTAAAAAAAATTAAAAAAAATTAAACTTTCTTGTCAATTTCAATTTTTGCAGTAATAATTTTAAAAAGAATTTTTTTTTACTCTCCTTCATGGTTCAACTCGTCACGCGGTTTAATGACTTTGGGGATCTCATTTCACAAAACAGACCAGACCGTCTTGCGTCGACCAAACACATGCGAGACGATTATGAATATCCTAGATATTTATTTGGTTGAATTTTTTTTAAATTCTTTCTTTTTTTTATGGGTGATTAGGGGGTCACGAATGCAACAAGGAAAAAGTTTTATCGCAGTGGAAATGCCACTTATGAACGGGAGTCAACGAGGTTTTCAATTTTGAGTAAATTTTGATGTGTCAAGATGTTATACCTATATGACCTATATCTAAATCCGCCAAAAAATAAGTAAATAAAAAATCTAGCTTTCCATTGATAATACCATACCAGATGTTTGGATGATTCCATGTACGCAATTTCTCGACCACAGCCTCCCTTAATAGTAGATCAAATAAATTTTAAAAAATGTGGGATACCTTGCACATTACGCCGCTTGCACGACATCATTCAAAATTCACTTGATCTCTTGATGGGGGCGTGAACGAAATGAATCGATTACAAAGTATTTATATTTATTTATAACAAACAGCAACAGAGAAATTAAAAACATATATATATATATAAGTATATAACTTTGAACTGTAAGCTTGCATGATGTTTATGGTTTTTAATATTTAGATTTTTTTTCCCATTACAATTTATAGACATTTTAGTTACTGCCTACTGCACTAGTTTATATGATTAGTAAGTCCTAATAAGTAGACATATTATTATACCTTCGCGTTTTCCAGGTAATCTCCGCCACTGAAGGTTTACAACACGCGAAGCATTACAGGATATCACCAATAACCCATCTTACGTCTGATCGTATTCAACCCGGGGGCCGAGGAATCATAAAGCACGGTTTACGACTTTCGTGTCGGGCACATGCGTCTCCGATTCCTGTGAAAGGCGTCACATAGAAGTTACCGCAATGCGCTGAAATAGAAATACACATTTTTTAGACCATTGAAAGGAAAGTGAAACAAGAAACGCAATGAAAAGAGAGAGAGAGAGAGAGAGAGTGAAAAAAAAAGACAGTGAAAATTAAAAACGGTTAAGAAAACCTCCACGATTTTCAAGTAAGTAAATTACTGTGAACAAGAAAACGTCGTTAACAAAAATCTTCAAAACAAAATTTAGAAAATAATATTAACAATATTTTTTTTAATTAGAAAAAAGAAAAGAAAAAAAACAACTACCAAACCAATTTGTCGTTACTAATTTTAACACGTGTACCTTCCGTCCTGATCGAGCTAAGCATATATACCACCAGACTCCACTGCATCAACCTCTGAGCCCTGGATTCACCCTCGACACCACCACCCCCACCCTCCCCCCTCTAGAAACCGAGGACGGTGTGAAGAATATACAATATGACAACGCACCGGCCCGCTATCTGACTTCAATTTAAAAACCCTTACTCGCACCAAATCGTCCGAAAATGAGTTTTTACCCTCTTCAAAGTTGAGCATAAAGAGCCGAAACCGAGCAGCGGGTCGGGGGCCTAAATTTGCCAGATCGCGTTCACAGTGAGAGGCGGCAGTGGAACGGCAAACAATACGATACAGTATCTGTGGGCGCGCGACTCGGGTGATGAATGGCGCTGATAGGCGCTCTCAGACCGGCTCTTTGAGGCCTGCCCCCCATTCCAGACCGCCAATTTTAACGTTTCATTCCGAGCTCCGCGGGGGTCGGCGACAACGGCGCGGTAGTCGCTGCCGCACGAGGACAGATAGACGGAAACAGCAACGACAACATCGACAGCGCCGACATCAAACGTCATCATCGCCTGGAGCCGTGTTATCGCTCTTGTTGGTTAAAGCATTTTTTTAAAACTTCACTGTGTATTCTGTTGTTGTTTTTTTTTACTCTCCGTCTACCATTTTTTTTAAAGCGCGTGGGTGGGAATTTATCCAGATTATTTTGACAAAATCAAAATTAAATTTTAATGCGCTATAATAAAACAAATATCGAATACTAGATAACTCTGCAATATGCGGATTGTTGTGTGGCACTGCGTGGCTTTATGTTTTGTTTCATCCTGTGTTATTACGACACGTCTTAGACTTGTCAGCATCGTGTAACACGTGTGTGCTCTACACCAGTGCTTATCAAAGTGGTGGTCCGCCGACCGGTGCCGGTCCGTGGGCCATCCGATGCCGGGCCGCAGAAGTTACCAAGAAAGGACATTTCGCTACCACGTCAGTGCAGGGAAAATAGTTCACCGATCCCCGGTGCAATGGAAAATTTCCTGCCGGTCCGAAATACTAAAAAGTTTGAGAAAGAAGCACTGCTCTACACGAGTTTATTGGGACGGCAAGACGCAGTGGAAAGGTTTACAATAGCTTATGGCGTACACGTACATAAATAGCAGGCTGATGTAGAGAAATTGTTTTGTTAATCAATACAAATGTAATAATTTAAAAAGTTTAAGCATAATACCAATCCAAACATTCTTTTATTTAAAAAAAAGAATTACCATTTAAAACTCGATTTAAATCTTTATAAATTATCAACAAGAATACATCATGACGATTCATTTACGTCTGCTCGTGGGCCCTAGATTTATGTATTTAATTTCTCATTAAAAGAAGTCGTCGCAAGAAGGAGAGATTTAGACAATAAAATCACTTATAGGAATTACGGACACTTCGACCCCGGACATGATTGTGGAGCCGATTCCTCTTGTAAAATGGAAAATGTTCTTATACTCAGACTACAAGGGAATGGAAGGGGAAGTAATACTTGAAAATGATTGTTTATAAAGTGAGGTGCTTTTTCTTTCTTAATTTTTTTTTCTAAAGATTAATGTCTACATTTTACTGGACAGATGAATAAATCAGAGAAAATATAACAAATGTAACAAAAACACACACAACAATCACTACTTTATTTCATGCAAAAGACAGCTTTGTTCTAAAATGGTACATTTTAAAAAAAAACTAACTAAATAAATAAAATAGAAATCTTTGATTACGAAAATTTTAAATGAAAAGGACTAACGACATACCAGTAAACCTCTCCATATTCTATATTCTGCCAGAACATTTTCACGTTTTTAGCGCATGTTTAGCGTTTGTTTTGTTATAATTTAAAAGCCTCGCCGACTAGCGATCAACACTTGAAATAATTCCCATTTATCTATCCCTATTTACAAAAATGAATGTTTAAATTAGGATTGTTTTATTATTAAAATTTTTAAAAAATATATAAGCATTAATGATAGGAGGATGTTATACACTTTTACAAGAAAATAACAAACAAACAATAATAATAATAATTTGCAGATATTAAAAAATGTTTTTAAAAAATGAGTTTCACCGTTCCTAGAAATACACTTAATGAGCTAGAACACAATAGTGCTAATGTGGTCTTTAAAATAAACAAATTATATTTTTTCTGCTGAGATCTCAGCAAAGATTACAATTTATAAATAATTTAATGATATTCCTATCAATATAGATAATTCCCGTCGTCTGTATATATGTATGGATGTAATTTATTATATGACGTCATTGTTTGATCTTATATTTAATACAAGGTGTGCATTAAAAGGTGTGCAAATTAAAGATGCGCTGTAAAAAAATATTACATGACGTCATTGTTTTAGCTCATATTTTAAATTTGGAAAAGGGAACAATATAAAAAGAGGATTTGATGATGGTTAATTATAAAATATTAAAAGGGGGGGGGGGGCGCCGTAGGCGCCCTACAACCCCTATTATAAAATACTTTTTGTACATTTCAGAAAGTCTAATATTTCGTATTTATCAAACAAGGACAAGTTAGTTGGGCTTTTAAAAAAGTTCATTTTTTCAAAATAAATAGATTTCAGCTGAAAACTTCCGTCATTTATGACGGGTAATCTATGGCGGATTAAGAGGGGGGCTGAATGGGCTAAAGCCAGGGGCCCCCGATGATGTAGGGGCCCCCGATGATGTAGGGGCCCCCAAACTTAAATATCATAAATTAAATAAATTAATAAAATCTTATCTATTAATCAATCTGATCGCTATTCGAACCCGATAGCCTTAGTAATCGAAAAACCTGATTTGATAAGCTCAATCATAGAAAACATTCGAGAATGGTGTTTATATTTTTTTAAAAATTACAATTTCCGTCAAGTTCTCCTGGTCGTATGGAAGTGCGTATGCTTGTGGTTCAAGCGATGTCGGGATCTCGGGATCGATTCCTGGTGGGTATTTTTTTTCTTCATTTGTGTATTCTTTTTTTAAAATTAAAAATTGTCTTTTTACACTTGGCTGGTAAGGCCGATCCCGAAGTACAGACAAAGCATGAACAAGGAACCAATGGACTATTTAGTTACAAGTTACAGTTTATATTAGCTGCTAGCAATCATTTTGTTTAAAGGGACGCTGGCTGGATAGGGCCCTAGTTTGAATTGCAGCCAGGGGCCCCGTGCAGTCTTCATCCACCACTGCGGGAAATACACTAGTAATATATATAATATGAGATGGTTCACCGACAAAACGGCCCCAGACAGAACGGCCCCGACAATTGGGCTCCGACATAACGCCCCCGAAAAAACAGCCCTGGAACAATAGATGGACTAATAGTAAAATGTATAATCAAATATTATACTCGTTATTTTTACTCACCTACTCAGTGTCAGGTTTAGCTCACAATAAACAATAATAATGACATCACAAGAGTGAATTTAATAGCCTTTAGGCGAAATGGTACCAATCACAGATGTTTGTTGACAAGAAACAATATAATAACATCACAAGACATAATTTCACATTTTACCACTTTTTTAAGGATGAAAAAGTTGACAAAAGCTTAAAATGCAAAAAATAAAAAAAAATAAATAATGTAATAAAGCTTTTGTTAAAAAATGTTAACAATTTGTCTGGGGCTGTTTTGACCGGGGCCGTTATGTCGGGACCGTTTTGTCGGGGCCGTTTTGTCCGGGCCGTTTTGACGGGTCACCATATAAGATGTATTCCAAAAGTCTACAATATGTACAGATGTTTAAAAATATATTTCGTTTAAAAAATGATGAAAGTCGGATTTAACTATTTCCTGAATGTTAATTTTTATGGATATTTTAAATGTATTTTTTTAAAAGATATTTTTCTAAAACATAAGAAGCATTAAAACAAGTTTCAGTTACACTTGTATACAAACATTTTTGGGGACATTTTTCAGGTGTTTGAACTTATAAAAAGCAGGTGGACAAAATCGTAACATGCCACAAATTAACATGCCGTGTACTACCGGGTCCTTTATTCTAGTATATAATTTGTATTCGTGTCTTCGAACATGATCTCCACTCTAATGCATGCAACAGTTATGATCTGATAAGGTTACGAACTTACTTCCCAAGAACACGCCGTTTTGCTAACATTAAATTGAAGGTGTTAAAAATTGACTGCATCCGATGTCTGGTTTATTAAGGCCATAAAAAAATTAGAAAGCTAGAGGCCATCATAATATAATAATGCATACAAAATCGCAATGTTTTCAAAATATGATTTAAAAGCAATCAAAATATCCAGTCATTTTGCGTCCGAAGTCATATATTTCAAAATAATAATAAAAGATGGGAGGGAGGGAAAAAGTGTAATTGCAAACTCCGCGGTCGGTAAATGAGGGCCGGTGCGCATGTCCGGAAATGATACAAGATGGAAGACAAAAAAGAAAAGAATTATATTAAACGGCTTGAGAGCAGGTGATAGAGTTCAGTTGAGAAAAAAAATTGTTTACATTGGGACGTGTTGGTGGTGTTTGAACGACGTCGTGCGAATGCGGGTAAATGTTTCTTTGGTTAAAGATGATAATAAGTTTTGGTTGAGTGTGGAGAAATAAATAATGGGATTTACTGAATCTGGGGGGGGGGAACTTAGAACAAAATGTGACACAAAAAACTTCCTCGATTTCCAAGAACGATGAAGTGTTGTGTTCAATAAAGATTATCGGACTGTTAAAACTTATTTTAAAACAATAACAAACGTCTCATGGATTCAGAAATTATCTGTGTTCTCCCCATACTATTACACCTTTTAATTTTATATTATTTGTTTGTTGTTGTTGTTTTTTTGTTGTATAATAATTTCTTTGTGTTGTCACATATAAAAACTAACATTTTTTAAAATTTAATTTTTAAATTCATTTTTAACAATATTATTTTAAATAATAGATTAAACAATGTTCAGGTGTCAACTTAAAGAGTCTAAATTTTTATCAAGTAACATTTAAAAAAAAAGTAATAATTTATTATTTTTCAATAAGGGGAAAAATCATGTGCATCATCTCGAACCATAGTATGGGAACCCATGCCTTTCAACGATGTTGCTGACATTTTCAGTAACAAAACCGTAATGCCTGACTTCAACTTTCACTGCTTAAGTCATTTACATATTTTCACTCTTTCCGGTTTTTATTATATGATCATTTCCCTTAACCGAAAAACCATGCGTAACCAATTACCATTCATGAAGGTGTACCGAGGGTCCTCAAATACGGTCACCTACAGATGCAATAACAGATTATTTATTTTTTTTAAAAGAGTTTGAAACGACGAATACTTCTAACCAACGGCAGTTCTTATCGTTTCTTTTTTAAATTATGGGCCAGGCTAGGGAGTTGAGCGTCCGATACCAGATTCGCCCCCCCCTCCCACCTAAAATCACCCGGGAATTCGAACGGCGGGTCGTGAGCTACAGTTTGAAGACCCCTTCGGTGAAAAGCCGCCGTTCTTCCTTGAACAAATCAAAAACACCGGTACGTCATACTTTTAATGATATCATTACGGAATCCGTCTTCCTTGGTGAATCACATCACGTGGGTAGAGACAGGAAGTGATGGGGGACTCTGTGGGAGGAAAAAAAGGAGGGGGGGGGTTAATTCAAACTACATCCCGCTAAACCTTCCAATGACCTAATCCATTCACCCCCCCCCCACCTAACGTACACAATTTTCGTTAGAAATGATAAATGAAAGCCAACATCAAATCAGCTGTAGAAGTTGCGTTCTTAAATTGAAGGTTGAAATTGCCGCCGTGATGACAAACACGTGAGTGAACACAGCTACGTGAACGGCGTTGGCTTTGGGCGTGGGGACGTGCACATGTTTGGATGATGTGAAAGCGTGTGTGCCTTTTAAATTATTTACTTTTAAAGCAAAAACACATTTGATACGCCTATGTTATTTCATAAAACTTTTTTTTTCTATGTAATCATATTTGAAAGAAGACTTAGAGATCATGATGTTTGAGAAAACCTACATTATCTATCTCATTTTTACGGAATCTTAGTCTTATATATATATTTTTTTTTGAAAAGAAAAGACAACTTTATTTAGTCTTCAAATTTTTCTTAATAAAAATTTTGAATTATTTTGTTGCCTTGATATCAAATCATCGTAGTGAAGATGTTTTTCTCGAAAAAAAAATTATTGGGTTTTTCTTGTGTTATTTAGTTTCACTAACACATTTGGTTTCGAAATCTCAAACAATATTTGAAAAACAAAATTGCTCTCTTACGACGACGTCGATTTCAAACGCAGCACTCTGTCCCTGGGCGTTAAATGGCGCGCCCGTCTAGATCCAGCTCAAACGTTAAAAGTCAATTTCTTCAAAATTTAACCTTAACCGAATCAAGCCGCGTGATTTAACATGGGGAGGCCGCTGTCATAACTCCATTAACCCCATGCGACGTCTGCCTGCAAGATGGACGTCAAACGGTTAACATGTCCGCTGAAGATGGGAAGAGCACCGCCGCACACACCAGAAAGAAAGACATACGCATGCACCGGGATTAAGGGAGGTAGAAGTTAATCAGTCGCAGAAGTTACGCGTCCAAATGTAAATAAATGAGACTCGTCTGCCTTGCATTAGCAATAAATGGTTACGAGCGTGGCAAAATGAAAGAGTCAAAAATAATTCGAGTTTCGGTATTCGTTATATAGAAGCTTGACACTTAGGTCAAATGTTCCTCATTTATATCTTAAATAAATACAAATAAAGATCTTTAAATGAATTTCGTGTTCGAAGCTAATTTGAAATAAACCTTAAGTGAGAGAATTTTAATAAAGGGGGGGGGGATTTTCAAAAAAAAATTAATTAAATTATGAAAGACGGTGAAATAGAAATTCACCAATGCAATTTTAAGCCTCATGTACACACTGGCACACTCTATAAGTACGTAACATGTCACATTCGAATAGCATTTCTTTTTACAAGTGACCTAACGTGTTTCATGGCACCATTTGTACAACGCGCACCATCATCTACTGATGGCATCTTGATGCAGTTTCTCTTAACGTAAGTATAAAAAGAAAGTCACACTGCTGCATAACTGATTTATTCAGGAAGTCACAGCTTCTCATAACGTTACCTCAAAGACTCTCCTCCGCCCCCAACATAATTTTTCACTTACGGACAAACATTTAAAAAAAGAAGAAAAAAAGGAAAAAAAACAGGCGCTCTAACGCAAGCCAAACAACCACGTTTAAAGAACAAATTTGGCCCCAAATTACCTGGAAATTGCCCAACCTAAACGAAAACATTAGACCAAACCTACCCTACCGTGCCCTCCCCAATCAACCGATTTCCTGTCCCATCTTGCCTTCAGATTGCCGTAATGTGATTAAAACATTTTTTAAAAAAAAATCTCTTTACCTTACCCTCATTCACAGCCCCCTCCCCCGAGGGCAAGTGCTCAACATTCTCCTACCACACAAGGGTAACCACTGCAGGTGCAACTCATGAGGGGGGGGGGTTAAGTTATATACCCCCCAGCCCCCACAAATCCCACAACACATAGTTTGCTTTGGTTTCTTTCACGGTGTAAAATCTAAACAAATTTGCTTTGAGAGGCCGAATGTTGTAAAAGAGGCGCGCGGGGTGTGTCTAAGTGTTGAGTATAATTACCGATAAGTTGATTATATATGTTTAAAATATTTCCTTAAGTTAATGAACAAATTATGTTGTAGAATATTTTCGGAAAATTTTTTGGAGGAACTACTTTTGGGAGAGAAACAGACGTAATTTTAAAAGAAAACGTAACGCTCTTGAAAGCTCTTGAAATTTAATGTGTAAATTTAAAAAAAATAAATAATAGTAATAAAATATTGACCTCTCTCAATGTCATCATTATTATCAAATGTTTTATGGTCTGCTTAAGGACTTTGAGCTCAAGGCTATGTCACTATCTTATGACTGCATGGGCGCACCAGCGCCACAGTATTTGAAGGAGTTACCATCGGTATGCAGTCCCTTCTGAAAATTCCTGGAGGGGATGACTGTGGATGAACACAGGAGGAAGTGCGACCTGTGCACCGACAAGTGTAGCTCATAGATTGGTTTCCTCTTGTTTTATTTTTACACGATAACAAATTTCCTGAGCTTTTATGAACTTGTCTACATTTCCTTCAAGCCGCAATGTGGTTCTAGTTTATTTGTGCGATATATGAAAAAGAAAACATTTTTATAAACTGTCTATAGAATCATACCAAAAAAAAATCTCTTCGTTTACTGGGTTATTTCACGTCGAATGACCAGGCCATTCTAAAACACACATGTGGTTATATACAATGCTATGCCATGAGCCTGACAAGACGTCACAAAACAATGAACCTTCGTCGGCGAACAAAGAAAAAACAAACACTAATAGAAGTATAAAAAAAGAAGAAAAAAAACACAAAAAAACAACAACAACAAAAAGCAAACGAAACTTCGAAGGAATCAACCTGAAAGATTACTGCCACACAATTTCCCCTCTGCTAAAATAAAGTTCCTTTTCAAGACGGCTACCTTATAGATTTCACTTTGAATCGGTCGGAGTTTTTCCTTCCTGCTTTGAGTTTGCGGTTAGCAACATCTTGTCATTTAAGAGTTGCTGATTGATTTATCAGTTCATTCGTAAGAAGTTACATTCGCTTCCCCTTTGTAATATTAAAATTATTCTTCAAACAAACCATAATCAAATTTTTCTGTTAGGGGGTCTGAATGGGATTGGGAAAAGGGGGGGGGGCTGATAGCTCTATTCAGATCAGTTTGTAAATCGTAGAATGATATTATTAATGGAATTATGCTTCATAAACTCTCGTGGATTTATGGGGCAAATCTGATTTTTTATTCAATCACTTTATACATATTTTTACAATTATTTATGGTGTTATTATTTTTATTAAAGACATTTCATTCTATCGCACTAAGGTTTGATTTACCCCTGGCAGGTAACATATTGTATGTCATAGTTTAACCCGATGTCTTATCTCTTACAATTCACCATATCGAGACTGAAATTGTCGGCTAGTCAGACGCCACTTGGGTAGTGAGGAATACATCTATCGTGAGGGGGAAGTCGGTGTGATATTCGGGGTAGCGTGGGAGAGAAGGGGTGGAGGGGGAGACGGGTTAGTGTGTGTATGTGATAGAGAAATGATGGAGAGAAAGAGACAGAGATGGACAGGGAGGAATGGAGAGAGGGAGAGAGAAAGGTATAGATAGAGGATGAAATGAAGAGAAAGGAAGAGTTAGAAAGGGTAGGAGCTAGAGGCAACAGATAATGAAATAATTCAAGACGGAATGTTCAGAGATGAAAATAACAACACAATTTCAAGGTTTAGATATATAACGAATTTATTTTTCTCCTCTATCGTTATAATATCTTATACCAAAGAGGTTTGTTAATATACGTTACATATTCTCTACTAACGCGAGCAGAAATGGCGACGCTGTGGGGGGGGGGTGTGGGGGGTGTGTGGGGGGGGGGTAACAAATACCCAGATGATAGTAGATCCACTATATTTGTACGGTATGCCACAAAGTGGCTGTCTTCTAAAATTGGAAACAAATCAATCGCCACCACAAACGACAAACGAAATTATGTGCAGTGGCGAAGCAAAAATTAGTTGTGTTTCTTCTCATCCAGTTTCATTTCCTAGAAAGCGCCCCCCCCCCACAACCCTTTTCCTTAACAAAAGGGCAAGAAGAGTACCTTAATATTGTTATGCCTTGGTTTGATTTTGTTTTTAATAGTATTTTACGCTGGAAAACCTCATCAAGATTTAGAGACATGTGCTTAGTTTTATTCTGCCCCAGGATTATGAACAAGAAGAAGAATTTAATCCATCCTGACATAATATATGGGCTTAAAAAGTTGTTTTATATTTTTTGAAGATTATGTTATTTATGTCAGTGGGTGGTGGGGGTGACTGGGAGGAGGTGGGGGGGGGGTTAGCGGGGTTTATTTAGTGCATCCTGGCGGGCGGGAAGCATTTTTGTGTTGAGACGATAAGACAAATTTCAGCGTGTTTGGCGCCTGCAATATTATCACGGGATAAGTTTTATTCGTCACGGGGCGGGGGTGGGGTGGGGGGGGAGCTATTTTGGGGGGATGGTGATTTGGGGTGGACGGGAAAAAACAGTCTTCATACTTTTGAACGCTTCTTCAGTAAGTGAATATAAATTATGTAATCTTCAAACCATAATGTTTTCAAGACAGCACTCAGTATTGTTATTTCAAATGGCTCAGTTTTTTTCTTCTTCTTTTTTCTTAAAAAAAAATTAAAATGTCCTCTTTATTAATTTATAAATTATATAGAATGTTTTGAAGCATTTCACCAGAGAACGGTAAATTAATTCACGCTTGAAACCTCAGGGGCGTAGGAAAGGGAAAAATATTCGTCTCTCACGGGAGTTTAAATATATATATATATATATATATTATTAAGAAGGTATTGTGTAATATTTATGCCTACTGTATAGTATTTTTTTTCTTATTAGTTTTTTGTTGGTTTGAGCAGGAGATACTCCAGTGACGATGGAATGGCCAAACGCGACGAAAGCCTGCCCCCAACACAACATGGCAAGGCCCGAACTAGAACCCTCAGGGAAAGCGGACAAGAAGTCGACCAAGAAACACTTGTAGCGCCGAGAGGTAGAGGCAGACATCATGAGGTTCGGCCATACCTGGAAGATGCTGGAGATACTCTTTTTGATGGTCTATTCACTTGAAAGGGTTACAGACACCAACGATTATCGACTGTTGCTCCTCGTGAACGAGTATATAAACCCAACAACAGCAACAAACAGCCGTGCTTTTCTGCTTTATTTGTCTCTTGATTTAATTTCTAGTTTTTCATGAAAGTCGCCTCAAAAATTTTGCTTTGCCCTGGACCTATAATTTAGCTACGCCGCTGTAACTACTTTGTCTAAAAAAAAAGAATATTTATCGATTCCACTCGGTGTTTTTTAAATCCTATAATATAGTTCTTAAATGGAAAAAGTTATGTTAATGCTAACACGATGCTTTGCATTTCAAAATGTAAGTCAGTGCCAAAGATCTTATTCCTGTCGTTCCAACATGAACGCAAAAGATGACACACGCCACTTTATTGACTCATGGGTCAGTGGTGTCAATCGATGTCCTATAGTTAGAGATTAAGGCAAAGGACAATTTGCCTGTTTGTAATGTATTGACTTATAGTCCCTTAATGGAAGTTTTACCTCCATACAGTTGTACCTCAATACAGTTGTACCTCCATACAGTTGTACCTCCATACAGTTGTACCTCAATACAGTTGTACCTCCATACAGTTGTACCTCCATACAGTTGTACCTCAATACAGTTGTACTTCCATACAGTTGTACCTCCATACAGTTGTACCTCCATTCAGTTGTAACTCAATACAGTTGTACCTCCACACAGTTGTACATACATACAGTTGTATCTCCATACAGTTGTACTCCATACAGTTGTACCTCAATACAGTTGTACTTCCATACAGTTGTACATACATACAGTTGTATCTCCATACAGTTGTACTCCATACAGTTGTACCTCAATACAGTTGTACTTCCACACAGTTGTACATACATACAGTTGTATCTCCATACAGTTGTATCTCCATACAGTTGTACCTCCATACAGTTGTACCTCCATACAGTTGTACCTCTATACAGTTGTACCTCAATACAGTTGTACCTCTATATAGTTGTACTTCCATACAGTTGTACCTCCATACAGTTGTACTTCCATACAGTTGTACCTCCATACAGTTGTACCTCCATACAGTTGTACCTCAATACAGTTGTACCTCCATACAGTTGTACCTCCATACATTTGTACTTCCATACAGTTGTACCTCCATACAGTTGTACCTCAATACAGGTGTACCTCTATACAGTTGTACCTCCATACAGTTGTACCTCAATCCAGTTGTACCTCCATACAGTTGTACGTCAATACAGTTGTACCTCAATACAGTTGTACATCAATACAGTTGTACTTCCATACAGTTGTACATCAATACAGTTGTACCTCCATACAGTTGCACCTCCATACAGCTGTACATCCATACAGTTGTACCTCTATACAGTTGTACCTCCATACAGTTGTACCTCAATACAGTTGTACTTCAATACAGTTGTACCTCAATACAGTTGTACCTCCATACAGTTGTACCTCCATACAGTTGTACCTCCATACAGTTGTACTTCCATACAGTTGTACCTCAATACAGTTGTACCTCCATACAGTTGTACCTCCATACAGTTGTACCTCCATACAGTTGTACTTCCATACAGTTGTACCTCCATACAGTTGTACCTCTATACAGTTGTACTTCCATACAGTTGTAACTCAATACAATTGTACTTCCATACAGTTGTACCTCAATACAGTTGTACCTCCATACAGTTGTACCTCCATACAGTTGTACCTCTATACAGTTGTACCTCCATACAGTTGTTCTGCCATACAGTTGTACTTCCATTCAGTTGTACCTCCATACAGTTGTACCTCCATACAGTAGTACCTCCATACAGTTGTACCTCCATACAGTTGTACCTCCATTCAGTTGTACCTCCATACAGTTGCATTTCACGTGTTTATTCAGTCGTTGTTTTTTTCCAGGATTTCGCGAACTTTTTTCCCCCCGTAATATAGTTGTGCTAATTTTCTATGTTAATGATTTTAAGAAATCAATAATATATTAGTGACAGCTTTTTAATGTTGAAGGGATTCCTTCACTCGTACAAAACACAGCATTTCTTATATAACCCCAATACATGGGCAGGTAAAATTATATTTGTCTAACAGGTTTCAGCCTAATCATTTTGTCCCCGTTATCAAACTTATCTTACCTTGTTGTTTAAACATTCTCACCACAACACACGCATTTTATAAAAAGATATTCATCAACAAATCTAAATTACCTTTCCTCATCTGTTCACTTTGCCTGTGTGGTCTGTTATTAAATATTAAATCGTTAATATTAAAGGTTGAAAATTATTTAATATGAATATAAAAAAATCAAAATAAAGACTGTCTTATTTTGAAAATAAAAATTACCAAAACTATAGTTAAAATGTGACACAATGTATGACACGAAGAAAGTATATGCATAATATATCAATGAAATATATATATATATATATATATATATATATATATATATATATATATATATATATATATATATATAAGTTTTTTTTAGCTTTTCAAATTTATATTAAAATCCTACTGAATAAATGCTTCCATAAACTCAACTCTCTCACACAAGAAGGGTTATAATAAATTATGTTTGAGAAACACTGTTGGAGCCCTTATTTAATTTATTGCCATGATGCTTTAAAAATAAAGTTTTAAATTTGCTACAAAGACCCTTTTCTTTTCTTTGTCAACCGCACTCAAGACTGTAACGTTGTACAGATGAACACTCTCGTAAATGCCACTTGACCTAACAGTAGCCGATCGGGCAGTTCCTGGGGGCGTGGTGGTGCGGGGATTGGGTGGGAAGGTGAGTCGAGGTGACGTAAACGTTGAACAGTTCACGACTCGAGAACTTCCGTCGTTAAAAAAAAATCTTGCGGTAATTCGAATCCTAGCCACACAACGAGGCCGTGTGCGAGGTCTGCCCTGCCGGGAGACCGGCATGATTAAATTGCTGGAAGATTAGAGAGTATCAAATTTTATCACATATTGCAACTTATTGATCCCCATTAAAAAAATATTTTAAAAACAACATAAAACAAAACAAAACAATATTTAAAAGGCTTTGAAAGATAGGAGATTATTTAAGGTATTTTTTTTGGCGAGATTGGAGCGACAAATTTAAGAAACGCCCCAAAGTGACGGGCGTCACAAGCTCTAGATTTACCTTCTTCGTGCTGGGAAAGGCGCGATTAAAGGATCAGATCAGTGGCGAGAATAACCTGAAAGAAGCCAACGTTGTCTGCCTTATAACACATCCTTCCCATCCCCCACCACCATACGATCTGCTCTTTCTGTATGTCATATCTTATAATCTCACAACTAAAGTAACACCTGATCAAAAAGACGAAATTTTGGGAGCCAATTTCTGTACTTTCTCTAATAGCCGGTTCACACGTACAAATTTTTATCAAAATTTGATAAAAAGAACTTTGTACGATAAGTAACTGTGATATGCATATATTTATATATCTTTAAGTTTGATACATGCACCTTAATGACTCTAAAATAATATTGACGTTGATCCTTCTTACTAACAAATTATGCATACACTGACACAAAAGAAACCCTAAAAATGATTTATTCTGGACCCGCCACTGAAAGTTCGGGGCGGGGGGGGGGAAGATAAGGGGCTGGGGTGTTTAGCCCCCCCCCCTCACAAGCTGTTCAATACACGATGGCTCAGGTTTCAGAAAGCACGGTTATTAGAGTGTTAACGGTTCCGACTAAATGGCCTTTATGAGTTTCGCACTCCAGCGCGAGGTTAGGTCGTTACGGAACATCAGCTGGGCCACACGCCCCGCGAACACAAAGAGATCGTGTACCTGGGAGAGTATTATTTCAAGCCGCGCAAAGAAGCTACCCAACACGAGTGGGCCCGTTCGTGTGCATGCATGACTTTATGCTGTTTGAGTTTGAGTATTCATTAAAGGTTGGGCACCAGCCACATTGTTACGCCTCGACAGTGAGAGGTCAAAAGAAAACTCTCGGTAAAAAAACTAGCAATCGAATACATGAAAGTTCCTGTATAGGGTCAGTGGCAATGTTCCAATCTAAGGTTTGTTGGTCCGTGTGCAAAGTAATAAAAGCTGCTCGTGTGCAAATTTTCACAGCATTCATTTTTTGTGTAATCTTTTACAAAATTTGCTGCGCGGTAATTCTAAACTGCTGCGCGACGTCGTTCAGATATCCCTGTGGCCATGGGCGTGCCACCAAGTGGATAGGAAGGGTTGGCAAACCAATCTTACTTAGAGTGACATCTCCAGAGTGTTCAAAAGATGTCTTTTTTTTTCTTCTACTTTTTTTCCCTAAAATAGTTTTAGTTTAATAGAAAAAAATATTAGGAAAATGTGCCCTGATCAAGGTTTTTCGCTTTCCACTCACGGCGAGGCGTTTTTTTACAAAATTATATTTTTTTTTAAAAAAAGTTCCATGTTATGAAGCGGGGTAGGTTAGCTAGAGAAGAAAATTGCAGACCGCCATCTGCGGACCTAAAGAACCAATCTTTAAAAAAATACTCCGTCAAAGGTGAGAAATATTATTTATTGATTTTTTCCCCCCATGAAGTTGTTAAATAGTTTTTTTTCTCAAGTATTACCATATATACTCGTTCTATAGCCCGTTCGTTCATAAGCCGACCCCGACCCCTCTCTTTGGCAGATAATAGTATAAAAAGTGTGTAACCCACTCGTAAGCCGACCAAAAAAATGTTAAATTGGTGACTATATATAGGTATTACCCATTCACTGTATAATACTTTTCTTTGTATTTCCTACTTGGTACTAACTATTTTCGTCTTTGTGCTCTTTGTTAGGCAAGAGTTACCGGGGTTTTTCTTTTCCTTTAATAAACAGTGGCGCAAGCGCGTACATTAAAATTCCTTGTTGACAACAAAATTTCTAAAACAATTTATTAAAACGTTCACAAAAATCAATAAAATGAATAAATAAGGTAAGTGCAGATGTTCAATACCCTATTATAGCTTCCGGTAGGGCAGTCGTATCTTGTAGAATGTAGTCAAGGACCTTGACGATCTACAACAGTGGTTCCCAAAGTGGTCCCTACGGATCCCAGGGGTCCGCGGAACCGTTCAGGGGGTCCGTGGAAAAATAAAATTGATTTGGGGGTCCCTGAACAACGTCAGGGGGTCCGCGGAAGGTTTAGTATAAAAATAATAAAATTATGTGTTTTTCTTTAAATTATTACAGAAATAAATATCAAGTATAATGACTACTGTTGTAGCGATTATTAGGTCCTGGGTAAAATAAAGTTGTTTGAAAAGAAAAAAATACGATATTTCCACAGCTGTAACCAAATCAAAATGATTGGTTAATTGAAAGGTATGTCAAGTTTGATGCGTGAGAAAGGCGGAGACCCTATATGCAGGTCATAAAAATACAATTTTTAACGGAAATGACGATGATAGCAGGAATGGGTAAATTTTGACTTGTTGGTAAGTCATATTTATCTCATATGACTTACCGACAGCTTTCCATTGATACCACATTTGATATGATTGGACGATTAAAAATACATGAATCTAGTCAGCAAAAAGACTTATTTAATTCAAAATTCGACCACGCACATTTTTAGAGTTAGCAAAATAATATTTAAAAATATTTTCTAATATATTATGATAATTTTTTTAATGTAATTAACATTGCTTTAGAAACCTAAAATGTTGAAGCATAGAAATCTCCACCTCACCCCCCCCCCACCCCACCTTTTTTTTCCTTCAAAGTTTAAGATGGCGCAGTGTGAGACAGACTACCGAAAATAGTTTTATAGTAATTTATACAGCAACGCAACTATGCTGCTACATATAAAGTCTAAAAGAGCCGTACATATAATCGACAATTTATCTTTATGTAATGCTGATACGAAGTGCATAAATAAATTTTCCCAATCTTAGGCTAAATGAAGTTAGTATTGTTAGTTGAAAGTTTTGACATAGTTGAATTTTGTGTTGTTATCAGATAGTTTACTTTTGAACGTAAGTAGATTTAATATTTGAATACATTTTATATCTTTTGAAAACAATATGCTTCAGATTTTCAATATAGTAATACCTTGAGGTTAATTTTTTTTAAAAAATAATGTATAACTCACAAAGGTATCGTACGTTTTTTGAAAAAAATTAAATAGAAGTGTATCCTTCCATCTCACGTCAAATAATTCTAAAGGGTTTTAATGCAGCATTCCATTGAAAAAAAGTTAAAAAATTAATAGTTAAGTAACCGTTTCAAATAAAACATTTATACAATACATTACAATTTTTCTTATATTTATGTGTCCTTTTTAACAGATGAGTGTTCCGAAGAAAAAATGTAGACAGTACAGTGTAGAATATTTGAAATATGGCTTTATTTCATTACCAGGAAATAGTATTTCACAAATGTGTCTTCTGTGAAATAAAACTTTGTCGAATGATTCTATGAAACCTCCCAAGCTTAAGGAACATTTAATGAAAATCCATAGTGATAAAAAAGATAAAGATTTAACGATTATTTGACGCAGTCCAAGAAACTTATTTGAAAACGCCATCATTCAACAACTCATAGGGGCAACATCTAAGTGAGATGACGATGGACTGCGTGCGTCTTATAATATTTCTTTATTGATTGCAAAGTCTGGAAAGCCACACACGATTAGTGAAGAGCTTATTTTACCAGCTGTAAGTGAGGTGATAAGCACTGTGTTGAACAAACCAGCTTTCGACATCTCAAAAAGAAATCAACTGAGCAATAATTCAGTCCAAAGAAGGTATAACGAAATGGCTCAGTGTGTTTAAAATTCTTTATGTGATTACTTAAAAACATCTGAATTTTCCCTACAGCTTGACGAGTCCACTTTACTAGGAAACGAGGCTTTACTTTTAGCTTATGTAAAATTTTCAAAAGAAGAACAATTTTGCCAAGAACAGATACAAAAGAGGGAACGTTATTTACTGAGTTAAAAAGATTTTTCGATGAAAAAGCTATACTCTTGATTAATATCATTTCTGTTGCTACTGACGGTGCTCTGGAAGATACCGAGGCTTTCTGGCATACCTAAAACAGGCGGTACCACATGTATGTTCAGTGCATTGTGTCATTCATCGACATCATTTTGTTTCAAAAATCTTAGTGAACGTTTGCATGGATCACTAGATTATGTCATTAGAGCAGTTAATAAAATCAAAAGGCATGCCTTCAATGAGATATTATTTGCTAAACTTTGTTTGGAAAATGATGAAGACTATATTGGTTTACTACTTCTCACAGAAGTACGAAGGTTAACTAAAAGTGTTCTCTTTTATTTAGTGCTGGAATTCCTGGAAAGCAAAGACAATGATTTGAGACAAATTTAATTAACTCAAAAAAATGACATAGCCTACATTAAAAAGTGTGATGACTATTTTAATTTTTTTTCTTAACGAAATTGAAACCCCTTACATTCGAGGAACAATTGTATGCAAATGACAATAGCAACATTTATTTTTTTTTAAATTGAAAAAAGTTCCCCCACGTCTTCAAATTCTTTTGCTCACTCAGCGCTGTTTGAGACTAGCGATGAAGCGCGCTTCGATAGCACTCTTTTTAGTAATGAAATCATAGAATGTAGAAACTCTTCATTATGTGAGAGAAGTTTTAGTTGACTTCCGGAAGGGGCGGTATCTTCTTTTGCTAGCGTTATCGCTTGATTGGCAAAGTGTTGTAGTTTTTACGGGTTTATTTGTCATTTTAAGTGTTATTTTGCAATACTTTAAAAAAAAATTAGTACTAAGCTACAGGTAAAAATAGTTATAAACTCAATACGGTCTTTTGAATATGTAAAATAACCATTCTTATCCTAAAAGATTAAGTCAGTATGACAATAGCAATGTTATATAAATCCATTTTCTTCATTTGTTTAACATTCATTACCAGTTGATGGCAATAAATGGGAAATCCTTACAGGACTGAGGCAGATGTTTAAAGAAAACCTTATACTTATTGGACTTTAAAGTTTATAATTATTTTATTATTGTTATATTTTATTTTCTGCTTCAGTTGCATATATATAATATATGTAATGGAATATTTCACAATATGATGGAATGTTTTTGATAAACTATCTTGTTTTCAGTGCAAGATTGCAAGTCTTACCGAGGGGAAGAAAAGTGCAATATACTTAAACACTTTTAAACAATAATAAAATGTCATATAAAAATTCCAGCAACAGTATAAAATTAAACAGGAGTATTTGGAGGAAGAATCTACCCTCATCTTCTAAACAGAAAAGGAATCCAAGGATTCCATTAGTTGAAAAGCTAAACAATCTCACACGGATGCCGACAAACCGTCAAATTCTTGGAAATTTCACTTTTCTGTTTAATAGCGAGAAACGGCGACTGGATCGAATTAAAATTATGATTACGGATATAGAATTGCTCTGGAGGGAAATTCTAGACTTTCCACTATTATCCAGTGCACTCATCAGAAAGAAACTCAATCGGCTGATTGATCTATATGACAAAAACAAAAAGAAACCTTCTGATAAATTCACTGCAACACTTTCTCATTTATTTGATGTCACCAATGTTAATGGAGAGTGGAAAAGCACAGAGGATAAAGAGCTCTACCAGAGGCAAGTTAAGAGTGGAGGAAAGATTGGTTATTCAATGGTCAAACAAGCCCCTTTGGAATTAATCCACCCAAGAAAATGAATCCGACTATCAAAAACTCAACCTCAAGCCAGCTCTTCTCAATCACAACCCACACAAACACAAAAAACTGTCTCAGAATCTTCAGATTCTGAAACCTCTGCTTCTTCAGCCGAGTTGCCAACCTCTTCTTCCACGTCATCTTCTCCTGAACGCAAACCAAAATACCAAAGAGCAAGCACTACAACCGCGGACAGAAAAACAACATTTCTACACATAAAGCACATGACGTTCTTGCAACCATTGCTGTACAGGGTCATAATGTGCTGGTTCCAAGTCAGTCTGGTGTCTGGAGACGAGTAATCTCTGAAGGACATAAAATGAAAATAAAAATTGCTCAAAAACTTCAAAGCAAAGATCCCTATTGTCTCCAGTTTGATGGTAAAAGATTGCAAGGAGAAGAGTATCAAGTAGTTCTGCTGAAAAATATGACAACCGAAATCAAACTCGGTATTCTTAAATGTGAAAGTGGTTCTGCCGCGGCCATTCACAAGGAGCTACATCAGCTAATTGATGAATACGATGCTTGGGAAAATATTGGCATGATAATCTGCGACACGACCGCAGTAAATACTGGTCGTTTGCATGGGATTGCAAAACTCATACAGGATGATGTCTTGAGCAAAGGCTTTCAGAAGCCACAATATATTGGCTGTCAGCACCATGTACTCGACCTCCTTCTGAAGCATGTCATGAATTTTCTTATTGAAGAGCCAACGAGCAAACCAGAACTCAACTATTCCTTCATTGACAAATTAACAGAAAACTATGTCTCTCTTCAAGCTGACTACCGCCTCGTTGCGACAGAGGATGTCAAAACAGGCGAGAACCCTGGATGGCGAGATGACTTTAAGTTCTTATATGAACTCTGCCAGGCTTATCGTCATTACAAAACAACTACACGTTGGCCTAGAGTCAGCTGGAAGAAACTCCCAAGTTTACACCAGGCCAGATGGAACTCACGTGCGATATATGCTGTTATCGCATTTTTTCTTATACCAGAGTGGCGCAGCATCCTTGCTCCAGCATGCGACTTCATCTGCTACGAATGGGGAAATGCTTGGTTCCATTCGCAACACTACAATAAAGCGTCCTTCAATGAACTGTTTACGTCACTCAGCAAGATGAACTGCATGAAGGCAATAAAGTGTTTAAAGACACATTGGTCAGTCGAGGAGTCATTAATTGAAATTCCCAGATCTAACCAAATTGCTGAAGGTGCTGTAAAACTGATGGAGGAACTTCATGCGAAATCGAGAAAAGTTGAATTTTTAAATCTGAATTTCATAGGAAAAAATATGTTTTAAAACATTCCTTGTACATTTTGTACTGCTCTGTATCTCATTTGTTAATAAAGGTTATTTAGTTATTAGTTAAACTCGTTTGACTATTGCTAAAAAAAACATGTCATTTTTTAAAAAAAAATCACTTTTTTTTTGTAAAGGTGGGGGAACTTTTTTATACAAAATCTAAAATGCAATTGATATTCTTAAATAACACATAAAGTTTCCTCGATTTCAAGTGGTTTCATTAAAAAAAAATTTTGTCATCACCCTAGCGGCCTACATGACAGATTTATTTGCCGAATTTAACGAAACTAATTTGAAACGACAAGGTGACCAATTAAATGCTATCAAAACTAAAAGCGTAATATCTGTGTTTATTGCTAAACTTTTTCTGTATAAACAAAACTTTGGGAGAGGAGAATGTTCTCAGATTCAAAATCTCTCGAAATTGAAAAATAGAGATGAAGACTTGTTTACCTACTGTCAACACTTAACGGCTCTTCATGCAGACCTGAACCAAAGATTTGAAGACATTCTTCACTTGGATATTCCCGACTGGGTGTTGAACCCTTTTGCTCGGGGACAAACTCAGATCCCAGACATAGATGAATCCATACTAATACAGGAGCAACTTATTGAATTATCCACAAATGAGGAACTTAAACCAATGTTTGAACAAGGATACTACACATTCTGGTTACAAAAAGAGATCTCAATTTTATGTTCTGCATTATGGGTTATTTTACAAAAGTCGTTGACTGCTTTCCCGTCTTCCTATTTGGTAGAACAAGGAATCAGTTCCGTTAGGAACCTCATAAAAAACAAACGAAGCCGGTTATACATTTAATTTGTGCTCGTGGAGATTTGCATTTACTACTCACAAACATTGAGCCGGACATTAATATACTCATAAAATTATTAAAATCTCAATAAGTTCATCCAAGTCATTAATTTTGTTGTAATTTAATTTTAAAGTTTAATTTAAATAAATAATTCTTCAACAAAATGTTGTTGTCAATTTAATTAGTAAATTTGTATACTATACATTTATGTAGCGTTTTCACTTGGGGGTCCATGGGCAAGTTTTGACTATAAAAGGGGTCCACGGGTAAAAAGAGTTTGGGAACCACTGATCTACAATAACAACACCGGCATTCAATGTAGATGGAGAAATCACATATGAGCCGCTCGTAAGCCCAGCCCCCAACCTTTTCCCCTAGATTTTTTTCCACAAAACAAAGTCGGCTTTAAAACGACTATATCAAAGGAATTTTTAAAAATATTTATTTTATTTTATTTTTAAAAAATTCTTTCTTTTTTTTTGATGGGGCTAACTTAATTTGAACTTTATTTTGGGTTATTACTTCCTGAACTTCATTAATGTATATATGATTTTTTGTTCTGTTTTTTATGTTATTTTTATTAATTAAAATGAAACAAACAAAAAATGGTTTTGAAATTCTTGCTTCATTGCTTTTAAAAAGCTTTCCAATAGTTCATCATCTTAAAACTATATAGAAAATAAATAGGGTATGTCTTGAGAGTCGTCGGCCATATCGACACGAAGACTTACTACAAATTAAATAAATTAAAAAAGCTTCAAGAGAAAGCTGCATTTTAAAATAGTTTGCTAAATAATAAACATTGAAGTGTAAACGCAACAATTGTGTACCACAACCAATAGAGGAACTTGAACTTGTTCTCACAGTCAGTGAAGTTCAGTCTTGTCGTAATGACGACTAATGCGCCCATCAAGCCAAGTTTACCATCAAACTGAACTACAGTCAACAAATTCCGCTTGCGCCTATTAGTGCGACTCTCTCCTGCCCTGCCCCCCCCCTACGTCGACACTAACCTTTAAAAAAACAAAAAGCAAAATAACGTGGGGGGAGGGGTTGTTTGTAATTGTAAGAGTGCGGCTGTTCTGTGCCGGGCGAATGTTCCTCGGTGTCTTCCCCGCAAGTGGAATGTCTTCACGCAGCGAGAAGTATATTATGTCTTAATGCGCGCACGTCGTGCGTGAGACACTTTGCTTCGGTCTTTTAAGAAAACCAAACAACGCAAATCCTTCCGACCGTGAGACGACGCAGAGCCCCCGAAAACAAAATTAGTTAGGTTTTTTTACGGCGATGAGCAGATTAGGGTGAGCCTCCCCATTTTTAGGCATGGATCCAATTATTTAACAACATGAAACCCTAACTCAGGCAACGAGATTTTAATGGCGAACCGAGTGCAACATGGGAACGCACCTAATTTCGATACCCCCGCGCTACAGCAGGGGGGCCCAAAACCCCATGCATGATCTCTTCTCTAATTGGCTTTTTACTCATAAACGTATAAACGGTTGCACTCCCCCTTCTACCCTGCCATAACTCGCGTCTCATTCTTTCTTTGAACAAATTTTTTTTTGGCCCCCATGCGACGGAAACTTGCACACAGCTATCTAACAAACATCGGAATTGGTAAATTAGAAACCACCAAGGGGAGCTAACGAGATAAAGATTGTGCTTACTTGATGTGGTGAAGGGGGAGAGAAGTGAGGTACATTTTAAGAAAAGGAGAAAAGGAGAGTGTGGGGATGGGGGGGGGAGAGGATGAATGTGGTTAGTGTGGTTGGGGGGGGGGCGGAAAAATGGGCATCATAAAGGGCGACTCCTCTCCTCCCCCTGAAAAACCCCCTGGGTAGCATTATGGTTACTATGGCAACATGATCATCTCCAGTTTTCGCTAACATTCCTTGTCGCGGACATGAACGGAGAGTAATGTTAACGACTGGGTACATAATGGTATTTACAACATGAGCAGTGGCAATCCCTTCACCCGAGGAACGTCGCTTGATATTTGTTTTATTGTTTCTTGTCTTGATCTTTTTCTTCACTAGACTAGGCGTTGCCAGTCGGTAAAATAGGAATCGTGATACCAAACATGTACAAGTGTAATATATTTCAGTTATTGGTGGACACATTTTGGAATTCCGGTCTTTGGTTAATTTAAAAATGATATGATGTTTTTAAAAAATATTTTTTTTGTACAAGGAAGAAAAAGTAACACACTTCAAGGAAATAAGCTATTACAATTTTTTTTTAAATTTCAACTATGACTTATAACAACAAGTTTTAATTATTTATAAGAATTAGTTATTTATTTATCCGGCCAAGTCACGTCTATTACACAGGGCAATAGGGGGTATATCCTATTGATTTGTGATGGCTACCCTCAGGATTGCTCTACCATAATCTCTAAACATTAATTCTTGACCTGTCCGCTTACGTTCCGCCTCAAAACTCGTCGTTGGCGGAGTGGTGACGCCATGATTTCCCCCTGTGGTTACTCGTCTCTATTTCTTTAATAAGCGTCAGTATTTCTTTGATAAATGACAAACGTGACCAATGCACATAGCGCTCCATTCGGGTTGCACTAAAGGTTATATTTGGAATATTTCAGTGTCGGACACTTTGGTATCATGATAAGATGCAAGATTGATGACCTGACGGAGTAAACTGTTGTTTTTTTTTGTTTTTTTTGCTGGCAACCTGTCATTTGTTGAACTGAGTGTAGTTGCTGAAATCAGGTGAGAGCCCACGTTTTAGGGGGAAAAAACACCAACAAAAACACATAACAAAGCAACAAAACAAAAACCACGGCCTACGACCCTCTTACGTATATTAAATGACACTCTTAAGTTGGAGAATAAAATTAGTGAATCACATCAATAAGGAACAAACAATAAAAATATATAACGTATCGTTTTAATTTCGGAATTTGACTCTTAAGAGCCCAACTGAAGGCATTAGCCTTGTCCTTTCAGACACTCGACTCCAGATTCATTGTCTTCCGCCACAACAGCACTATCAATTAACCTGCACGAACTTGACATGCGGGGTTACAAACGTTACAAAAATAACCGCAAATCAAAGCAGCAACCCGACATAGAGATTGAAAAAATGAGTTTCTGCGCGAGACTGACTTTAAGGGCACATACAATAAATGGATGTTATGGTATTCCCCGACCGAGCTTTGCGACTTGATGAAACAACGTATAAACATATATGCCTGCTCCATTGGTTTCATTGTGGTCATGTTTTTCATTTTCTTTTATTTTCTTTATGGCTACTGGTTCAAGGCTGCCGTCAGAAGACAGATTTCCCAACAGGATCTAAACGACAGGTGATACAAGAAAGAAAGCCGAAACTATCCGAACAAAAGGTCTATTGCACAACTTGTGTTAATTTCACTTGTGAAAACAGTTTGTCTTAATGGGATTTGTCATGTCACGGCGGATATATATATTCATATGAAATTACCTGGTCTTTAGGTGGGCAGATTTCATCAAGATCTTAATCATATATCAAGATTTTTATCATGACTTATCTTAACAGATAATATTTGTAACTTTTGGATTAACTTTAGTAATATAAGGGTTCTTGAAACTTCCATATATAAATATAAGTGGCGTCACTAGGGGTGGTGTCACCCAGTTCGGTAGTTCATGGTTCACGTCTGCCCTAGACCTCTTTCGACCTCTTTCGAGACTGCCCCAAATAACGGAAACATACAGAATCGTACATTTTGGTGTCATCATGTGGTGTCAGAACCACCAGAAAACCGCTAGTGACGCCTCTGTTCCATATTTATGCTGAATTATTTTTGTTTAAATAAATATTTAAAATAATAAATTATAAAATATTTTTTAATTTGTCTGAAAATAGCAAGATTACATAATGACCTTTTCCGGTCTGAGAAATGTAAGGTATGTAAAGTATACGGTATGTAAGGTATAAGGTATGTAAGGTATATAAGGTATAAGGTATGTAAAGTATGTAAGGTATACAGTATGTAAGTTATGTAAGGTATAAGGTATGTAAGGTATAAGGTATGTAAAGTATACGGTATGTAAGGTATGTAAGGTAAAAGGTATGTAAGGTATGTAAGATATAAGGTATGTAAGGTATAAGGTATGTAAGGTATATGGTTGTAAGATATGTAAGGTATAAGGTATGTAAGGTGTACGGTGCGTAAGGCATATGGTATCAATTCCACTCTCAGAACTTCTAGCAGATCAGCGAAGACGCCTTTACATCCAGCGGCGTGTATCTTTTCTAGGCTCTAAACACCAGATACTTAACCCGTCTATACTATTGGTCCTGCGGAAGATAGTAGTTAACAATAATCGTTCCAGTCCAGTCTAAGACGATACTTTGATGTAAAATAAAAATAGTAATGAAACTTTTTTAGTCCACATCCGATTTCAATAGACAATGGACAAATTTTAAATTATGATAAAGGAAATGAAAACACTTGACACATTTTACACGTAAACCTCTACTTGCTGTAGATGGTTGAACGATGTGTCGTTTGTAATTTTTGTCTACACAAATGGTCAATATACCCATATATGGGGTGCTCTTTTAATTAGGTGTGTGTCATAGGCGCGCAGGATACTAAGTTCCTCACACACATACTAGTAGACCATTCTCTTTCTCTCTTTCCATATCTCTCTCTCTCTCTCTCTCTCTCTCTCTCTCTCTCTCTCTCTCTCTCTCTCTCATCTCTCCCTAACACACATCCTAGTATGCTATTCATCTCACACACACAAAGCATACACAGTCACCCCCAACACTCAAGTACACATGTAAGGTCAATAAGTCCACGCCCCATGAACCCAGACCTTGTCACCGGGCGCCACGGGCACCCACGACGTGCACCCATCTGAACCCCAAAACACCGTCGTCGCGGCACTTGAAGGCACAGCAGGGCACCGTAATTTGTGCTGACAAATATTGAAGCGGGTCAAAGGAGGGGGTCCGGCTGGGAAGTTATGGGACGAGGGTGTATGACCAGACCCAACCCCCCCCCCACCCCCTTAACTGTTCGTGTATGTCCTGTTCTCTATCGCGGAGTCAGACTTAGCAGAATCACAAAGAAACCAAGAGTTTTAAGTTCTAAGAATAAAAGGACATAACAATTATCCCATCAAATGTAACACAAGACCTACCAAAACTGCCCAATGGTAACTGATCTAGTAAAGTACAAGGGAAACTGCGCGATGGTAACTGATCTAGTAAAGTACAAGGGAAACTGCCCGATGGTAACTGATCTAGTAAAGTACAAGGGAAACTGCGCGATGGTAACTGATCTAGTAAAGTACAAGGGAAACTGCCCGATGGTAACTGATCTAGTAAAGTACAAGGGAAACTGCCCGATGGTAACTGATCTAGTAAAGTACAAGGGAAACTGCCCGATGGTAACTGATCTAGTAAAGTACAATTAAGGGAAACTGCCCGATGGTAACTGATGTAGTAAAGTACAAGGGAAACTGCCCGATGGTAACTGATCTAGTAAAGTACAAGGGAAACTGTCTGATGGTAACTGATCTAGTAAAGTACAAGGGAAACTGCCCGATGGTAACTGATCTAGTAAAGTACAAGGGAAACTGCCCGATGGTAACTGATGTAGTAAAGTACAAGGGAAACTGCCCGATGGTAACTGATCTAGTAAAGTACAAGGAAAACTTCCCGATGGTAACTGATCCGGTAAAGTACAAGGAATGTCTGGGGATCCAAAAGTGCATAAAGGAGAAAGTGAAAGATAAAGTTCGTTCAGTCGGAGCGTAGAGTCTCAGTGGAAAAAATGGGCTTCAGACAAATTATGACACACAGGCCTTGTCATTCACGTCACGTCGGAAATCTATTAATGTAGGCATCCGGGGTATTTTTGGACCAATTAAAAAAAAAGATATGAATCAAATATCCTAGTACATGTATTATGTGAGGTCTTATCGCAATATATATTTGTTGATTTATTTTTTATTTTAATTTTAGGAAGCTCACTGGTCTGACCAAGAGAAAAACTTATCTTTACAATTTTTTTATACTAAAAAAATCTTCTTCTTCTTCTTCGTTCTCAATTTGAGTATTGCGTGCCGACGAGTTTTGCGCCAATTGGCCCGTGGTCTCCGACTTCAGCCTGCTGTTTTTTCTGGATGTGCTTCCATAGCCTTTGGTCAGCCAAGACCATCTGCAAGGCAGCAGTTGATTTTGGCAAGTGATGCAGCGTTCACATGCCACGGCTATAAGGGTTCCACGCATTACCCAGCCGCCTTTTATTTTCCCTAACTATGCGTTAGGTACCCACTCGAAGCTGGGTGGACTCGGGGACGCCCTAGGCCCCGGGAACAAATCCATGGCTTCCCATGGATTCGAACCCATGACCATCGGTACGCCAGTCGAGCGCGCTACCACTCGACCACCGTATCCCCTTAAAAAAATCTTGAAAACGGTATATTTAGTTCCATATTTATACTGAAAAACATTATTTTAGAAAAACCTAGTCTAATAATAGTGACATTATTATGCCATTAGATTGGCATATTCCGTTCTGAGAAATGACAAACCGTGACCCAATGCCCACTTTGAAAGTTCATTTCACCAAACTTAGTTCTGAGTACAAATTGTAATGGGTGGGGAGGGGAGAGTAGTAAGGTACCTTGAGATTTGATAGTCCAGGAATTACATTTAAAATAATAGAATAAATTTGGGGGTTGGGGGCGGCTGAGATCAAACAGTATATAGAGAAAGGAGAAAACTGAGATTATGGGCGATAGAAAGACGGCTTATGGGAATAAGTTCAAGAAGTTATAACAACACGGGTATATGCTATTATACAGTCACAAATCCATTTATTTCTCTATTTGTTAAGCATTTTTATCTTTAAAAACATTTTCCTATCCTGGTTATCGGTTTGTATATGCCCTAATCAGATATTATCTTATCTTATGTTATTTTATCTTATATCATATATTACTTAAAATTGCGTCCTTGGTGTATCCATGATCGTTTATTCTAGTTTTGTGTCTTTAATTAGAGTTTTTAATTTTGATAGTGTGTTGGTTTTCCTTGTTTGTTCTGGCAACCCTTCCAAGGGGTGTTATATTTTATTGACACATTATAAGCAACATGCAGTGGCGTATAATAATTAATGAATCAGGGTTCGGGTGGACCAGGGCAGCAATTTTTTAAAAAACTATATCAGGGTCAGTCTGGTGAGTATTTTTTAATTTATTTTTTATGAAAGAGTTGAGACAAAAAAGATGTGACAGACCACAATATCACTAAAAGTGGATGCGCCTTTGGCTCCAAATATATATGACCAAAATCTGTTTTGCGGCCGCTGAAATCCCAGAATATGATTTTTTTTAAATTTCACCAAGGCGGTGCAACCATAAACAGAGATAGAAATGACATCTTTAAAAACTCGCGTTTTCTTTTAAGGACATCAGCTTATAATAAATGTGTTGGGTTTGGGAGGGGTTATGAATTTGTACTTTTAAGGAAGTAGAGTTTGTGTTTATTTTATTTACTTTTAAAAAATATTTAAGTTGTATTTCTATTTCCCCTGCCAAAAAAACATGAAATATGTTCGTGCATCTAACACACATACAATTGGGTAAAATATGAAATAAAGAATAAATAAAAGGCCATCCACCACCGATCATTTAGACCCGTCATTCTCTTGGCTTGTGACAGAATTACCCGTGCTCACTGGCTCCTTATTGCGCGAGAGGGCGAAGACCGACCACGCATTTCGCGTCCAAACAGCCGTGAGCAGATAACAAGGCGATGTCCCCCCTGCGCAAGAAAACAGCCGCGTCCTTACGGCTGATCAATCAACGATCACTCTCCGAGACACTGGGCATATCAAGAAATAATTGAATGAAGATCCTCGGGGGCAGAACTGGAAAAGGAGAGGCAGCGGCGGCGGTGTGTGGGGGTGGGGTAAGGGGTCCTCAACAAAAAATTTTCTTTTAAAAATTGTTTTTTAAGATGAAGACGAGGGTTGGGTGGTTGTAAGCGCGGTCCGGGGCGATTTGATCTAGCAGTGTTATGGGTTGGAAAGCGGAGAGGGGGGGATTACACGAAAAGTTCCTGTGACAATTTGGCTGGCAAACGGGGAGGAGGACCCCCCCCTCCCAAGCCCCCCCCCCGCTCCAACCTCTACACTACAGTGATCCATCACGGAGGGAAGTGCGGAAATGGAAGCCAGCGCCGCCAGCAAAGGGTTATCGGCCGCTGCTCTCGGTAGAGCCCCCTTTTTTTGAGATGGAGCCGCTGCCCGCTTATCCCCCCGTCGCATCTGAGGCGGGAAAATATTGACTTTTAACTTGTCACTTGGAACCGGAAATGAGACAGAAACCATGTTTTGAGCGCTCGCGCCGATAGTGTCACGAGGCTGCCCGCGGGATGAATGGGCGAAGGAGCGGTCTGAATTATGATAAGGTTATGGACGGCAAGTTTGAAGATGAAGAGGTCTTTTACAACGCAGATGATTGGTATTGCCTGAAATATGAAGGCGCTCCTTTTTTTTCTCCTTCTCGTTATTTCTTCTCCGGATAGATGATTGGTATTGACTGATGGGATCGCGGCTACGAGGTGGAGAAGAGGGCCAGGGCCGCGTCTCTTCTCGGCCTGTTCTTCCCCGTGAAGATACAAGGGTTGAGGTCGGATAACTTTCAAGTCCTTTAAAATGGGCAGTTGGGATGGGGAGGGGGGAGGCGTGGGCACTTTAAGAAGGAGATTCGTCTTGTCCAATCTTATTTTATCTCCATACGCTGTCAGTGCAAATATTCGTTATTTTTCAAGAATTTTTATGATCATATATGAAGATAAAATTGCTTCCTTCTGCATATTTTTTAATGGATTGCTAAAGAATAAGACTTCCTAGAAAAAACTTTAAAAATATATTGTTTTATAATGGAGCCGTATTTATTTGTATTTCTTAATTTAAGGTTTAATTTGAAAATGCAGGTTATTTTGTAAAATTTCCAAGACTACATTAATACATTTCACGAAGAGAATGTTAATTTCGTTACCACTTCCACGGGTGTTCCTTTAATACCCCCACCCATTCTCCCCTCTCCCACCATGTGGACTCTTATCGTAAAGCAATCATTTCACTTTAATGGTAAATGACGACAGTTAGCATAACTATTTCTACAGTCCACATATCACTTCAAGTTTTTTTAATTGGTCCCTCCTCCTAAGAAGACACTATGTGTCAAACAACAAACAAAAACTTTCGGGCAAAATATACAAATCTTCTCTTTTCCCTTTCCCCTCTCTCTCTCCATCTCTCTCTCTCTCTCTCTCTCTCTCTCTCTCTCTCTCTCTCTCTCCTCTCTCTCTCTCTCTCTCTCTCTCTCTCTCTCTCCCTCTCTCTCTCACTATAGATAAAAAGAAAAAAATATCCAATATTTCGGTTTTAGTTTTGAAGCCATAAATTTTTACGTTGTTGTCTAACAATATCTTTTAAAAGTATGATTATTTATAAGGAGTAATATGTTGATTCTTGCACGTCGATGGGATGGACATTGCAGGCGCCTCGGTCGTGCTTGAGTTTAATCATGAGCAGATCGTGGTGTGATATGTTTTCATTGAACTGGACTGACCACCATGCAGCGGGGCGCTAAGGGCAGGCAAGCCTCAAATATAGAAGAACATCGCGTGTTATTATCTCAAAGACGTTGATAGCGGAAGTCAGGGATTCTCAATCACAGCAACCAAAGAGAGAAAGGGGGACCTGGTCAAGAGGTAGAGAAAGTGAGAGAGGGATGGAAGGAGGAGAAGTAATTTTATTAAAAAATAGAGGGGCGTAAGGAAACTGAAGTACTTTGGGAGAAAAAATGAGGGATTTAACCGCAGAAACAAATAGACAGAGAAAATAAATACATAAAGGTAAAAAAGGATTTTTAAAAACCACGTTTTTATAAGTGGACTAAAAAGAAGAAAATAAGTTAAAACTTATACGTTCAAGTACTGTGATTTAATATGACTAAAAACGTTGGGCGGGTGTTTGGTATAAAAATTAAAGATATATAATTTAGAAGGCAAAAGAGGGATCTATAAGTGAGAGAATGAGTGAACTGCATATGTAAAACATCATAAGCGCCTGCATCACGTTTTTAGTAATATTAAATCAACAGTACTTGAACGTATAAGTTTTAACTTATTTTCTTCTTTTTAGTCCACTTATAAAAAAGTGTTTGTTTTTTAAAATCCTTTTTTATCTTTATTTATTTTAATCTAAAAAAAATCTAAAAAGTCCACTAATAAAAACGTGGTTTTTAAAAATATTTTTTACCTCTATTTATTTCACCAAACACCTCATCAGCACCATCCCAACGTTAATACCACGGCAATTAGGTCACGGGGTGAACACGGCACGTGAAATCTAACAACGGCAGTCGGATACAGATGCTTATATAGAGATAAACTAAAAAATGCATTAATTTAATTACGGTACATTCGATCGATCTGAAATTTTGATACAATGTATTGTCATTCAAGATCTATCTGTGGTAAAAATTTAAGCTCTCTAGGACATCACAAATGGTTTAATTTTACGTTGGAAAATTCGAAAATTTGCAAACAGACAGACAGACAGACACGAAAGCAATTTAATAAAAACGTGGCAATAATAATTGAGGAGCTAAGAGAGAGAGAGAGAGAGAGAGAGAGAGAGAGAGAGAGAGAGAGAGAGAGAGATGAGAGAGAGAGAGAGAGAGAGAGAGAGAATAAGATAACATAGAGACGAAGAGATAAAAAATAGAGAGGGAGAGTGAGCGAGAACGAGAGAAACAGAGACATGCGAGGCAAAGAAGGGAAGTTTCGAATATAAGCTACACAAACAATCTGTGTGAATTAAACATACAAATATAAAGCTTTTTTTAATTTTTAAGTGACAAATTTTTAAGTGTACACGTTTCGGCTAATTCATTCATGAGTACAAATAAAATAATTTTTTTATGCATATTAGTGTTTAAATTAACTTAATAAATTAACTATAAATTTCCATATAAAAACTAATTAAGTAGAGAAAAGAAGGGAAAAAAAAGGTTCAAATACAGAATTAAATCTACTTGACGTCAACACCACAGCGTTGGAGTCATGTAATAAAATCTGAAAATTGGGCCTGGAATGGGTTGCTTTGGCAAACCAGAAAAACCATAACAGTTTCGTAATTCAAAACTCTAATAAAAATGCAAGACTAAACATAGACTATCGATCAGCGTAGGACGCAATAATCTCCGGCGTATAGAAGGAGAGTCTTGAGGCAGCGCGCTCGACTGGCGTTCCGATGGTCACGGGTTCGAATCCATGTGAAGGCAAGGATTTGTTCCCGGGGCTTAGGGCGTCCCTGAGTCACCCGGCTCCGAATGTGTACCTAACACTATTTAGGCGGCTAGGTAATTCGTGGAACCCTCATAGCCGTGGCCTGTGAACGCTGCATCACTTGCCAACAGATCATCTGTCATGGTCTGTGAACGCAATTATCTTCTGCATAGAAGGAGCGTCTGTATAGATAAGATAAAGAAGAAGATAAGAAGATTATATAAGATAAGATAAGATTTATATAAACTTGTAGAAGACAAACCACCGTTTTTTCCACATCACATCCAGGGATAAAATATGATTCCAACGATTTTACACGCACATACGGGACACGGTATATCGATAACAAGATTGCAATGTTCCTCAGAAATGGAAGAAGCAAAACTTGAGATGTTAAAGACGGTAGTTAACAAACTCTCTGCTGGAAATGTTTTATCACTATAAAAGATATCAAAGAGGAGCCTTAAGGAATGACAAGAAACTATGAAATATAAGCAAGAGAGTTACAGATATCAGATACAGATGGAAAGAGATTCGACGTAGATTGGGGGAGGGAGGCACGCAGGCAAAAGTTAAAGAGCGAGAGAAAGAGACAGCGCGACGACGATGCGTCCGGAGACAAGGAAGGCAGTAATCGCGGGCTTCGACCAAATGAATTTCACGATAATCATCGCAAATTATCACTGCCGAGGCCGAGGGCGAGAGGCGGCAATACCCGACACGGGGCTGCCCGTCTAAAGCGCGTGCGGACACGCCCCCCCCCCACCACCGTGTCACGTGGTCTGAATATTTATAGCTTAATTAATTAGCGAGCCTTGCATGAGGATAGGGGGTGGGCGTATTGCTCGTCTCGTTTATTTTAATTTTTTTAATTTTTATATATTATAAAACCCGCTCATCTCCCCCGTTAGAGCAAATGAACCACGGAGTAAATCATAGCTCACGCCCCCCCCTCCCCTTTCTCCCGCTTTCCCCCCCCCCAACTCCACACGGCCTGCAGTTTTCAGAAAGTTGACCCGGCGATTATCGCCAACGGTGACCTTTGGTGGAATTCTTTACATATCATTTTTATGCCCACACGCGCTCCTTTTAACAAG
Source organism: Ampullaceana balthica (assembly GCA_944989445.1). NCBI lineage: Eukaryota > Metazoa > Mollusca > Gastropoda > Lymnaeidae > Ampullaceana > Ampullaceana balthica. The sequence goes on from CALYLW010000406.1 coordinate 153,603, forward strand.
TCAGAGAGAAATCTGAGAGAGTGAGAGAGCGAGAGAGAGAGTGAAAGAGGGAAATAGAGAGGTTTGTATATAGAGAATGAGAAAGAGACAGAAATACAGTATGAGAAAAAAAAGAGAGAATGAGATAGAATTGTGATAAGAAAACAGAGAAAGAGCAAATTTTACAATAAAATTTGTAACAGTATCCTTAAAAAATGTAAATACAAAATCAAAATGTGCACGTGTATATGTGTTTGTCTTGTGTGTGCGTGCATGTGTGCGTTTGCGTGTGTGTGAGATAGAGAGTGAGTGAGAGAGAGAGAGTCCTTTATACTTTATGGTATATAAGGGAGGCTAATACCCATATTACAATGGGTAAATTAAACAACCGTATTTCACAAGAAGACAAAATCTCACGTATAAAATGGAATACTTTATATTTTATATCATATATAATATAAAAGCCCAAGTCACTCATTGGATGTGGAACGCTCATGATGTAGAACAGTCTATAGCAGTTTTAAAAAATCGTGTGGTGATTAGCGCTGTAAAAATATTTAATATGACGTCATTGGTTGATCTTATATTTAACACAAGGTGTGCATCAAAAGGTGTGCAAATTAATTACAAATTAAAGACGCGCTGTAAAAAATATATTATATGACGTCATTGCTTTAGCTTATATCTTAATTTTGGAAAAAGGGAACGATGTAAAAATAGGATTTGATGTTTTATAATTATAAAATACTTTGTGTACATTTCAGGAAGTTTAATATTTCGTATTTATCAAACAAGGATAAGTTACTTGGGGTTTTGACAAAAAAGTGGCGTACTTTATGGACGGCCCCTATAAAAATACTTTGTGAACATTTCAGCAAGTTTAATTTTTGCTTATGAATAAGGTGGGCGCTGTAGGTGCCCTAAAAGAAGTGGGCGCCGAAGGCGCCACGGCGCCCCGGAACAATCTAGTTACATATATAAGAAGAAAGTTTCTTTCTCTAAAAGCAGAAGATGTTCTTAGATACTTGAATGATTACATGGTATACGTAAACTAAGCCGCAACAAAGGGAACAAATACATATGTGTCAGCAGACAAATAATGGCGCAAAAACGGATGAGAGTGCGTTAAATTACAGCCGTCACCAGAGAAGTCGAATATGTGTGAAGGAGAGGAAATTATAAAGTCAAAGTTAAGATTTTACATCACATTGAATGGGGAAAGTCGCTGCGAATGTATGTCAGTAATTCTCGAAATAATGATTCTCTAGCTTGAAAATGCAAACACAACATTATTTGAAATCAACACTCAGACAAACATTCTATGGGTATACTGACAAATTTCTTGTTCCATTCAAAAGAAGAAAAAAAACATAAAAATGTTCATTCCTCCTGTCTGGCGTTCGGGCGGGGAATGAGTTGCCGGAACAAGTCAGGAAAGGCAACATACAATCAATATTCAAGACTCTTATAAATTTGCAAGACCATACATAACAAACGAATAAGCACAGATCGCAATGTACTTCTGTATAAAAGGAATGTCTGTAATGTATAAGTTATACGATAAGAAGATAATGCTCTACGATCCATCTCTTTTGAGTTACGTAACAATTGACAAGCCTGCAAGCGAGGTAAATCAAACTTTAAAAAGAAAAAAAAACTCATTTAAATTAGTTTCTTTATAGATATTAGATGTGTGGGTTTTTTTTTAAAGCTTAGCTGCCTCAACTAAAGGTGTTTAGTGGATTGAACGTGAAAATATAACAATGCTGTTGGATTCAGAAAATTTTAACAGATCTACACACGCACACAATGTTGCTGGGGGTAAAATTTCTGTGACTATGTGCCCAACAGCAGCTTCCTTCGGGTAAGGAATCGAAAATTTTATACGGTACGCATAGAAGATTTCCATTAGCAGATGCAAGAGGACATTAACAATTCTAACGACTAAAAGATGCATCTTAAATGGTAGACGTCAATGACTGAGCTGACACAGTCAACATGACCGTGTTTAACGAATTAAACATCTTAATCTGGCACGCCGCTAATGAGTAATGGTTGTCGACCCGTTGCTCTATGAAGACAGGAAGTCACTCACAATGAGTTCAACGAAGTTAAAGAATCAGATAAGACAGTTCAAGTCAGGTTATTGGAAATCAAACTCCCCAGCCGTTCCCACCACACAAACACATTTTCTTTCTATTCGCTTGTTCACCGAACTCCCCCACCCCTCTTGCCCGCCGCCCGCCCCCCCCCCGCCCTGGGATGCGACATCGTCCACACCTTCTTAAGATGATTAGTCACGAGGACAATTTTCAGCTGATGTCCAGTAAAACGATCTGCGCATCTTAAGGGTTTCAGCCTAATTAGCAAGAAGAAGATAAATTTTAAACCAATCTTCTATTATTTATGAAGGGCATAATTTTTTTTTAATTTAAAAATGTAAAAACCTATTTTATCTCCTCAAACATTTCCAGAAGTCTGAGACAGTTTAATCAATTATTTCTGTAAATAATACGAATTTGAAGCCGTTGACTTATTTTTGCTATTTATTAATTTTTATTTTCAAATAGGTAGTTGACGTTAAAGTTTCAATGTGTTCTAGTATAACATTAAATGAATCGTTTTAAACATCTTCTTGTCTTGTCTTATCTATACATACGCTCATTCTATACAGAAGATTATTGCGTCCTACGTTCTTTGTAAGAACGTATTGGGCAGTGAAGCAGCGTTCACAGGCCATGGCTATGAAGGAACGCCATGGCTATGAAGGTCCTTTGGTACTTCAGCCGAGCCCACAATTCAACGATCTTAGTGTGTGTGTGTGTGTGTGTGTGTGTGTGTGTGTGTGTGTGTGTGTGTGTGTGTGTGTGTGTGTGTGAGAGAGAAAGAGAGAGAGAAATAATAATAATAAAATAATAAGTACGTTGTAGAAAGTAAATAATTTGCTTTTTATCCCCACATTTTTGCCCCCCCCCCTTTTTTTGTACGCCTTCAATTTTGTGATTAATTTTTGTAGTCTTCACATGTTCTAAAAATAGATTAATTCAATCTTTGAGAAACACCCCCTTAAGACACCCTTGCACACCAAACACGAGTTCCAAGGAAACAAAACAATAACAAAATTCGGAAAAAATACTAGGATCATAAATTGTTTGCGTATATCCTGCTTAAACATCTGAAATAAGACAAGAGATTAAGACAGCGTCAAAGATGAGTCTCCAAAAAAAAATTAAAAAAAAATTAAAAAAAATAAAAATAAAAAAAAACCTCAGGAGAACGGAAAAAAAATTAGAGGTACAATTGAAAATTAAAAACAATACGATTAACCATTAAGAATACATTGCAAATTGTCCAATTTGCTATGACATGATTTGATTTTATTTTTTAAATTTTTTTGCCAGTCTTCAAAAATCTGTTTCATATGCTCAATATTTTTATTCCTCAAAATCTTACCTTGAATCTTTATTTGCCGTCCAACTTTAGTAAAGTTCTTTAATATTGTTTACATTTAACAAATTATTTGCCAACCATTTCTTTCTAAAGTCAAACAATGACATAAACAATACAACCAAACTAAACAATTTCCTCGGCCAGACTCGCAGAGAATCGTTTACAACTACCGCGCCCCCTAATGGACTTAACTATCGGTTAGGGAGACAATAAAAATGTCTGATTTCAGTCTGAGATGCCAAGAACAAGTCATTAGCTAAGTAATTCCGCATTTTCTTCTTCTCCTTTCTCTCTCTTTTTTCCCCTCTCCTCTATCTTCTCCACCTCCGATCCTTTCCATTCAGCCTCGAGGGGCGGGCGGATAATTACAAGGGTTGGTAGCGGCGCGGTGTACAATTTATGATAGCCATTACTGATTAGTTTAATTATACTCTTTAAAAAATTTATTTTAAAATTTACTAAGTTCAAGAGTGTGTCGTTGGGTTATCTGCTGTCCCGTGTGTTGGGCTTTTCTCAGGAAGACGGGATACGTGTGTTTTACCGGGATTTCCCGGGAATCTTGATTTCGAATATAATTGAAATGAATTCAGCCATAAACTTGTGGTTTTTTAAAACCTGGTCAGTTTTCATAGTTTTAAAATTATTTTTAAAAGATATTATCCTAATTTTTTTTAAATCAAAGCAAACAATTTCAAGATTTTTTCTCCATAATAGAATAAAACAAATTTATTTCAGAGTTCATAATATAATTTTGATAAAAGAGTAAAAACGATGCACTCTATCAAATTTAAAAATAGTTCATGAATTCAAGTTACGATAACATAAGTTCCCTATGAATTTCCGCAACAGAGCGTTATAATGTATCATTTCGACGCTATTAAAAATACCTAGTTTTTAAACACTTTTACGTTTTAATATCGGTCTTAAAGTTATGCTGTAAATAATTGCAATTCATTACATTATATATTAGAAATTCATAGAAAACTTTAGTTGAATTTCTTCTTTTCTTATTAGTAATCGTTTATTTACCGGAACGTATCCAGGTCATTGTTAATATTTAACATATTTCCACGTACTCGAATGTTCAGAATCTTTGCCTCTATATATGTAAATTTTAGTCGCGACTTGATAGCTCTCGAGATGCTTTGCGCTTAAGCTCTTGAGTTTTTTAATTCATGGTCAGCAACTACCTCAGTGGTTCATAGCCTTATTGTAGGTTTTGAATCCCCACCAGTTGTATATGCATGTGCAATCACCGAACCCTTCATAATAGGGGCGTGTCATCACGAATCAGAAGAGTCGGGTGTGTGTCTTGACCTCCGCCGAATCCCCCGAGACTGACTCACCGAACCTCAGGAGTTCGATCGAACACAGTTTAAGAACCACTACATCGTGCAGTTCTTAGAGACCGTTATGTGTAGCAATTTGCGTTCGTGCGATTTCAAAGTTTATGGGATTGTCGTTGGGAAATTTGAAATATAATCAATATGGAAAAAAAGATTCCAAGACCTTTGACTGATGTGTAAAGTTTGTGTTAGTTAAACTTTAAGCTTTTAAAAATTCAGTCATTCGAAATAAATTATAATAGCTATAATTACTCCAGATAAAACTCCTGACATCAGAGATAAACTGTTAATAAAAAAGAAGAATAATATTATAAATTTTTAAAATTAATTTTAAATTGTGCAATGTAAAAGTTGGAATGTTAAGACTAAATATAGTTCAGGGCGGGAAAAAATTGTGATGGTGTTACTTTTAAATTTATTTATAAAAAAAAACATGCATAAATTTGAGGCATATTTTGTGACCAGTTATTTCACATGAGGAAGCTTTTTCTTTTCTGACGTTCATTGTTAGCACGTTGTTGCTGACCGACATCTTTTGGCACCTTTGTGTAGGTATATAGCATTAATACGTATTTCAATTACTTAAAACCTCTCACAGAGGTTGCGTATGGGATCGTTAACCATGCGGTCTTTGCTACAGAAGGCGCCATCTTCTTCAACCATTATATGCGAATAAAGGGATTCACGCTTGAGGTATCGACGAGTTGTAACAAACGATGATGATGATAATGATCTAAAGTTAAGATCTCAAAGAAAATTTATTATCTTTGTTATTTTCTTTCTTTTTTATTTTCATTTTATTTATTTTTAAGTTTTTGACACGTGCCATATTTGAAGATATTTCCATGTTTTGTTATTTAAGCCACTTTATTAAGATGTATGTATACGCCGACGAATCTTTAAACAAACAAAAAAGAAAGAAAACGTCTTTTGTTAATATCGTGTGATTATAAATAACAACTATGCATTAATTGTATAAACCAGAAACAAACTCTCGAAGCAGCAATGCGTCTTCCTCAGTAACTTTGGTGAACGATGCTTTCATTCTCGTGACGCCCACGATAAGAGTCCAAATTTGTTCCAACTAATTTTGTTGTGTCTTATTCCCACAATATTATATATTCTTTGTTACTTACATACTTTTTCCTCGTATTATTATTATTTATGCAGACGTGCATACGTAAACAAAAAGGTTTTTTCCCCCTTATTTCTTGCATTATAGCAGAAGGAATTTGCTTTATTGCGTCACAAAATTTGGGAGCCATTGAAATACCGCGACTTAACCGATTTCGCGAAATAATGAATCGTGACTTAACGGGATCTATACTTACGTTATAATAATATGAATTAATCGAAATTAATCGATTAAACTTTTTCCCGATTAGTCGAACACAATTTTTTTAATCAGTACTAGGCCTAATATTTTCTTATTTGTTATCATTCAATTGAAATAAAATACGTTTAAAAATAAATCAGGTTGTTGATAAAATTCACGAGCGGGAGAGCTTTCTTAAAAGGGTTTCCGTGAGAGACGAGTGTGGTAGGGGTGGTAAATCATGAGCAAAATTATGCTGACATGCTGGGTTGTGGATCCTAATCTTTTCACGTTTGTTTTTGTTTTTAAGAGGATATAAAAAATATGCATTCTTTGATTATATAACTTTCAACATTCTAAAAGTCATAGACTTCCATTAGAAATAGCACGTTTCATAATTTAGATGCCGCAGCTCACACTTTTGAAGCTGAACTGGGCTACACGAATGGCTAAGGAGTAACTGCATTACATGACCGAATGTTCAGATGAGCACGCCAAAAGAAAACCAGAGAAAATTTTTAAGTAACCCCATCGTATTATTGCATATGCCCCACACCCCCTCCATAATTCAATGGGAAGGAGGAACGAACTTAAAATATATATTCATTGCAAATAAGAACAAATTTACTACTAACAAAAATAAATAATTTGTTAATAATTTTTATAGACATTCCGCCCAAGTTTACTCCTTAATTTAAACAATCGTCGAAAATTTAAGATCCCCCTTTCGCCCCCCATGACCTACACACGCCCCCTCTTGTGCCCCTCCCACCCATCAGTCACACCCTCCGTACAGTGGCTATCTGTTACAGTGGAAAGAAAGCCGAGCTGCGCGTTATTTGAGGCACATAAATAGCATGAGGACAAGTCCCTCCACACACACACGATAAAACAGCTCTTAAAGCTCTGTAGGCGAAGGGGGCGTACACGGGTAGCGCCTCGCTGTCTGGTGGGGTGGGCCCCACGTCTGCCGGGCTCAGGCCGACCCTAAACGTGGCGGTGGCTGATAGATGGACGAGGTGGGCGCTCGTAATTAGCCCTTAATTGGAATCGTATTAGTTATGGCGGCCGTGAAGAACTTTCAGGGGCGTCAACATTTTTAAAAAAAATATAACATAAACATATATAAGCTGGTTTGCGTTTTCAATACAAGAGGTCATTTATTTATACTGATGAAGGCATTAGCCGAAGCATTAACACGAGTATTAGTTTATTAATAACGCTTTAATGTATTTTTGATCACACAATTCGTTTGTATTTTAAGCGTTTATGTGTATGTTTTTTTTTGTGTTGGGGTGGGGGTAGAGCCTTCATTACACCATTTTGGGCCCCCGGGCAAAGAAAGAATGTGCCCCCAGGAGTAATAAAAAAATATATACATAAAATATAGATAAATAAACATATTCCCATGGGCCCCTATGCTCGTGGGCCCCCGGCAAATGCCCAAACGGCCTATGCGTTAAGACGGCCCTGGGTGGGGGAGGGGTTGAGTAGTTGGACAGGCGATTAAAAGATTAATTACATTCTCCATCAATTTGGTTTTATGGAATTACGACATGGATTGTTCAATTAGATATGGTCTAAAGATCGTTTGAACATGTTTTGCTTAAGTAAACAATTTAGTCAAAATATTGGATTGGAAGCAAAGGTTTGTAGCAGCGTTTGAAAGGTTTTGGAGGCTCCGCTCTGTTGAATTTTTATTGTTTCAGTTCCATTCCGAGCTGCTTTCTATACGCTAAGGAGAAGAGTTGGCTAATAGTCTAGTACAGTGATGGCGAACCTATGGCACGCGTGCCACGGTCGGCACGCAGAGCCTCATCAGTCAAATCGTGACGATATATAAATAAGTGGGTTTTGGTTAAATTTGGGCACGCGGCCCTAAAAAGGTTCGCCAACACTGGTCTAGTAGAAGAATTGGGATAAATACAATGGTAATATCAACCATAACAATAGTTTATCCGTTTTTTTTTCAATATCTATATTTCAAAACATATAATCAAGTATATGTTTTCCTCCATCCCGAATTAATTTTAGAAGCAAAAATAGAATCCAAGTTATCCTCTTTAATCACCTACTCTGTCTCCAATTGTTCCTAAAATGACTCGGCTAGTCTCCGCGTGGAAACAGGATATCTGTCGGGGGCAGACTTGTAGACAGAGGCAGACAAGTTAGAATTATGACAATGTCACGGCAATCCCTTACAACTGATCGTCGTCTGGAAGTCCAAGAAAAAAAACCAAAAAACAACATAACTTACAGCTCCTCTATCCTCTATACAAGGGAGGCGATGCGGAGTGGTGAGGGGTCGGAGGGTGCCACAGCGACCCACTCTTACAATGCTTGGATTAGCGCCTGGAAGTGTGGGCATATAATCTGAGGGGGGTTCTTTTTTTATTGCCTTTGTAGAACGGATTAGTTGGATAAGAGGAGGGTCGTGTCATGGATACAAATCCACGGGGCTAGGATGACATACCCGGCTCCGTTTCCTACGATGAAACATGCCTCACTCTTTCCCCCCAACCCCAATTTTGTTTATACCTTCCGGTTTTGTTGTTTAGAGTGTCATACAGCAGGCTTGTACCGGCAGGTATATTTTTTTTTAAGAGGAACTCGGTCATTTTAAATTATCATCTGACAATGTCTGACAACCAGCGTTTAGGATTAGCAAAAGTATATTGTTCGAGTTCGAGGCAGAAGCACTGACAGGATGAGACTTTAACAAAAAATGTTTGTTAAATGGATTCACACACACACACATAAACACATGCGACACAAGAGCGTTGTGTCCGTCATGACTTCTGTACGGCTTGAATGCAAATATTTTTTTAATGATTGATAACATTTTTTTGGTATTCAGATATAGGCCTCTAGCTTTACCGTAATGGCAAATAAATGTTCATGAAAAGACTTTTGTTTTATAGCAAGGAACATTTTTCGAACAGCAGTTTGATTGAACAGAAATCTTTTGGAACGGAAATTTTTCCGAAATAAAATTTGTAAAGATATAATATATATCAGTTATACATTTTTTTAAAGGCGACTTTGAGGAAGATAAATGATAAATATATAAAATTTAGATACAAATACTTTAAAAAATCGTTTAAAATAAATTCTCCCTTGAAATATATGATATTGTTATGAGAAAATAAGGATACTTTAAAACAAACTATGATTGGGTCTATTAGGTCTTATACCAAACATAGAAAGAGAGAGAGAGAGAGACGGGGGGGGGGAGTAGGGAGAGGGTGGTTGGTGTGTCAAAAAGTGAAATTACACAATTTATATTTTAAATTTAATCCACAATTGTCGAGCAATCCATGTCATTCTCTACAATTAGCTCAGTTCCGAACTTTGTCATGATCTCCGGGTATGCTGTCGAAGCCCTTTCATTCAGGAACTTGCATTTTCTTTCATTGGCCGCCTTCTTGTTTTCCCCCAACCCTTGTCACTTCCTCACACAGAAGAATCATCATTTGATAGATCCCGAAGAGATCAAAACAACATTTCCTCTAAAACAAGGGCCTCCAAACTACGGCCCGCGGGCCAGATGCGGCCCGCGAGGCCCTCTCATCCGGCCCCTGGAGACCTTTTAATATAAAAAAGATGCTATTTTTACCTGTAGTTTACCACAAAACTTAGTAATTGGGGGGGGGGTTAGTAGTCGGCCCCCAAACTGCTGCTTGACAGTTAATGCGGCCCTCCGGTAGAGAAGTTTGGAGACCCCTGCTCTAAAATAATAACATCGCTTTAAAATGATAAATTATAGTTTTCCTTTCTAATCCCTCCAGAGTATGTTTGTTTGTTGTTGTTGGTTTTTTTTGACAAAAGAAAAAGTAGCCTGTAGCACTACATCATCGTCTCCTCTGCCCTGTACCTCGGTGTGACAGCAGGGGGTTTGCTACACCTGTTAAGATACATTGCCTGCCCTTTAGAGTCTGTCGTCCCGGCAGGAGAAGAAGCCCGCGTGATTAACCGGCGCGCGATGCTTTCATCTTTTACATAAGACAACGGGTTTTCATAATTTCACCAGGAGTTGATAAATTCCAAGTAGTATAGTTAATCCTTTCCCATCCTTCATCACTAAAACATCATCCGAAAAATATGTTTAAAAATCCAACCATCGCTCGTATCTACGAAATAAAACAAAACACTTCCATAAACTTTGTAACAAGTTTACGTAAAATATAATAATAAAAACACTTTCTAATCGAAACATTCTCTTCGTCTTACCTCCCCTTCAGACCTTCAATTATCCCCCGTTGACGACTCTGTTGGCAACTACAGACGTCATAAATTTTCTTGACGATTTGCTTTGCTCTTGGAAGTCTTCCCTCCAGCGCCCCCTGTGGGTGCGGGGGCGCCGATTTTTTTATTTCTCCTTCGGAAGGACGAGGTAGCTCCCTATCATCACCCTCTCCGCAGGGGGAACAATCCAGCTTCAAAGGCTACCTGCTCGCCGGGGGACCCGAAGTTTGTTTCTTTGTCGAGAGCGATCAGACCTTGATGGGGCCCTTAGCGCAATTCAAGATTCATTCGGTCTGGAAATATATGGCCAGGCGACGCTGGTTTACACTATCTGACAGACAAGTGGGAGAAAGTGTGAAATCTAAGCTCTTAAGAAAGATATACGATTTAAAAAATGTATAAATAGACGGGGAAACTTATTCTATTAACACGATGTGTTGAAATTAGTTTAAAGGCGAGTTGAGTGATGATTATTAGAGGCCGACATAAGAAGGTATGGGATTTTGTTTTTTGTTGTTGTTATTGTGTGTGTATTCCTGCTTGATGGTTTCAATCAACAAAAACTATTCTCTATAGGGAACAGTAAGACGAATGTTGTTGAAAATTGTGTGTCTGTCTGACTGCGTGCGTACATAAATGTTCAATTTAAAGGCAAAAATAATTTAATATGCATGACCAAGTCCACATCTTAATGTTGCGAAACCAAATGTGCTATGATCTGGGCTGCAATAAAAAGACAAACTATTATGTATTAGAAAGCGGTTATCAATATTTAATTCTGCCTCGAGCTAACTTTTAATAATTCTTTAACATTTAAAACTGCATCAACTATCTTTTATTATAACTACTTATACAATAGACACGAAAACATGAATCTTTATTATCATCGTCTATTGCAGGGGTCGGGAAACCATGTTTCGCGAGCCAGATGCGGTTCTTTTGATGGCTGAATATGGCTCGCAGACATATGTTCGATTATTTTTTTTTAAAAAAAACGTTTCTTCATACATCTTTGATCTACATATTAATTGCATATCCACAAAAAAAAAGTCACCACGCCTACATGGAGCTTAACCTCACCACGTATCAACCAGACAACAAAGCTATTAGCAAAGTCATGCAGCACCATAAGTCGCACTAATGGGAAGAATACTCATTATTGATTAGTAACAGCATAAGAGTGTTATTAAAAAAACAATTATTGTAATTTTATTGGTGAAATTACACAAAATGCACACAACTTGAATTTTTAGTTTTAAACATAATGTATGGCTCTCACAGAATTACTTTTCAAAATATATGGTGTTTATGGCTCTTTCAGACAAAAAGTTTCCCGACCCCTGGTCTATTGTCTATACCAGGGTTTAACGAGCTTGACTGCCCCATACGCAAATAATAAAATTATACGTTGACGTTACCCCCAAAGAAGCGGATTTTATGTGTTTCAATGAGTCTTCATAACTCCCAAGAGTTCCCTATTTTACCCCAAATGGGGTAATTTATCCTAGTTCGCCAAAATTAAACACGAAACAATACCATAGAAATGTTAGAGTGAACATACGTTGTTGATACTTGAACATAAGACAAGTACAAAAGGACGTATTATTACAGTTATGCCGTGGTTTGAGTCCGGTATTTCATAAATAAGTTTCATAAGTAAAATGAGTTATTTTGTTAATTTTTGAAGGGTTTTGATACTAATATATAGGATAAATTTATCAGTACAACAATAAGGGATTGTCTGATCCTAGGAAAGGATGAAACAATTTAATTCAGCTCAATAATTTAGTATTCTTTTTTTTTATTAAAAAAAATCTCTAGTGTGCGAAATTGTCTGCCAATCTATATATACCCAATACAATGAATGACTAGCTTTCCTGCTTAAAGTGTCTCTCCGCACCTCTATCTTCGTCACCGGAAATTATGTTTTAAAATGTTCTATGCAATGCAAGAATCCGTTGTTGTTGACTGTTGCAGGCAAGTTGAAAGTCACGGACCAAATTTTGCCCGCGGGCCGAGTATCGACGATCTCTTGTCTAAATAAGCCATTTAGCATTTTTATTTACATTAGCAGCCACACCTCACCGAAATTCATGAGCAGGAGACTTCAAACAAAAAATTTGGACGCACCTGCTGGTTAATGTAGGCGAGTCCATTAAATGAACAGATTTCCATTTGCCCCGACCCCACGCCGCTGCTGGTGGTCTACTCGTAACTGCTCTGTTAAAGGTTGTGTCCGTTACGCCCTCCAGGAGGGCTCGCGGTCAGTGGCTTGTGCAGTGGTCACGCGTAATAAAAAGAAAAACTCCGAGTTTGTTATATTTTCTGAACGAGCTCGTAAGAGCCAATACTTAGCACCGACGGACCCCATCATGATCTGTGGTTTGGGCAGGGGTAAGGGGTGGGGTGGGGGGATTGCAAGTGTTGCTCTTCGAAGTACTTCTGAACATAAAGTTCACGGCTCCAAATTAGTATTCAAACGTAGAGCTTCGGCTATATTGATAATGCTTTTCCTCTCCCTTTCATTCCCCCCACCCCCCAAACTCCTTTAATTAGTGAATTCGATTCGGTCATTAACCGTGAATCTGTAAAAGGTTGGATCTGTGGAATCGATTACTGCAGAGAGACCAACGCTAACGATTGACGACGCAGCCTTGACGCGGCAGTGGTCAGACGTGCGCCGATTTGCACGTCAATGTTACCAAATCGGTAGTGTTCGGACATCACAGCGTCGCCTGGAGACATTAAGCCGAGGGAGAGAGAGCCTTAAAAGCGCTACGGTGATATTGTGACAAGCCCTCCCGTAATGCTTTAAAGTCATGTGTGGCATAGGGTCACTCACCTCACCCCATCAGTGTATTTCAAATACTACAAAAGATTTGCGTGTTAATATATTGACATATTTCATACCGATTGCATATAATCAATATTTGAATTCATCATTGATATCTCGGAAAAATATATGTGTTCTATTGGTTTTCTTTTCTTTTCTTCATTTTTTTTTAAAGTCTTGGTTCTATCAAATGATCCCGTGGCTGCGGTAAGTGTCCGCCGTTCTACCAACGAGGTGAGGATTCAATAACTAGAGCGAGTAAAAGAGAAAATGAATAGGGCGCAAAACTTTGATTTCTATAATAATATAATCAGGACGTTATATTGTTTTTTAACCCTCACCGCCGCAAATGTCGTAATTTACTTTGTCACCAAGATCTGGTACATTTAATAAATTTTACACATGAAAAAAAAACAACCTGTAAAAACAACGTTTTTGACTATAAATCCCTTATATATGAGACATAACTAAAAGTATTGATTATGTTCAAACGCGACAAACATTTACAGACTGAATCTGTCTTAACTCCCCTTTGGTTTATAACCCCGTGGGGGGTGGGGGGTGGGAGAGGGGAAAGGTCTGGTCACCGATCGCTGGACCGAGCTCAGCGTGACACGTAAAATGTAAACAAAAGCAAGCCGGTACATCGCATCAACGCGCGAACTGAACTGTCACGTGAAAAAAAAACAATAACAAACTGTGAAATTGAATTACATACCTCATATAGAGATAAACTAAAAATGCATACATTTAATTACGGTACGTTCGATTGATCTGAAATTTTGATACGATGCATTGTTAGGTGACACGGGTCCATGTGCCAAATTTCAGCTCGATGGCTTCACGGGAAGTGGGTCATTTTTGAATTTTGTTTTTCCACCCGCCCAAGACAGAGGTGGCGGTGAAGTTAATATAATGGGATTTAAAAAAGGGGGCGAAAAATGTTCAACATGAAAAATTTTTTGTGATCCTTTTGCACGGGTTTCTCTGCTCCATGCTGTTTCATTCGTGAGTGTCAGTCTGGGCATTTGAAAATAAACACCGAGAATCAAACTCCAAGTATCAAAGAATAGTCCCACACACTCTCATCCCCAACACACACCAAAACTCAACAATGATTTTTTTTTAAAAGTAATAAATTTAAATAAAAAAAACAACTCTTGACATGCTTCTTTACTTAAGTCTGTAATGAAATATTCTCTAAATCTACTCCCCCCCCCCTGTGGATTGCTACTTACCTCTATTCTACAACACGATTTCGCGTGCATGACCAACTTTCGGGAATGCTACACCAGCAAACAAAGACCTATGTGAGCTTAGATTGTCTACGCACCAATAAAAATCCATTATGGTCTGTCGTTTCTTCACACCGCCCCCTCTCACACCCCAGGACCTTTTCCTTTGATTCCACCTAATTGCCCCCTACTCGGCTCATTATTCAATTCTCTGCAAAAAGATATATCTTTAAAAAAATAATTCCCCATAAAAATCTCCACTTAAAACTCTCATAAAGAATTCATTTTTGGCTGCTTCACCCCTCCACCAACCCACTCCCCTCCTCCACTTAAAGAATCCAGTATCTAACACGGTTATCTGCCCATTTCCTTCGTTCTCATCCAGCCTTATCACCCTTGCAAAGAGATTTTCCCAGTTTGTCGTGGCGCCTCCGACAAATTTCCCAAACTCTCACAGGTGAAGTGCTTGACTTACATGATATCTAGGAACACGATGTCGCTTTAAGTCTGTCGGGCGAAAAACAAGCAAAAGGGGGAGGAACTCGGAAAATATCATAATGACAAAAATTAAGATTTCGATGCATAGATCACAAAGACTGTTGACATGGCGGTGAGTTTTTTAGTTTTATTTTATGCATGACCGGATGTGATTGTTAAGAGGCTGAGACTAGAGACCTGTACTAGAGTATGCATCTTCTGTATGGGACCCATACACCAAAGAAAACATTGATAAACTAGAACAAATTCAAAAAAGAGCTGCTAGATTCACTACTGCAGAATATTTAGAATTGACTAGAATAACACCATTAGTTAAATTATTAAAACCTTGAAAAACTGGAGGATAGAAGAACCAAGAGTAAAGTAGTAATCATACATAAAGGAATTAACTCTAATTTAGAAATACAACACAAAGATAACTATATATAACCCTCAGATACACATAAGGATAAAAACACCTTTCTTATTCCGTATGCAAGAACAAACTCATACAAATTTTCGTTCTTCCCGTCCGGAATTCGGGCGCGGAATGGGTTGCCTGAAGAAACTAGGAAAGCCAACACTTTATCAACATTTATAACTCTAATAAGAATGCAGGACTAAACACAAACCATAGATAAGCGTAGGACGCAATAATCTTCTGTATAGAAGAAGCGTCTGAAACAGATAAGAAGATAAGATAAGAGATATATAGTCATCCGAAAACGAAACCTCATTAGGATTATCAGGGCATACGATGCTCTAGTAAAATTTATTTGGGATTGCCAGAAATATTCACACAGCACATGCCTGCATTAAAAAAAATGTACATGGAGATAATAATTTTAATGATAACTTTTCATAAGATAAAGGGCAGAAAACAATGAGAGGTTTGCGTAATAAAATTAAACAATTTTTGAAAGCCTCAAAGTGAGATATAAAAATAGTTATGGAGAGGAATAAAGAGAAATGAGTACTAACAATTGTGTAGCTTTAAAAAAAACAAGAGAGAGAGAGAGAGAGAGAGAGAGAGAGAGAGAGAGAGAGAGAGAGAGAGAGAGAGAGAGAGAGAGAGAGAGATAACGACAGAGAGAGAGAGAGAGACTTCAAAAAGAAAAGCTATAATTCGAACCATGAGATGGACAACCGTAAACGGGAGAAAAGAGAGACAGAAGGTGAGGAAAATCGGTGCAGAGGTAAAGAGAGAGAGAGAGAGAGAGAGAGAGAGAGAGAGAGAGAGAGAGAGAGAGAGAGAGAGAGAGAGAGTGAAGAAAAAAATTGGCGTTACTGGAATGTTGCTCTTTAAAAGAAAGAGTGGCCTTATAATGACAAGATGAGGTCCGCGCTGGCAATGAAATAAACACAAAAGCCAGAAACTATATATACCCTTAATTGAGTTCAGATGTTAATAGACTGGAGACGAATTCTAAATGAGAGGTTCGGGCTGGTTTGACCCAGCACCCAAATGACCCGACACCTCAGTGTTCACCTCTTTAGTTAGCTAGCGATCCTAGTCCAATTTTGATCCAAAGTCCAAAGGGCGATCAGGTTTCCAGGGTAAACAATACACGTCACGGGCATCCATTAGTCCCCCCCCAGCCCCACCCTTCACACACTTTATTTTCTTCATTGTTTTTTTTTAAATACCCGTCTCACGGATCGGCTTTGAGGTTTCAGATGACGATCACCCCCCCCCCACTTTAAATGTTCCATTGTTCTATAATGATTGTTGCAATGCAAAACTAATCATAATTTTTCATTAAAAAAAAATTAACACAAAATACGACATTCAGGGGGAAAAAAAGTCCTCTTTTGTTATTTATCCATTAAGCATTTAAACTTTATCGCAGGGTTAGATTTTCATTCAAACACTATAGAGCTCATGAAGAGACCATTACGGCGCTGTTCATCTTTTATGATAAGCCACTTAAGAGCTAATCCAGGGGCCGACGGATCAGATCTCTTGACAACATGCGGACACAATTTTCTTTTTAACACAATTATGCTTTTTCGATAAAAGAAATGCAATAATTGTTGCCGAAACTATTGTATGTTTGTTTGTTTTATTTCACCCTTAGGACCATTTTAAAAAAAATGCATTGTTGCATATAGCCCAGAGGTTCCCGTGTTGTTAAATAATGAGCTCAAGAGAGCGTAAGACTAAGTGCGCCCTAAAGAGATTTATATATATATATTTTAAAATTTTAATAAATAAGGTCTTATTATTAACATATATAAATTAGCGGGCCAACAAAGAAGGTGGATCTATTTGAACTACTTATAATAATTGATTGTTTTAATGAAATGAATCGTTTTCAAGTTAACTTAAGATTAGTGGAAGATCACGCATGGAACCTTCATTGCTTCGCAGGATTACATAGACATCTCATAAGTAATGGAAAATTTAATTTGATTTAAATTTTCAAGATTTTGCATTCTGGGAGGAACGAGTGATGTGCAAAAATTATGACGTTTGGTGTTGTTGCTTTTTGTGTGCATAAATTGTGGCTTCAATATGGGGATGTTCGCATAACAATTGTTTTTAAATAAATCGTTTATAGGAATCAGTTCATCGTTCTGAATAGTAAAAGAATCGACAGGCTTAGTTTAAAAACTAACCACAACCAACCAATGTTCCCTCTAAGGTTCGTTGTCCTTGTGCAAAGTTGTGTGCAAAAATGCACAGCATCCAATTTTTAGTGCAATATATTTTTTTTAAAATTTGCTGCGCGGTAATTCTAAACTTCTGCGCGGCGTGGGTCAGATATCTGCGCAGCCGCGTAGCCACGCAGCTTAAAGCGAACATTGACCACAACCCTAATCCTGACACAAACTTTAACCGTAACATAAAACACAAAGCACAACCCTAACCCTCACCCAGAACCTCAAAACACGATCCTAACTCCTAACCAACCGCTCCACAATCCTATCCCACAGCCCTAACACGCATTCGCAACCCTACAACCCACTCAGTAGTAATCTGTCTTAATGACATTTTATGTTTCAAAATGGGATCTAGACCTTGATAAACGACCCACGTAACACTATTTGACTGGCCGTGTTGGCGTCAATTCTTCCAGACAATACCTTCAGCCCATGAACCGTGGATTCATAGGCCTGGCGCACAACGCAGTTCTAGATTACGCTATACGATTCCCGACTCCAGCAGTTTGATATCGCAAATATGAAAATGTTTTCTTCAAGCATAACATGAACAGAGACTTAATATTTACATTCGGAATTAAAATACTGAAAGGGAAAACATTAGCGGGGATTAAAATAAAAATAAAAATTCGAATACAAGTAATCGAATATTTTCCTTCAAATCGACTCTGCAGCCTCGCTTCAGCCACCAGGGAGCGCAATCTTGTGGTCTGACTTCCCGTGTCATGATGGTATCGCAGCGGAGAGATTCCCCCGCACGGTTGGGCTAAATAACAAGAGAGAACAATGAATTTCTGTAAGGGCGTCACTGTCCGTGCGATTGACTAAATAACGAGAGCAATGAAGAGGATGGCGTAGCGACTTGTCTGCGCATTCCGCTAAATTGCCCAGAACGTGCGTGTGTTTCTCCATTGACAGATTTTTCTCTCCCCCCCCCCTCTCCACGAACACACACAAACTTTTCCGAACTTTCGGAGCAGACATCTGCGGTTTCCATAAGCTAAAGAAGGAAACTGAATTTAACAATGGCACATGTCAAGTAAGAATAGAGAGAGAAAAAAAAATGTTTGATGGAAGGGGATGCAGCAAGTAATTTTTTTTAAAGTGTAGATAAATAATATGCATATATATGAATTGCCAATGATATTTATTTGCAGACATTTCCAAGGATTGAACAGCAAGTTGAGAAGTATAAACATATTATTAGGCTTAGTAAGCAGCTATTACTGGGAATATACTGCAAAACAAATGGTTAGCAAACTACAATCAGTGCGAGACAAGCGGACCGCAAACAAGGCAATGTGCGGCTCACGAAAGCAGGACGCTATTTGGAAAATGTCAATAAATGTATGACAATGTCGACAAGCCTGTGATTGAACTAACGCTGAAAAAGTTTAAATTAACCACAGCTGTATGAGAACCAGTATGGAAATTTGTCTTTACATGATTATTTGATTTTTTAAAATTATTTTCTTCCGGGTAAGATGTAGTTAAATTCTGAAAACTGCTCAAGACTTCATTTGGGTCGGGAAAAATCTTATTTAATCTGTGAATCGTCTAAAACGAGAATTCTTATTTCCGACAATAAGACAAATTAGAGCCGACTGGTCCGGTCTGCCTTCACGAGCCACACGTCATCGCGTCCTCCTGGTCTGTCTTGTGGTAGGACGACAAATGTAAAACAGCTGGAGGGCGTTGTGTCAAGTGTCATTCAAGGCCAGCCCTCATTATCTTGGGTTTAGCTTTGTTTGTTTTTTCTTCTCTAAAAACTCTTAAATGATTATTTTTTCTGTCAATTCATTCTTTAAAAAATTAAGTACGATAAGTAAAGAATAGTTAGAAGAAAGAAAAAAAAAGTTGCACCCCCACGATGAACGGGTGTTCTGGCAGCGTACCATTGCATTATATTGTACGATGATTGAAACAATTTTTTTAGGGCTGCGGAAATTAACTATTAATTTCTCGATTAATTGTTAAAAAATTTTATCGATAAAAAATTATTTTAATTGATAAAAATTCCATTAAAATTAAATAAAATATTTATAATATTTTTTAAATTTGTTATTAATAATATAATAATTAATTTATGCGTACAAACTTCTCCGCGTAATATTATAATTTATTTTATTACTTTATGTGGACCAGCAGACGCCAACTAAAAAATGGCTGACAGCATCAGCGCAGTTAAATTTAAACATATAACTAGAAAGTTGAGCAAAAATTTTGTTTTTAAGCTAACTGCGGATGGCAAAGTCGAAGATGGTGAAAAAGTTTACTGTGTTCACTGCCATAAACAATTATCTTTTAAAGGATCAAATACATCGCTAACGCACCACCTTCAGCACAAACATCCGATCAAGTATCAACACATTGTCATACAATTTAGTTCAAAATATTCTTAGTTTTCAATGTCCGTGAGAAATGATCAGTTTAATGACGTCATAAATTTCTATTTTTAGCTTTAATAGAAATTATCGATTAATTAATCGATAATTTTTCAAAAGTTAATGATTAAATTTAAATTAATCGATAACAGCCCTAAATTGTTTTCCTTTTCTTTTTCATACACTCAGCTCGACAAAAACAAAAGTTATTCGTTTACGACTTATTATTATCTGATGTACAATAATTTGTTGTACCATAACAGTGGGGTATTCTTAGGGTATTCGTTTCGATTCAGATTTTCGATTTACAACATCGCAGTCTTAGGAAGACTCAAGTAGAGGGGTGGGGATCCGACTGTGAAGGGCAAAGTTCTTCGAGGTGAGCTAGCACTTCTGTCACTCACTTACTGCTGTACAGATGGATCAGCACGGCGTTATTTCAAAGAATTGACTTCAAAATATGTGTCTCTGAATGGGCTTGTTCCTCTACGCCCTACGCAATCTCCTCTAAGGATTTCCGGAGTGGAAGGGCACAGGTAGAAGTCCCTTGTCGTGAGCTCTTTCGAAACAGCTGCAAAAAAATTAAGGAACAGTCGTCCAAAATTGTTTGAGGGAGCATGACAACATATAAACATCTAAGTAAACATTTAAGACTTTTTTTTTGTTTGAACGAGTTTTTGAAGATCGCGGCGCGACGGGCATGATGAACTATAGAATAGACAACAATAACGTTATAGAAGAAAGCCACCAACATCATGTCTAATTGCATGGTTATAAATGTATTGTTTATCTTTTAAAGCTAAGTAGTAAAGACACACTGAAGAATATTGAAACTAAAGCACTATTTTCAAATGTTAAATCATACAGTAAATAATTTTAATTGACACTAAATGTATTAGGCTATCAAGCTAGATAAAACGAAGGCATGCAATTAAAGTGAGTACGTGTAAGCCAGAAAAAAGGACACACCGAAACAACTGACTTGTCGCCCAGAATCCTTCCTCAGCAAACTAAAAGTGCGCAGCAGAAAGTGATTGAAAATCTTAGATGCTATAATGATAACGAATTCTAACAGGTCTCTATAAGAATATTATTGAACATGAGTGAAGAGGAGCTGCAATTTTGTTTTTTAAATGTCTTTTACAAAACATGGAACATCTTTGTAAAAACCACACGATATTAATGACACAAAACCACGGCGAAAAGTCTTCTTACTGTCTTGTAAGGATCATGAGTGTATACATTTTTCACAAAAAGAAATGAATTACTGAAACAGTGAGAGGAGGGGAACAAAACTGTCGATCTGCCTGACAGCGTAAAATTAGTAACAAGGCAACTGCTCCGAACAGGTTCGCCTATTACCTGAGCGCCAATCTTTTAATTAGTACTTACAGCTTTCTAATCACCTTGAGGAGATGGCTGGCGAAAGGTCTAGAGATGGTGGTCGTACTTTGGTAGCGGGTGGTTTGGGGAAAGGTGGGGGAAGGTTTCCCAAATTGTGGTATGTATACCACTGGAGGTATGGGTTTGTTGGGGTACGCGTTGCACTGAGCTTTGGCTAATTTTAAAAATATGTTTGAAATTGAAGACGTGTTGTTATTTTTTTTAATTATTATTATTATTATTTATTTATTTATTTTGTTTTTAAACGAGAGGTGCTAGTGATAGGAAAATCATAGATAGGGTTACACAGATGCCAAAATTTTGGGTAAACACTGGATTTCGACACAGTAAAGCCAAATTACACGCCTTCTGGGGTTGTCTTAAATTAATAACCAATTCTATACCATGCAGTTAAAATTAATGAGAAATTAATGCTCACAATTTAACGTTATTTTAATTTTCACGTTTTATCTTACGGGATTGATTTTTTAAAATTACTCTGGGGCATCAAATAGAAAAGAGCCCCATCCAATGTTCCCTTTAAGCTGGTCTTTAACCGACGCCGCGCTGCAGTTTAGAATTACCGCGCAGTCAATTTTTGTAAAATATTGCGCAAACAAAGGTTGTTTACTTTACACGAACCAGCGAACCTTAGAGGAAACATTGGCCCCATCCCCTCTTTTTTCTACTCAAACGCACACACACATGCACTTAGTTCTACCAACACCCTCTCCCTCTTACCCTCAGCTCACAAAGACCGCGTGATACCATCCGTCTTGTTTGTTATCGGCAAGACTTCAGGTACGGCGAAATGGAGACGCCCCCCTCACCCGCCTACCGGAGATCCCAGCCGCGTCCAAGCGAGTTGCCGCTATCACCCGTGAAGGACGCCACCACAAGTCGCCGTTCGTCCGGGAATACGACTAATTAATGGCGACAAATCAGAGCTTGGAGATAGCTGTGGAGGTTCATGGTGCTTTTTGTCTCAGAGCTTCGTGAATTAAAAATATATATATTTAGGTCAGAGGTTCTTGTATAGTTTAATGCCGGGGCACTACTGAAGTTTTCACGATGTCTAGCGGTTCCGACGTAAAAAACAAAACAAAAAAAAACACAACCCAGATCATATTCCATTTTTTAAAAAGAAACTACATATATGGAGGTCATACTTGGTCTGGGCTGACCAGGGAAATTAATTAACACATAATAAACATTCATTTAAGTTTCAAATTCATTACCAAT
Organism: Ampullaceana balthica; assembly: GCA_944989445.1. Lineage (NCBI taxonomy): Eukaryota > Metazoa > Mollusca > Gastropoda > Lymnaeidae > Ampullaceana > Ampullaceana balthica. The sequence goes on from CALYLW010000406.1 coordinate 176,156, forward strand.
CACTACACATATGCCTCTTATTGAAAATGAAAGAATGCTAAGATAATATCTGAACAGATTTTACCTCATACTAAAGGACGATGATGTCTGCAGTTTTTTTAAAATAAAAACACGAGAAAGAGAAGCACGAGACTAGGGGTGTGCTAATTTGGTCGGTAAATCTTAGGAAGGTATGTTATACAAGTAATTTTGAAAAGTTATTATGATTTGTTAAATGGAGAAAGTTTAAACACACACACACACACACACACACACACCACACACACCACACACCACACCACACACACACACACCACAACACACACACGTCGAAACAACAATTTTAAAAAATTAATAAAAAATAATAAAGAATTTATTATCGTTTCTAGTTTTTTTATTTTTTTAAAATTTATTTAACTTCTAACTTTCTTTATAAGCATGTAACTACTTCATGCATTATCTTTCTATTACATTTTTTATGAAAACAAGATTAAAAACGTAAATTTCATTGGGAAACAAAAATATTATTTTTTAAAAATCGTTTCATTGTCAATTATAAAAATGTCATGGTGACTTCACCCATCGTTAGAGAAGTCCACAAAGACTCTGCCAAATGTCACGTTAAGAAATAATTGCTTGTTTTTATAGTTTTTTATTAGAAAATTGCGTACAGATGGACCCTCGGAAGCAAGCATTTGGGAGAAGGGGACAGAGCCCTTTACCGTCACCGCCATTGTTTTCGGAATCCAGCTTCAGTTTTATGATCAGCCTAATCCCCTCGTGTAAAGATAACCCCCGCGATAAGCGTGCGCAAGAGGGTATCTCCTAACGGAGGTGAATAATTGTGCGGGGGAATGTCTAGGTAAAGACACCGCGCCAAGCGAATCCTTATCTTGAGGGGGGGGGGCTGCCTCTGTGGGCGCCATGGAAGTTCTAAATCTAAGCACCCCCTCCCCTCCCTGCTTCCTAAACTTAACCTCATTTTCCTTATTAAAAAAAAATTGCTGAAATGTAATCCTGCCTCCTAATTGCTTTAGTGTTCTCTGGTTTATTTTATTTTACTCTGCAAGGTTCATAAAACTAACGCCCACCAGGGTAACGACGCTTCTGTGCGTGCAAATACAACACAAGGAGTCGTTTTCCTTAGAGACGGTTCGTGAAAATGTCTCCCGATTTCTAAAGAGAAGTGTTGATAAAAATTGAGGTGTGTGTGGGGGGGGGTATGTTTAGTGTTTGTGTGTGTGTGTGCATAATTTGAAGCAGAAAACCCCAATAGCTAAGAGTAAGGGTATGTTCTTTTCTTTTGTATTTTTTAAAAAAATATATTAATTAATTGATTTTTTTGGGGGGTAAAGTAACAATTGACATACGTTTAAGCAAAACGCCTTCTTCGGTGATCATATAGTAAACCAAAAGACACAGCTATATATATCTATATATATATATAATTCTCTTCGTCACTCAACCATTCGTGGTCGGACCATGCGAGGCAAGCAAGCTGCAAGTATGTGCAACAGAGCATGACGAATGACCCTCGCTTGGACTTGGGTCGACCGATGTATCGAGACCAACAATGGTCCTTGCGTTTCACTTGCATTGTTCCTTCACAGAAAACGTGAGATTCGTAGTGTACTGGTTATCACGTCCGCCTCATATGGGGAAGGTCCTGGGTTCAATCCCCAGCGAAAACATTTGTTTGTTTGTTTATTTTTTAATTTTTTAAAATGTCTGTTTGTGCCCGTTCTTTTACCCCTTTATTGCAAACATGGCTGACCCTCGCTAGGGTCGGCCAATCACTGTTATAGTTGGCAAGCTAATGTGGTAAAGGGTGGTGGGCAGGTAGATAACTACAGTGCGAATGTCTCGAAACCAATAATGAGTAGGCAGTCCCGCCCCCCCCCCACCCCACAACCGACTTTCACTCGCGTTGTTTCGATTTCTTCGTGCTGAAGTTTGTGTCCGTTCTTTCTCCACTTTCTTTGCACTCTCTATGAGCAAGTCTGCGGCGTATGTTATGCCGTGGGGCGTTTAGTAATAATTAATCAAATTAAAACCAATGGACACGAATTGCTGTTTCGCTCCACATGTTGACTCCTGTCTTCACCCACACACTACATCGACCCCTGTCAACTCCATTTGCCCTCCTACGTTCTCTCATTGCCTTTACACATCTCTGCAACTCTCCTTTACTTCTACTTTTCCCTTGGCGTTCTTTTTGATTTTACATTTAATATACAATTTTTATTTTAAATAGTGCGTTTCGTTGATTGTACGCCAAATAAGGTTTCCTGCAGACATGTTTTGTTTAATGTTTGTATGCAGAATAAGATTTCTTGCAGACATGTTTTGTTGAATGTTTGTATGCCAAATAAGGTTTCCTGCAGACATGTTTTGTTGAATGTTTTTACGCCAAATGAGGTTTCCTGCAGACAAGTTTTGTTGAATGTTTGTACGCCAAATATGGATTCCTGCAGACATGTTTTGTTGAATGTTTTTACGCCAAATAAGGTTTCCTGCAGACATATTTTGTTGAATGTTTGTATGCCAAATAAGGTTTCCTGCAGACATGTTTTGTTGAATGTTGAATGGGCTGTCCCTATTACGATACACTGAAAAGTAAATGAGTGAGTTTAAAAAAAAACCAATTTGATATTGAATGAAATAACTAAAGTTCTCTGTCATTAAAGTAATTTTTTTTAAAATGAAATAGCACCGTTGAGATTTTGAGAAGCCCTGATATCAGATCAAGGAGCCAATAATGTGTGGTCTGATAGGAAGATATACGGGTCACTCGTACTGGATACCCACTAGACTTCCCAACGACAGCCACACTACACACAATCGCTCACGCCGTAGACTCATTCCACGGTAAATAAATCAAGCGCGAACCTCACCAAGAAAACTGTTGGTTGTACAAGAAGACTCTTGTACTGGATTATTGGATCTATTTATGTATTTCCGTACGAACAAGAAGGGCGCGACTGACAGCCACACCAGACCTTTGCCAGGTAGTCAGGTGGTGGTTACTGGCGGGTTGATCCATCCTCCTCCTCGACCCCAACCACCCCTCCCAAAAAAAAACACACACCATGACAAGACACCCATCCTACTCCCCCCCAACACAACAAGATGGCGCGTATCGGGGCAACGCGTAACCGGATCCACTTGTTGCTAGGACCGGTGGCGCCATCTCCGACAAGCCTCTGCGCCAAATCGGCTTTGCCGGGGTCTTCGTGTGGTACACGCCGACCCGCGCTCCATCTAATTATTCTTGTCCATGTCATGTCCTCGCCCGTTCACTGCCCCCACCCATTATTATTAATATTATAACTGCTTTTACTTCGTCTTCCGCCCCCTGACCCCGCCCGAGGACACACACTTTGTTCATCAAGGCCATGTAAATTCAGAGACGTTCTCGTGTGTTTTTTGTCATATTTTTTTTTAATGCAAATGTTTTAGTCCAAGGTAAATGTAACATAATTTTGTTATTGTTTTAAAATTATTAATTTCATTATTCCGACAAATTCATGCGTAGCTCCGTTGATGATTTATCCACAGAAATCATCGAGTATATCAAAGGTTGACTGAACTTGTATGTTTGTATTAAGCTTATTTTTTTTATGTCATCAGGCGGCCCTTATATTATAATTTAACAAATATCTCTCAGCACAAGTGTTAATTTTTACCCCAAACTAAAAAATTCCTTGAATGAGGCACCGTAATATATCAGAGGAGTTACGTAAATATTTAAAAAACAAAACAAAAAAACATTGAAATAAAGAGACAATGCCCATATAAAGTTAACAGCTACGTTGTGACATTGCAGGAGTGTTAGCTTTCAAAACTAACAACTATTTAAATTTAATGCAATTTGTATATAAGAAATTGTCTTATTATTTTCTTAAATTTTTTAAAAAGGATATGCATAATAAAAGGTGGGAAGGAAAGACTTCCCATGAAAATGCTTTTTAAAAATATTGTTTGTTTTTTAATAACCTCTTATAACGAGCACCTCTCATAACGAGTAAAATGTGAAGAATATGCGCCCTTAACTATGCTACATTTCGCATGAGTTACGCAGAAAGGGGAAGTCCCTTTTTCTCAACCAACATTCATTTGTGGGCCACGCCGATGAATAATTCTGTGTTTAGCACTCGGTCTGTTAGCATATTGCTTTCGTGTGTGATTACCCGTTTTAAAAATTTTGTATTCAGACAGTATTCGTAATTTTTTTATGTGACACCACATTTTATGTGTAATTACCTGTGCTAAAATGTCTTCGAAGGAAAAAACACACACACAAGAAGACAATCATAAGAGAGAAAAATTGCTGTTGATATGAAACGTACAATCATTGAAAAGCGAGAACAAAGGTGTGAGCGTGGCTAAAGGGGAAAATGTTGCATTGTACATTGAGTAGGATCACCCTACTAACGAGGTGGCTATTCGTGCTACAAATTTATTCAATGATAATGCTGTGAAAATTTTTAGTCAAATTGTGAAGCGTCGGCAAAAACAAATGTCTTTAGACAGTTTTTTTTAATTGATGCCCATATCCTATTAACTCGTGCACGATTCCGGATATGTATATGTCGTCAACGCGTCAACGCTTCCGGTTCTGTAGTAAACTTTTTCAAAACGCTCGTAAACACGTTTGTTGACTTGCTAGAGTGGTGAAATTTTCACAGTAGGTTTGGCTTGTGGGGAGGATTAAGCTATTAAATTTTCAGATCGATCGAATATACCGTAATTAAATTAATGCATTTTTAGTTTATCTCTATATGTAGCGGCCAGCGTTTGTTGACATTTTACGCGTCACGCTGAGTTCAGTTCAGCCATCCGTGACCAAACCTTTTCCCTGCCCCCTCCATTTTAGAACAAAAGGGGATTTAAGGCAATCTCAGTCTGTAAATGTTTGTCACACTTAAACATGTTCAATACTTTTTAGTTATGTCTCATATATAAGGGATTAATAGTCAAAAACTTAGTTTTTACGGGGCTGTTGAAAGAGTTTAAATTTTCATGAATGAAATTAAGTTTTACAAATGAAGACCTCACAGGGAAGAAACGGCTATGTCACATTTGTGTAGTTTTGAGATATTCAAGTTTTAAAGTTCAAAAGTATACATATTTCTTATAAATTCACTATATAAGTTTGAATTTTTAATAAGGTCAAAGACATAATTAATTCATAAAACTTCATTCAGAGCATTCTATTTCTGATCCTCTATCAGATAGAAGGCATAACTGTAAAATTTCAAAAATGTCACTTAGCCGTTTCTTCCCTTGAGGTCTTCAAATCTTTTGTTAACGCGTAAAAGTAGAAAATAAAATGAACTAAAAAAAAACATTTTTAAAAAGATGAGGCCCAGCTGCAGTGAGGAATGTAGAATCTCGCATGTGTGTAAGTGTGAGGGGGCGTGATAATCTCGCATGAAAAAGCAGAAAATAATTTTTTAGTCACAAACAAAGTAGTCACACAGGGGGACTCAGAACTTTTGTGTTAGTTGATCAAATGTTTCATCTCACATTAAATCTAACAATCGATCACAATAAATATCAATAAAACTTCTGAGTTCTGAGTCCCCCTGTGGGACTACTTAGTTTGTGACTAAAAAATTATTTTCTGCCTTTTCATGCTAGATTCTACATTCTTCACTGCAGCTGGGCCTCATATATTTTTTTTTAAAGTTTTTTTTTCTTTCATTTTATTAATTGTCATAAATTCATATATTTTTTAAAGTTTTTGTTTCAAATCTAAATTGTATTCCAAGTTGTTACACTCCTTAAAAATTCATAAGTAATTTTATTTGAATAAATGTTAATAAATATTTTTGGAAAAATATGTATTTTTTTCAGCATTGAACGCATTATCGTACTTAACATTTTTTTGTATGGGAAAAAATGTTTAGTTTTCGCTAATGGAGTAAGATTCTGGAACGAATTATGCTCGTTATGAGAAGTTACACTCATTTTCTTTTGAGTCGCTGTTGTCGATGTTGTATTAGTTTATAAATAAAGTGTTGGCTAACACGGACCAGGAACTATTTGGCTATTAATTATAGTATCTGATAAATCATGGGTAAAAAAATAATGAAAATGAAGTTTAATTTGATTCCGTGTTCTTCGTTGAACGCAAGCTCATAGAGTTCTTTATCAGTTGCTGAAATCAGCTTCCGACTAGAATTTCCCCCCCAAAAAAACTGCACTTATCACTGTTAGCAGCAGACACTCAATGCCGGTCGACTTCCATGAGTCACCAAATATATTTTATGAAATCACTCTATAACATAGTTCGCGGCATCGGTATGCACAATTTACGACCCCTATTTTTATGCGCGTTGACACATACACACACACACACAC